>JANBXA010000727.1:42500-357500 GCA_030556225.1 Cricetiscus sungorus | reverse complement strand
GTGTGTGTGTGTGTGTGTGTGTGTGTGTGCTGGAGCAGAGAGAGATGGTCAGTAGTTAAGAGCACTGTGTGTGTGTGTGTGTGTGTGTGCGTGTGCTGGAGCAGAGAGAGATGGTCAGTAGTTAAGAGCACTGTGTGTGTGCGTGTGTGTGTGTGTGTGTGCGTGTGTGTGTGTGTGTGCGTGTGTGCGTGTGTGTGTGTGCTGGAGCAGAGAGATGGTCAGTAGTTAAGAGCACTGTGTGTGTGTGTGTGTGTGTGTGCTGGAGCAGAGAGAGATGGTCAGTAGTTAAGAGCACTGTGTGTGTGTGTGTGTGTGTGTGTGTGTGTGTGTGCTGGAGCAGAGAGAGATGGTCAGTAGTTAAGAGCACTGTGTGTGTGTGTGTGTGTGTGTGTGTGTGTGTGTGTGCTGGAGCAGAGAGAGATGGTCAGTAGTTAAGAGCACTGTGTGTGTGTGTGTGTGTGTGTGTGTGTGTGTGCTGGAGCAGAGAGAGATGGTCAGTAGTTAAGAGCACTGTGTGTGTGTGTGTGTGTGTGTGTGTGTGTGTGCTGGAGCAGAGAGAGATGGTCAGTAGTTAAGAGCACTGTGTGTGTGTGTGTGTGTGTGTGTGTGTGCTGGAGCAGAGAGAGATGGTCAGTAGTTAAGAGCACTGTGTGTGTGTGTGTGTGTGTGTGTGTGTGTGTGTGTGTGCTGGAGCAGAGAGAGATGGTCAGTAGTTAAGAGCACTGTGTGTGTGCGTGTGTGTGTGTGTGTGTGTGTCGTGTGTGTGTGTGTGTGTGCTGGAGCAGAGAGAGATGGTCAGTAGTTAAGAGCACTGTGTGTGTGTGCGTGTGTGTGTGTGTGTGTGTGCGTGTGTGTGTGCTAGAGCAGAGAGATATGGTCAGTAGTTAAGAGCACTGTGTGTGTGTGTGTGTGTGTGTGTGTGTGTGTGTGTGTGTGTGTGCTGGAGCAGAGAGAGATGGTCAGTAGTTAAGAGCACTGTGTGTGTGTGTGTGTGTGTGTGTGTGCGTGTGCTGGAGCAGAGAGAGATGGTCAGTAGTTAAGAGCACTGTGTGTGTGCGTGTGTGTGTGTGTGTGTGCGTGTGTGTGTGTGTGTGCGTGTGTGCGTGTGTGTGTGTGCTGGAGCAGAGAGAGATGGTCAGTAGTTAAGAGCACTGTGTGTGTGTGTGTGTGTGTGTGTGCTGGAGCAGAGAGAGATGGTCAGTAGTTAAGAGCACTGTGTGTGTGTGTGTGTGTGTGTGTGTGTGTGTGTGCTGGAGCAGAGAGAGATGGTCAGTAGTTAAGAGCACTGTGTGTGTGTGTGTGTGTGTGTGTGCGTGTGTGTGTGCTGGAGCAGAGAGAGATGGTCAGTAGTTAAGAGCACTGTGTGTGTGTGTGTGTGTGTGTGTGTGTGTGTGTGTGTGCTGGAGCAGAGAGAGAGTGGTCAGTAGTTAAGAGCACTGTGTGTGTGTGTGTGTGTGTGCTGGAGCAGAGAGAGATGGTCAGTAGTTAAGAGCACTGTGTGTGTGTGTGTGTGTGTGTGTGTGTGTGTGCTGGAGCAGAGAGAGATGGTCAGTAGTTAAGAGCACTGTGTGTGTGTGTGTGTGTGTGTGTGCGTGTGTGTGTGTGCTGGAGCAGAGAGAGATGGTCAGTAGTTAAGAGCACTGTGTGTGTGTGTGTGTGTGCGTGTGTGTGTGTGTGTGTGTGTGTGCTGGAGCAGAGAGAGATGGTCAGTAGTTAAGAGCACTGTGTGTGTGTGTGTGTGTGTGTGTGTGTCTGGAGCAGAGAGAGATGGTCAGTAGTTAAGAGCACTGTGTGTGTGTGTGTGTGTGTGTGTGTGTGTGTGTGTGCTGGAGCAGAGAGAGATGGTCAGTAGTTAAGAGCACTGTGTGTGTGTGTGTGTGTGTGTGTGTGCTGGAGCAGAGAGAGATGGTCAGTAGTTAAGAGCACTGTGTGTGTGTGTGTGTGTGTGTGTGTGTGTGTGTGTGTGTGTGTGCTGGAGCAGAGAGAGATGGTCAGTAGATAAGAGCACTGTGTGTGTGTGTGTGTGTGCGTGTGTGTGAGTGTGTGTGTGTGCTGGAGCAGAGAGAGATGGTCAGTAGTTAAGAGCACTGTGTGTGTGTGTGTGTGCGTGTGTGTGTGTGTGTGTGTGTGTGCTGGAGCAGAGAGATGGTCAGTAGTTAAGAGCACTGTGTGTGTGTGTGTGTGTGTGTGTGTGTGTGTGTGTGCTGGAGCAGAGAGAGATGGTCAGTAGTTAAGAGCACTGTGTGTGTGTGTGTGTGTGTGTGTGTGTGCTGGAGCAGAGAGAGATGGTCAGTAGTTAAGAGCACTGTGTGTGTGTGTGTGTGTGTTGTGTGTGTGTGTGTGTGTGTGCTGGAGCAGAGAGAGATGGTCAGTAGTTAAGAGCACTGTGTGTGTGCGTGTGTGTGTGTGCGTGTGTGTGTGTGTGTGCGTGTGTGTGTGTGTGTGTGTGCTGGAGCAGAGAGAGATGGTCAGTAGTTAAGAGCACTGTGTGTGTGTGTGTGTGTGTGTGTGTGTGTGTGTGTGTGCTGGAGCAGAGAGAGATGGTCAGTAGTTAAGAGCACTGTGTGTGTGTGTGTGTGTGTGTGTGTGTGTGTGCTGGAGCAGAGAGAGATGGTCAGTAGTTAAGAGCACTGTGTGTGTGTGTGTGTGTGTGTGTGTGTGTGCTGGAGCAGAGAGAGATGGTCAGTAGTTAAGAGCACTGTGTGTGTGTGTGTGTGTGTGTGTGTGTGTTGTCTGGAGCAGAGAGAGATGGTCAGTAGTTAAGAGCACTGTGTGTGTGTGTGTGTGTGTGTGTGTGTGTGTCTGGAGCAGAGAGAGATGGTCAGTAGTTAAGAGCACTGTGTGTGTGTGTGTGTGTGTTTGCTGGAGCAGAGAGAGATGGTCAGTAGTTAAGAGCACTGTGTGTGTGTGTGTGTGTGTGTGTCGTGTGTGTGTGCTGGAGCAGAGAGAGATGGTCAGTAGTTAAGAGCACTGTGTGTGTGTGTGTGTGTGTGTGTGTGTGTGTGTGTGTGTGTGTGTGTGTGCTGGAGCAGAGAGAGATGGTCAGTAGTTAAGAGCACTCACTGGCTGCTCTTGCAGAGAACTAGGTCTGGTTCACAGCGGCATCTCACAACTGTCCATGGGATATGATGCCCCCTTCTGGTCTCTTCAGGCACTGCATGCACATGGGGGCACAAACACAACACAGGCAAAACCCATTAAACAAACAAACAAATAAATAAATAAATCTAAAGCTAGCCAGGCAGTGGTGGTACATGCCGTTAATCCCAGTTCTAGGGGTGAGAGGACAGCAGATCTCTGTGAGTCCTAGGGCAGCTTGGTCTACAGAGCTAGTTCCAGGACAGTCAGGGCTACACAAAGAAATCCTACCTAGAAAAAAAGATACTAAATTAAAATTATTGGAGGTGGTGGCTGAGAACAGTTGTGGAACTTAGAAGGCCCAGTGCCAATTGTTCTTCAGTAAATTTCCATTTGGGGGAGGGTGCCCTGTGGTAGTACTAAGTGACTCTGGATCCAAAATGGTGTGGAAAGCCAAATACAGAGGGAGGTGAGGAAGGCATGGCAGGAAAGGTGGCAGGTGGCCTTGGCAATGCAGCACACTGGAGGATGACACGAGGAAGTGGCCCGTGCCAACTTGAGACGGGGAAACATTTTGTTCTTTCAGGGGCAATACTGTTCCATTATCTCAACGGTATCTTAAACCACTATCTCAATGTGATGCTTCTGGCATTTCCAAAGTGTTCCAAAATAATCACAAAGCAGGCGATGGTATCCATGACCAAAACCTTGGGCCCTTCCTGGTATCCATGACCAAAACCTTAGTACACCCTTCCTCTGTCGATGTGACTGCCGGCTCCAGAACCTCCATGAGCATTGTCTGCCATCCAGATTATTTAACTCCAGGATGCAGGGTTAGGCTCAATTGACTGATGTGCGTGCGTGCATGCGTGCGTGCGTGTGTGCGTGCGTGCGTGCGTGCGTGCGTGCGTGTGTGTGTGTGTGTGTGTGTGTGTGTGTGTGTGTTACATTTTAATACATGTTTAGCAGGGGCCACCATGGGTCCGTGTGGAGGGCAGAGGAAAGTTTGAGGATACACCTCTCTCCCAGCATGTGAGCCCAGGGCTCCCACTCAGCGCCTTTACCCACTGAGCCATCTGGATGGGCCCCAGGCCATCTCAGTTCGACTTTGGCTCAGGTTTCATTTGTATTCAAAAGATGCAGGTTGTGAGGTTTCACTTCATGGTCCTAAGTGATGCTAAAAAAAATAAAACAACCTTACCGAACCATTTTTAGGAGGGATTACCAATATATATTTGTGTTTGGGAAGCCACTTCCAGATGGGGCTCTCTGTTTCGCCAGCAGGGAGGTTCATGACAGGTCTGACATAACTTCCCTTCAGTTTCTCATTAGGTGTCCTGCAGTTAAAACACGTTTATGTGGCCCCTCAAACAGAGATCATCAAACGTGTTATGTTTTGGATCCTAAAAGCAGTTGTATGTGTAATGTGGCTACAATTACTTTTTAACCACCCTTTTCTGTGTTAAGGAAACAGTGTAATATGATGGCAGTCTTTTTCAATATGAGGTTTTGCTTCTTTCCTGTGTTTAGGTTTTATTTATTTGTTTATTGAAGTTTTTAAATTATTGTTTGGTGTGTCTGTATGGAGGGACGGGGACAGACCTGTGCATGTGTGCCCGTGAGTGGAGGTCAGAGGACAACTCTGTGCAGTGGATTTTCTTCCTTCCACCTTTATGTGGGTTCCGGGACTTCACTCAGGTTCTAAGCTCTTCACTCAGAGCTATCTCACTGGCCCTCCTTGCTGATTTTTAAAATCAATTGAAAAAAAAAAAAAAGTGGGGTTGGTGTACAACTCTGGACAGCATTTAGCACATAGGAAGCCTTGGGTTCTATCACCCAGCATAAATAAAATAACCAGTGAAAAATGAACATTTGTGGACATCCAGACATGTACCATAGACAGTGGCTTCTCCACGTTAGAATCCAAGTCTGTTTACATTTGACCACTGCTGGCTTTCTTTCGTGAAGGTGTTGGATTCCCTGGGATTGGAGTTACAGACAGTTGTGAGCTGCCTTGTGGATGCTGGGAATTGAACCTGGGTCCTCTGGAAGGGCAGCCAATTCTCTTAACCACTGAGCCATCTCTCTAGCACCTTGTCCATGTCCTAAATAGGTAGGTGTATAAACACATACAGTCTTCACAACAGCCCTGGGAGGAAGGTGCTATGCCCATATCCATAGTATGGATAAAAATAAAACCAAATTTAAAACAACAAACAAAAAAGAAACACACACACAAACAAATAAGTAAGCAGAAAGCAAAATATAAAAGCAAAGCAAAATACCAAACACAGCAGAGCAGGAGAAAGACAAATTCTCATCTCCTCAGAAGATTAAGATTTGCACCCTGTGGTAGCCCCTACCTACCTGTGTGTGTGTGTGTGTGTGTGTGTGTGAGAGAGAGAGAGAGAGAGAGAGAGAGAGAGACAGAGAGACAGAGAGAGACAGAGAGACAGAGAGACAGAGAGACAGAGAGACACACACACAGTGAGAGAATTCTGAGAATATGTAATCATATTTCTAGTGAGAGCGGCAGTGCATGCCCATAACTTCACCACCCAAGAGACCAAGGAAGTAGGATCACAAAATTGAGGCCAGCCTGGAGCAAGGCCCTGCCCCACTAACGGTAAAGAACACACATATTAAAAACATGTTATCGTGTTCTAAATGTAAATACACAAAATCACTATGTCTACAGGAAAATTCTTTAGGAAAGGGAGAAATGGTCTCTTTGCTCTTTGTAAATGAACTGAAAAATTAATTCTAAGACATAGGTAGCTATATTTCTAAATAAGATTTTGGACTCAGCCTTGTGGTGGTGGCACACACCTTTAATCCATCCCAGCATTTTGGAGGCAGAGGCAGGCAGATCTCTATGAGTTCGAGACCAGCTTGGGCTAGCTCCAGGACAGCTAGGGCTGTTACACAGAGCAACCCTGTCTTGAAAAACAAAAAACAAACAAACAAACAAAAATTTGGGGCTCATAATATAATATAATAAATGCAAGCAGTAAAAAGAAAAGCGATTTTTATTATGACAGGATTTTAAAATAATAAACAAATAGCAAACAATAAAGAAAAACTTTAACAGCTGTTTGGGGAAAATATTTTAAATTACTGGCAAAAGATCGGCATCTGTCCTAATTTGGTTTTCTGTCACTGTGATAAATCACTCTGACCAAAAGCAATTTGGAGAAGGAATGGGTGTACATGGCTCACAGTTACAGGTTTCAGTTCACCGTTGAGGACATCGAAACACGAACTCCAGGAAGAGCTGCAGGAAAACCCACAGACAGAGGATCGATGCCCCCAGCCTCACTCACTGAATTCTGCTCAGCTAGCTCTCTTATATAACCCGGACAGCCTGCCTGTGGACAGCACAGCCTACAGTGGCCTAGGCCCTCCTGCATCAATTAACAGTCAAGAAAATGCCCACAATCATGCCAACAGGCCAATGGAGTTAGGCTGACAATATGAACCAACCAGGGCAGTATCCAAAATAGTTTGAGTTCCTATAAAATTATTTCTTTGTCAAGACAGGGTTTCTCTGTGTAACAAACAGTCCTGGCTGTCCTGGAACTCACTTTGTAGACCAGGCTGGCCTCACACTCACTGAAGTCCCCCTGCCTCAGCCTCCCGAGTGCTGGGATTAAAGGCATGTGCCACCACCGCCTGGCTAAAATAATTTTTTTTTTTAATAATTAGAAAAAAAAACAGTTGTCGAATTAGGACTTGGCAATTCAAAGCACGAATCTGAATGCTTAGAGCTCATCAACGAGGAAATACAAATTAAGCCACGAGTTATTTTTAAACTGCCATCAACTATTTTCGTTTTGGTACCAGGGACTGCATCCAGGGCCTTGTTCCTTCTAAGAATGTGCTTTACCACCGAGTTACACTCCAGTCCTAGCAAAGCTAACATTTCAAGATAACATAAAACGTTGAAAATGTTAAGTGTGCCTCTCGTTTAGTCCATACGTAAATATAACCATTGCAGAGCTATTTGCACGGTCAAGTATAGGTGGAGATGCACACACGCATCCTACAACCCAGCAGTTCTCCGCCCGTGTCTGTTCTGTGGTCCTCCAAACGTATTCTGCAGTATCAGCCTCACCAGGAAAGCTGCAGGGGCTGCGCGTGCTCACGTGTCACCCCAACTTAACTAGTCAGAAATGTGAGGTTGGCGGGAACCGACAGTTGTCTCTGGCTTAAAATAACTCCAGATGATTCTGATGTAGGCTGTAGTTTGAGAAATGGTGACTTTGGGGAGTTTTTGTGCAGTCCCGGGGAGACATACAGATGAGCAACTCGGGTACAGCCCGAGGGCGTTCTAAACGGCTGGACGGCTTGGATGCAAACCGAGCACCACCCTTTCCGGGTCCTTTGATTTAGGGAACATTATGTGACTTTTCTGCGCATTAGTTGCGCACATGCCAAATGTGATGAATACAGACAGTTCCTTCTGCTTATGGTTGCCGTGAAGATTAACTGAACTAATGTCTCATGCGCAGTGGGAGAGCCGGTGCTCTCTTGGGTGGGCTTTCTTTGCAGCCTTGCTTGCAATAGTGGAGTAGTGGAAGCAGATTGCTTCGAAATAAGACTGAAAGTGGACATGGAAATGGGCTATAATTGATAAAACTTGCTTGGTGGCTATGGGAGTGTGTGTGCCTATCCCTCTTCGACGTTTTAAAGGCTTTATTTATTTATTTGTTTGTTTGTTTATTTATTATGTATACGGTGTTCTCTCTGCATGTATCCCTACAGGCCAGAAGAGGGCACAAGATCTCATTACAGATGGTTGTGAGCCATCATGTGGTTGCTGGGAATTGAACTTAAGACCTCTGGAAGATCAGCTAGTGGTTTTGTTTGTTTGTTGTGTACATTATTTGGAGAATACTTTATTAGTTTTTGTAATCAAACCCACATAGATAAGACCTTACATATTTCATACAGTGTGTTACCCCTGTACAAATGGGAAAAAAAATTAACTTCAACATTTCTAGACCAATATGCCAGCTCGTGTTCTTACCCACTGAACCATCCCTCCAGCACCCCCCTCTTCTTTACATGAGCTATTCTGCCTTTGGGGTAGCCCGCTGCTATCCTGTCCCATATTCACCCCAGACTTCTCTGTGTTTCCTCCGTGTAATAAGCTCCTGGTGGCATTTGCTTCAGAAGTCCATGTTTGGTTTCCATCCCATATAGGACACTCTGCAGGCTGGTAAATGAGTCATTCGGTGTTCGCTGATTGCTGTCTCTTCCAGGAAAGACCCACATGTCTCCTTCTCTTGTCAGCAGGAAAAGGCACTCATCAACCTCACAAATCACTCCTTAAAGGACATTCTGATGTACATCTGCAATGCCACGTCCTTTCCAAAGCAAACTGGCACCTGTAAGACCGGTTGTGGGTGGAACCGGTGCCCCTGAGTCTGAACCAAATGGTAGTTCACAGCCTCTGGCTAGTTTCCACGTCAGTAGGATTGAGTCTATAGCCGTGTAGTGCTTTACAAGCCCACCCCGACAGACTTCTCTAGAATTTACATTTTTCATCTAGATCCCATCAGAGAAATGCTAACTCCACCAGACAGATATGTTTGTGTAATCTATGGTTGGAAAGAAAGACCCTGATATCCCTGGCCTCATGCAATTGTGGCATTTAAGGCAGTCTTTAAAAGGGGGAGATTTAACCTCCCTAATTTATTATTAGCTCCCTTCTCAAAGTAAAAGTGTCATCTAAATAAAAACAATGTAGCTGCAGAAGAATTGATGTTATTCTACCTTTTACTAGCATTTCATTACATTTTCATCCATGTATATAGTGTTCTTTCAACCCCTCTGTTGCCATTTTTTACTTCCTCTTTCCCTACCACGTTCCTAGCAGATGGCTTTTACCTTTAAATTTGTTTTTAACCACATTTATCTCTTTGTATGCGGAGATGGGTGGGTGCACATGTGCCGTGGGACATGCATGTAGAGGTCAGAGAACAAGGTTCAGGTCTCTCCTTCCGCCACGCGGTTTCCAGAGACCCGGCTCAGGTGGTCAGGCTGCTCAGTCCCTTCACCCACTGAGCAATCTTGGCAGGCTCTTTTTACATTCATGTCATTTTCTTCCCGAGCCACACATCCATTGATGCGTACCATATTAGTTACCTTTTGTTGTGCTTAAACACCATGACCAAGAGCAACTTACAGAAGAAAGAGTTTATTAACAGTTCAGAGAGGGAGTCCATAATGGCTAGGAAACCATGGCAGCAGGCAGTCAGCTGAGAGATCACATCTTCCACTGCAAACAGGAAAGGAGAGAGGACGCTCTCTCAAAGCCCGCGCCCGCTGACAAGGCTCCACCTCCTAAAGGTTCTACAATCTCCCCCAAACAGCGCCACCCACTGGGTACCAGGTGAATGAGACATTCTCATTCACCTCGCTGATCCCCTAACTTGGGTTTTGCAATTACTTCCACTATAAATATGGGTATGTGAGTATTTCTGTGGTATACTGACTTCAGTTCCTTCGGGCAAATCCCCAGGAATGGTATAGCTGGACCACACAGTAGTTCCGTTTTTAATTTTTGTGAAACCCTCAAGCTGACCCCCCCCCCAGTGGCAGCGCTAAATTGAAATGTCAACAACAATGTATCAGGCCCTTTCGTAGCAGCATTCGCTGGGTTTTCTTTTGCTTTGGTTTGCGTTTGGTTTTGGTTTTTGATGACCATCACTTTGCCACGAAGAGCAATCTCATTGCACCTTTAATTCATATTTCCCTAGTAGCTAAAGATGCTGAAAATTGTTTCTATGTATTTATTAAGTAGTTTTCCTTTGGAAAACGTCAATTGAGTTTATTTGCCCATTTGTTAAAAGGTTATTTATTCTTTTGAAGGGCTTGGTTTCTTTCAGTTCTGTATATATTCTGGATATTTGATGGATAGCTGGCAAAAAGTTGTTCCAACCCTGACGCCTGACCCTTCGTTGTTTTTCTTGGGCTGTGCAGAAGCTTATTCACTTGATGCGATCCTATCTGTCAATCGTGGCTGTTGTTCCTTGGGCTCCTGGAGCAATACTTCAGGAACTCTATTGCCTATGCCTGTGTCTTCACGTTTTCCCTCCATGTTTTCCACTAGCAATGCTAAATGCAAGTCTCTTCTTCAAATTCTGGAGTCGTAACTGCAATAAAATGCTGACAAGACTTTGCATGAGAGAACCTCTAGAGGGCAGTGTCATCCAACAGAATCTTAGCACAGCCCTCACCAGTCTACCGCATTCTTTACCACCCAGCTAACTCCCGGTGCACCTCTTCAAAGTTATTTCCAGTCTTCCGTATTTTGGATCACATCAAGGCATCGCTGGTCTTAACTACCAACATATACTAAATGTTTAGTTGTGTAAGTAAGGATTTTAATTAGTTAATCTCACAGACCAAGTAGTCCCCAGCCGAACTAGTCCTACATTTGTATAAGACAAATGCTTCTCAGTTTTATGGAACACCTATAGGTCCTGGGTGCCTTTCTGATTTAAAGCTATTCCTTGAGTTGATATCAGCACTTGGATAACTTATACGACTCAACTCCCATCATCTCCCAAGAGAATGCCATCATGTGGGGGCCAACTGTTCAATACTGAATGTGTGAGGGATACTCCACAGTCAAGCAATAACACACACACACACACACACACACACACACACACACACACACACACACACACTGAACATATATAGTGAGGTAGATAAATGTGTGGGTGGATACGGATAAACTCAATACTATAATTCGTTTGTGATATTAAGAGTCTGACTTGTGGAGTAAGCAGTTAAAACAACAAATAACTTTAGGGAATCAAAATATTAATAAACTTAACTACAACTACTGTTTCTACAGAAAAATTCGTGATTTTAAAATGTGACAGTGGTTTTTAATAATCACATTGGTGAAGGCTTTGTCACTATTTATAGCATGTTTTCATCACATCACAAGAAAATCCTGTCCCTGTTAGCAATCGTTCCCATCCCCTCCTCCCAGCCTCTGGCAACCACCCACTGATCCTCTTTTCATCTCCGTAGATGTGCCTGTTCTGGGCATTCCACACAGAGTCCTACAATGTGTGGACGTTTGTGGTTTGTGGGTCGATCCATTCACCTATGATCCCACAGCATTCTGAACGTATCTGGGCACTTACTTTGTTTGGTTTTTGCTAGGGATGGAGTTCAGTGTCTCCTACACACTAGGCAAGCACTCTACCAGTGAGATACACCCCCTGCCCAATACTTATTTTGGTGGGTTATAGTAACTTGTTTTTCTTACAGCCTTCCATTGGATTATTGAGCATTGTAAGCTCAAATACCTGGCCTTGTTTATTTAGATATTTCCAATTGAGATTCTGTCTGTCACATGGTGGCCACTCAAAAAACATTTTCAGGACAAATTATGATTTTCTATTTCTAGGTCGTCTAGTTGACTCTGTGTGCACCCATGTGCATGATAAAATGAAAACCTTTCCCTAGATCTAGATTAGTGGGGAAAAAAAAGAAGATTTTTGCTGCATAAATGTTAATTTTTCCTCCCTTGAAAAGTGGAGCTGAGCAGAAGTACAAATGCTTTATTTCTCCTGTATAGCTTATTTTAAACAGTTATTAACCAGAATTCATAGTTTCGAAGTTATTGAGGACAGGTATATAAACATAGACATATAATCAGCATATATTTGGGGAGTCCATTTTCCCAAGGATATAAAAATACATTGTACTAAAGCCCATCTATTCTTTCCTCCAAAGTTTTTATTTGCATGTGTTAACTATATATAGTGGTGTGTTTCATTATGACATCTTCATATTTTGATCCTATTTACCTCCATCACCTACCTCATCCTCATCTAAACTAGAATTTTCTACTTCCTTGTCTTCTTGCCGCTGTTGTTCTTGGTTATGACTCAGTGGATTTCTTTAAGGTTGTTTATAGGACAATGGGCACCTTACCAGTGACTACACCACTGGAAAAAGGTGTCTCTCCTTCCCCCAGCAACCATGAACTGCCTATGGTCCTCTGGGAGGGGCGGGGCCTTTGGGGCCCCTCCCCTCTAATGGCGGCGGTTAAAGGGCTTTCTTCTGCAGGTCGTGTGCTTTTCTGTAAGGCATGGACATTCACTCCTGAGCATACCCATATCTAGCACATCCCTCATCTCACTACAGCTTATTTAGCTGTCGGTGGCCATTATGAAAAAGTTCTTGGAGGTCTTTCTTTTTTACTGTAGCTACTCATTGAAACAAACTTTCCTTTCAATGCTATCCGGCAATATTCCAGGAGTTAAGGTGTGTTGTGCATTTGTTTTCTTTAAATCAAGATATTTCCTAGTTTCCACTATGATTTCTTCCTTAGCTCAAAGGTTGTTCAAGGGGGCTGAAGAGATGGCCCAGTGGCTAAGAGCATGTGTTGCTTGTTCTCTTGAGGTCTTGAGTTCAATTCCCAGCAGCCACATAGTGGCTCACAACCATCTGCAATGAGACCTGGTTGCCTTTTCTGGCCTGCAGGCAGACATGTAGACATAACACTATACACAAAAAGCCCGCCCCTAAAAGCAAGCTGGGCTTTGGTGGCGCATGCCTTTAATCCCAGCACTCAGGAGACAGAGGCAGGTGGATCTCTGTGAGTTTGAGGTCAGCCTGGTCTACAAAGCGAGTTCCAGGACAGCCTCCAAAACCACAGAGAAACCCTGTCTAAAAAAGAAGACATAACACTATATACAAAATAAATCTTTTTTTTTTTTAAGTTGTTCAAGTGTGTGTTGTAATGTTAGGTTTCCTTGTATTTATCAGTTTTCTTTTGTCACTATGGTCAAACCTAAGAGATATTTGGAATGGTTTCAATCTCCCTAAATTCAAGATTTATTCTCTTACCTAGTATGTGATCTATTTTGTAGACTATTCTGTGCAAGCAGAAGAATATGTACTCTGCTGTGATTGAGTAGCATGCTGTGTATGTACCTGTTGGGTACATATGATTTAGTGTTGTTCCAGTCTGCTCTTTCCTCACTAACTTCATATGTGGGTGACCTGTCCACTTTTGACAGTGGAATCCTAAAATCTTCTGACACTATTGTATTGCTATTTGTTTCTCTCTTCTGATTTATATGTCTAGGTACACTGATATTAAGTACACATATGATATGTATACACATATATTCCTAATAAATTAACCTTTTTGACGTGTGCATTACTTCTTCATTGAGATGGTTTTTTTCTTTTACTTCTTTTTCACTTATTTTAGATAAACTCAAAAGTTTTGTCACAGTGAATGACTGCACCGGTCCTTATAACCTGCATGACTCTTTTTGAAGAACAGAATTCCAGAATTAGAGCCAGCAAGATAGCTCAGTTGCTTGCCAGGAAGACTGGCAACCTGAGTTTGATCCCCGGAACCCACATGGGAAAAGAAGAGAAAATCTCCTAGAAGCATAGTTATCTGGTCCAGCATGGTTGTACCCGACGCATTAAGTTCCAAATCACTTTTACTACAGCCTCTTGAGTATAGGGCTTATTTTTGCATCTCCCATTGACTAAAATTATTTTGGAAACAGTCTAACTCCTAAAAAGAAATAGTACTTTATTTAATGATCGAATGAATGAGTAAACCAACCAATGATAACAAAGTTTTGATGCCTAGAAAGTAGTCACACTTTTTAAAATGCGTAATCAGTTGCTTTTCTCACCCAAAGACCTGGCACTTCCAAGTGTCGTGGACGTGGACACAAAGATCTGCCCTCATCCCAAAGGCAGCTGCTTCTACTGCTTAGACAGAGGTCTACACGTCCCATGCAATTGTTGGTTCACTCAGAGCTCTCTTCTCTTTATGAAGCTGCTAGCAGCAGCCTCCGCTCATTATGATTCTCCCTGTGTTGTGTTCACGATTCAGCTGGTAAAACGGACAGCGTAGAGAATACCTGCTCGTGGCATGTGGGGCTCTGCAGACATTTTAGCATGAGGAATGCATTTTCTTATTTGTGCTGTCTTTGACGCCTTATAACTCACAGCATAAGCTCATTTCAATGTCACCTCCTGCCACTTAACCCGTCTTCATTAGCACAAGATGGATTCTCTCACTCTTTATTAAACAGTGATCCCCTTTTCACACAAGCTAAGCCTCCTCAGACGGTTTGAGGATTTAATGATGTTAGTTCAGCATCTCATGAATTGCATCTTCCAACACTAGCCTTCCTAGCTTGCTCAATTCAGAAAAGGCACCCTGTGTCACGTGCTCATCTCAGAACTTTTTAAAAGTTTGCTTTTGCTTGCTCGTTTGTTTAGGCAGAATCTCACTATGTAGCCCAGGCCGACCCCAAAGGAGTGGTCTTCTTGCCTCTGGTTCCTGGGTACTGGGGTTACAGGTGACAGGCGTGTGCCACCATGCTTATCGGTTATGAAGGTGGTGGTGGTGCTGGAGATGGAATCGGCTACCTCATGCATGCTAGGCAAGCCGAGTCCTTCTAACAAAAAACTTCAAGCTTTCACTTGAGTCCATGAGTGTTGTCCTTTTCTTTAAATTGGTACTGCCTTTTAGGCCATGGCTGTCGGAATCAGCAACTGTAACTCCAACACTATCAGCAACTTTAGGCCGAGGCCTGAAGAAATTCTGACTCTTTCAAAGCTATGAAGGGAATTCACATAAATCTGTCACTCTACAGATTCAAAGGTTGAGAGGGAATTCTGCTCCTCAGAGAGGCTGAGTAGCAAGCGGCTCACCTCCTCTCCCAGCAACTCTCCCCAAGCCCAGGTGTTTCTCCTCACCCCTCCTTAAAAACCCCTCTACACCTGGCCCCTCCTTACCACTTCTGTCCAGCTAGCTGCTGCCTCAACATCATGACCACTGGTGAATTTTATTTAATCAGGGTTTCTCAGTGTAGCTTTGGAGCCTGTCCTGGAACTTGAATTAGACCTCGAACTTGAATTCACATAGTTCTGGAGAGCCTCTGCCTCCTGAGTGCTGGTATTAAAGGTGTGCACCACCACCAGCAGGCTTAAAGATTTGTTTGCTTAAAGATTTGTTTGTTTAGTTATTATGTATACATTGTTCTGCCTGCAGGCCAGAAGAGGGCACCAGATCTCATTACAGATGGTTGCTGGGGATTGAACTCAGGACCTTTGCAAGGGCAGTCAGTGCTCTTAACCTCTGAGCCATCTCTCCTGCTCCAAGCATCATTAAACAAATGTCTGACCCCACTCTCCATAGTCCATGTGCAACTCCGTCATCATCGATGGCTACAGCTTTTCATATCTATTTTGTCACTTTACCTAGATTTACATTTTTCTCTCGTAACACAGTTTAAGTTCTGGAAGGTAGAGACACAGCCCGTCTTCCTCTGCACTCGTGAAGCCCCCGGGAAGTACTTGTTTGAGTAGATTTACACAGTGCTTCTCTGGAATCTTTAAGATGAGGTCAAGTCGGAATTCTGCAGACTGTAATGTTATCTCCTTCCCTCTCTTGTAGCCATACTTCCCATAGCTTCCAGCTGCTGCACTGAAGTTTCCCATCATATTTCCAGAAGGCTTCTGGAAAGAGTGAATTCGTGCAGCATCCAGAGAGCTGATGGGGACTGTGACTTGGCTGCTGTCATGTGAGTGTTCTTCAGCAAGGACATGTCGACCTGAATGTTGGTTATCTATCCCCTCGGCTAACAAACGCTGGCTTTACCTGACATACAACCTACACATCACTCAAACGAGGGGAGGAAGAGAACCTCTCTTGTCTTTGAGTGCCAGGCTACCTGGAGTAAACACACGATCTCTGTACAGGAATGCCCTGAGTCCTACGCTCACCGTTTAGCAATCAGTGACAACGATGTCATATGTCACAACTTTAAACTGTAACTTTCCCCAGGCAGGAGAGGCTTTTACTCTCTGGATTCAGTAGGGATTTATGGTCTGAAAAGTGGTGTGGCAATGTCTGCACTTGTCACAGTACTGTGTGCAAATCCACTTGCAAATGTTCCTGTGTGCTTTTGATTCATAGTACCTGGCCTTCCTACCCGTTCCGCTACACCGCACGATCAGTACGGTAGGACAACAGCCTGAGAGGAAGGCACAATTTATTTCCCTGTCACACAGAAGAAGCCAGTGGACAAGGTTACATAGTTCACCTGCACTGTATTGCTAGCAAATAGCAGACATGGGAATCTCACATGGCTCTCTTGTTTATTACACTGTTTATCTTCCAAGGTCATTCAAAGGAAGAGTAGGGCTCACCATAGCATGTTCTTCCAAGATCAGGTATGGAGGCATATGCCTGTAATCCTAGCATTCATGGTGTCCTTTCCAAATGTTTGGACCAGTCATGGGCTGAACCCTCTGAAGCTATGACCCTCCCCTAAATCAGTTCTTTAAATAATCCCCTAAGACTAATAAAGTATACTCGGTTGAAATTCTACCAGTATTTTATTTAATGTTAACAAATAATCATTGGTAATAGTTGGAGAGTCAAAAGTTCATAGATGGTTGATAGCAACTTGATGTTTGCATTGTTCCTATACTACTGAACTAAACTGACCAAGCCCGTTCTGGCAGCTCTGAGAAACACCAAGCTTCCAACTGTTCTTCTCAAGCCTTTCCATATCATGGCATAGGCATATCTGTCATTCCAGCCTAAAGGAGGCATAAGAGGTAGACTTAGAAAAATAGAAAAGTTCCTATGGGTATTTGATAGATAGCTCCCTGGGATTACAAGAGCACACCATCGGATTTCAGTTTAGGTGGAAATTAATGGATGTCAGTTCTTAAAGGCACAGGGACAAGAACAATGTAAAGCCTCTATGTTTGCTGCTGCTGTCCTTCTCTGACCAAAACTCCAGACAGAAACAATGTGACGGAGGAAAGATTTAGTTGGCTGGTTTTGGCTCATGGCCGTGGTGGTAGAAAAGATTTAGTGGAGCTCACGGCGGGAGGTTGCATGTGGCAGAAGCTCGTCACATCATGGTAGACCAGAAAGCAGAGAGTGAGGTCCGAACCAGGAGGGGGGCTACGACTCTCAAAGCCCAGTTCCTAGTGAATGGGTTCCACCAGCAAGGCCCTATCTCCCAAAGCTCCCAGGCTTTCCCCAAACAGGACAGCAGCTAGTGCTTATTAACCCTTGACACATTTCACCGGCCCCCAAAGTTCTAGTTTTTAGTTAAAGGGAAATTATGAAGTTAATCTGTTTGTAAACATATTAAACTTACAAAAGTACAAATTTATACATTGAACTCTGTGCTGATAAGCAAGTTGAAAAATATAGGGCACTTGTGACTTGGTTGCAAAATCAGACTTCTGTATCTCTAAGTGGTAAGTTTACAGATCCTCTCTGTTATGTCTTCCAATACTCAACCTAAGAAGTCTTATTTTCAGACATTTTATACTTGTCCAAAATGTAGTCATTTAACCATGACGGCATATAAAGGCTTTAAGATTTGAGATCAGTATTTAAGATGCAGAGAGCATCGCTTTGTATTCCAAATGTAACTCCCAGGCATCGTATAATACAAGCTACAATTGATTAACTAATAGAAATTAAATATCAATGAACTCACTAGACTCCATTTTCTTTGGGAAATAAGTCCTTTGTTTCTGACCTTATAGATGAGCACGGTGCTTTCTCTGTGCCCCAGACAGCAGTTTGCTGAAGGAACTTCCAGAAACACCATGCAAAGCTGTTACCTTCGGCAGAGGTTTCTTGTACTTCACAGAGATTATCTCTTGGATAGAAACATCTGCTTGTTATTGCTGTCCACCCCCAACCCCACCCCATGAACTCATTCAGGAGGTCAGAATCCCTCAGAAGTCCTTTCAAAGAGTTGCTCTGAGGAAGAGAGGAAGAAACACTTTAAGCACAACCCCAGGTATAGTCTTCCTGGTTGTTCAGGAACTCTGTAGATCAGGCTGGCCTTGAACTCACAGAGATCCTCCTCCCTTTGCCTCAGAAGTGTTGGGAGTAAAGGCGTGTGCCACGGTAACGTTTCTGGGTGCAGAATCGGGAGGCTCCCCCCCCTCTCTCTCTGTTTTTTGTTTTTGGAGACAGGGTTTCTTTGTATAAGAAGTCCTGGAACTCGCTTTGTAGACCAGGCTGGCCTCAAACTCACTGAGATCCACCTGCCTCTGCCTCCAAGTTCTGGAGGCACTTACACCACCACACCTACTTATATTTGTGATTTCTGTGAAGATTTTTTTCCCCTTTTCTTGGCAGCCTCCATGTTAAACGCAGAAGGATCTGCGTCAGCCCGCACAATCAGACTTTGAAGCATTGGTTGAGAGCCTCCGAGGTGAAGAATGGCAAAGAAAATCCCTGCCATAAGAAGCTGCACAGCAGGAAGGACAGAAAGACTCACAGCCAGAGAAATCATGGAAAACAGGGCCACCAAGCTCCTCGTTAGAACAGACACGTGACCCTACGGAGATAACTCTGCAGGTTAACTGGCTCGTAGTTGGTCATAAGTTTGTCACCTGAGTTTTCCGTACTGACACCCAATGCTGTTTTGTTTTTGTTAATGAATAATTGCAGCTAAGGGTGTCAGTTAAGTGGCAAAACACTTGTGCGGCATGTAGATTCAATCCCAGGCAGCAAAGGCAAAGAACAAACAAAACGTGCACACGTGACCAACAATATACTTAACTGAAGATACAAAATTCATCTCTCTATATAAAATTGAAAAGGGTAGCATAGATACAATTCCTCTAACATTTTAATGGAAGTTCCCAGTCCTACAGAGGAGGTGAAGGAATGGCACAAGGTTTATGTACATTCCTGTCACCTACGTTAGTCACTGTTAGTATTTGCTCTCTCTTCTCTCTCTGTGTGTGTGCACAGTACATAAGTATAAGGGTTTTCCCCCTAGACCATCTGAAAAGTTGCAAACACCATGACCTTTGTCTAGTCCACTTCCTGTTACTAAAGCAACATTGCTGATTAGTTAACTTCTAAAGAATACAAGATTATTTGGCTCAGGTTCCTGAGGTGGGAAAGCCCAGGAACTTGGCACTAATCTGGTTAGCATCTGGGAGGACCTTTTTAAGGAACCTTAATGTGACCGAGGACTGCATGTGACAGGATGGCCCAGTGTGATAACTCAGAACCTCTCTCTTTCTTATAAAGCCACTAACAGCTGGGTGTTGGTGGCACAGGCCTTTAGTCCCAGCACTCGGGAGGCAGAGGCAGGAGGATCTCTGTGAGTTCGAAGCCAGCCTGGTCTCTCTACAGAGCAAGTTCCAGGACACCTGGACAGGCTCCAAAGCAATACAGAAAAAACCTGTCTTGAAAAACAAAACAAAACAAGCAAACAAAAAGGCCACTAAGACCACCAGGGAGAGTACACCCATGCAGCCTAATTTAGCCTCAGCTACACCCAAAGGCCCCTCTCCAAATGCCAACAACAGGTAGGCTTAAGGATCAAGTTCCAGTACATAACCCTGGAGAACACACTCAAACCACAGCAACACTTCAGCCCTAATTTCTTCTACATTTATCACTTGGTGTCACCCGCTTTCCTAAATAGTTATGCTAGCAGTTTCATACCTGGAAAGTTAACAATTTCATATAGTCTATACTCAAATTTCTATGTATCCAGATCACTTTATAGACTTTATTTTCAGTCCAGGTTCACATATCGCCATTCGTTTTATGTCGCTTTAGCCTTTTCAATAGAAGTCTCTCAGGCTTTTTCTTTCCTTTCTTCCATTCTTCCATAGCATGGACTTTCAAAGAGTAAAGGTTAGAATTTGTTTCACGCCCCAGGTTTGTGTGATCGGTCTTCATGATCAACCCAAGCTTCCCCTATGGATTTGTATACTTCTCGATTCCTCTGTGGTTCTGCAACATCGTTTTCTATAAGGGTAAGGCGTGCGGTGTCTGGAGATTTGAGCAGCTACGGTCATGTTGTAAACTCTGCCTCACTGCCCAGAAACTTCTCTCTTCTGCTGTAGTTCTCAGAGCAGCAGCATTATACACACAGAGGTCAGGCCTCGTTCTGTGGGGCACGTAGCTCTGACTGGCTCAGAACCAGTGAAGTAGACTAGGCTGGTCTCAGACGCACAGAGATCCACCTGCTTCTGCTTCCCAAATGATAAGATTAAAGGCATGGACTACCACTTGGCTCTAGAAGTCAATTTTTTAAAACTCCCGATCTACCTCCTCCATGATTCACCCTGGAGAAATTTGGATACATTGTAAAAGCTCATTTCCATAACAACCATTAGTACAAGATCAGTTTGTCAGGTATCCTTGGTGTCGTGGGAAGAGCCAGGCAGTAGTATTAATTACTAGGATCACTTGGAGGGACAAATGGGACACAAAGGAGAGCCAAACCTGATGTCACTTAAAACGTCACCAGGTAAGCCCCTCGTAGAAACCGATGCAGTGTGTAGTTTCCGTAGGCTCATGAACAACCCTGCAGCTTTGTTCGGTGTCTGCTTTATGGATAAGGAAAGCGGAGGCTCAGAGAGGTGAGATGACGTGGCCTGCACATTACAGTAAGGGGCAGAGACAAGCTGCATCCAGATTCCTGGACTCTCACCAGTTCTCGCTGCGGCCCCAATGGTGGACTGAGATATATGAGCATGGAGGTGAGCGAGGCGATCTCCCCCCTGCTGTCCCCAAAGGGAGAGGGGACACATCTGGGTTATGGTCCGAGAGCCTCTGCCACCAGCACTGTGGGTGATGGTTATTGGCAAAAGCCACGGTCACAGACCAAATTAGGCTTCGACGCGATCCGATGCACTTTTACATGCTCCCATAGCGGAGGAAACTACAAAATATTCCAGTCTCTGCTCTGTAAGACCTTTTCCACCTGGTCTGTCTTTCGAGCCGACCGTCAGATTTTATCCAGAAGTGCAGCGTCTTCTGTTCAAGTCTGTCTTGCCTTCGAGAGGCAACCCCAAGGGGAAAACACCTATGTGCTCCTCTTGTATCACCATCATCGAAGCGTGGGTCTAAATGACAAAGGAAGCAGAACTAAAACTGTAAAAAATACAAAGTTACAATATCAGAATGAGGCACACGTTTTCATAATCATAATGGGCATGTTGAAAAGTTAAAATGAAAACCAAAACATCGATATTGAGCCTTTCACCTAATCATTTGAATCATATAATTATTTTCATTTTATTTCTACTTGTAACCCACATCATTATAAATGACAGTGTGTGTGATATATTCTTAAAATGGGTTGCTATGGCTTGGGTGAGTGTACTCAAAGGCCTGGGAGGCAGTGAAAAACTTGGAATGTGGAGTCTAATGAACTGGGGGTGTGTCCTGTCTTTGTTTCACACCGCCAGGAACTAAGCAGCTTCTTTGACCATTTGTGGCATTTCCGCCACAAATTCTGTCTGCCATAGGCCCAGGGGCGTGGGAGCCCAACTAGTCATGGACTGACACTTCTAAACCTGCCAGCTCAGAGAGGCCTTAGCCCTGGCTGTCAGGAATCACTCTGTAGACCAGGCTGGCCTCGAATTTACAAAGATCCTTGTGCTTCTGGCTCCCTAGTGCTGGGATTAAAGGCGTGTGCCTCCACTGCCTGGCTACCTTTCTGCTTTTTTAGGTGGATCTGCCTCAAGTACTTGTTACAGAAACAGAAGGTTAACACAAGGATTTTATTGTAATGTAAATAGTTAAGATTTGGTATCCAAAAGACAAAATCTCTTAGAGACTACGGTGTGCTTAGTAAATATTATCACTCCTATGCTGTGTACAATATTGTATTGTAAGTACTGTTACTATACCATGAGTTACTATGAATAAATCACCCAGGTTAAACTGTAAGCCTTCTTTTTAACAAAATGTGTTCTTCTTATGCTTTATTAAAAATTATGCACATTATTATACATTTTTCATTGTTTTTTTTTAAACAAAGGAGCAGCTCAGTTTATTACACCCTATTCTTATTCTGAGACTTGATTCTTTGACTAATGTCTTTGAGGCTTTTTGGAAGTTTTAGTTCTCCTAAGGGGTTAGTACCATAATTTCAAAATGAACTAACTTAAAGTATCATTTGTTTGTGGGTTTTAAGCACTATCCATTGCCTCCTATTGTCCCTATATCTGTTCCTTTCTCCTTCCTCATCCTAGTTTATGAAAATTTTATTGCTATCACTTGTAAACCTCGACTGTACATCTACCTCCCAATCGTTAGTATATTGACCCTGCCTCTCTTTTCTCCTACTCCCCTTCTAAACTCTGCCAGCTATACTTGCACATTTGTTTATATGTAGGAGTTTGGATACTACAATTTCATAGCATAACTATAACTGTCTTCATGCTTTAAGGCAGCGTTTCCCAATCCTGACAATTCTGACAACGTGGGCTGGACCCTTCTCTGTCCAGGGGGTTCTCTTATCCATCCCCTCTGCTCTTGTTTTGGTAAGTCACTCACTAGAGGTCTCAGGGCTGCTCAAAAAGCCTTCAGAGCACTCTCCCTTTGTATGTGAGAAGCTGTTCATAGTTCTGCCAGTGCAGATAACCGAGCTCATATCCGGATAACTGTGTCCTTCCATTGGAGAAGCATCTCTGGCCCCTACAAAGTAGGTGTCATCCAAACGTCTCCAGATGTTAACCGATGTCTCTTGGACAGATGGAGCAAAATTGTCCTTTCTCCAGTTATAAACTCCTAGCCTTAAATCTAAAGTGGAAAGACAGCTGACTGAAGAATGTCTAAGATGATCCCAAAATTTCTTGCCCTTGTAGACATATACCGACACGCCGAGCCTAATCCAGGTGCTGCAATGAAGGTATTTTGTAGCAATCACTAAGGTCACAGAGCAATTGACATTATGATGGGGAGATTATCTAGGCAGGAATGACTAAATCACTGGAGACCTTTAAATTTAGGTCTAAAGGTCGGAGACTCAAATCACAAGGTATCCAAAGATCTTGTGCTCATCACATTGCTTCTGAACAAGGGGAGAACAAAGTCCTAGACAGCTTTGGAGACCCCGAATTCCCAGAGAAGTTCTGTCTAACACTGGGTCAGAACTCACATAGTAGCCATTGCTGTGTACACACTTTGTCCACCCCCATCAGCCGGGCATGGTTGGTGTTCCAGGTGAAGATGGCTACAGTCTGATTCTGAGGGTCCAAGCCTGTGGAGTCCTCTAGAATGTACAGGGAGTGGTCAGTGTTAGCTGGCAACAGTCAATCTATCTAAAGAGGCATACCGCTGGTCTTGCAGAAATCTCCTACAGGGAAGGTTCTGGTCAGGGGCCATCTCCCAGTGTGACACGTTCAGTCAAGACGTGTTTGTTACAAGGCACAGAAATCCTGCTCCTGGGAACTTGGTTGGAAGTTGTTACTGGGAAGGTTGGTCCAGGCAAAATGCTTCACCATGGTGCTGGCCTCTGTGGAGCATTTGAAATGCAAAGCACCAGAGGGCTCACAGCTCACACCACCGTGCATCCACATCATTCCCGCTATGAGAAAGTATGCAGCCCAGCTTATCTTCATGTCATCTGTTCTGTGTGCCCAAACTTCACTCTTTCTATAGCGACACCAGACACCAGCCATTCTGGGTTAGGACACAGTCCAATGACCTCATCTTACACCTGCAATGACCCCATTTCCAAATAAAGTCACACCTTGAGGAACTGGGGATTAGAATTTCACTGTGAGAATTTGGGTGGGTGCAGAGACAGATCAGCCCCTCATAGGGAGGTTGAGGGAAGTGAGAACGGGGGAGGGATTTAACTGAAGTTCTTCACCAGCTGGTTGGACTATCCTTCATATGCCAATGGCCAGTAATAAGCTACATCATTCCACTGGAGAGATGAGGGCAGCACACGTGTAAGCTTGTAGCTACCACTCTTTACTGTTGGAAGGATAAATGACTGCTCAGGAAACATACCATCTTTAGGCACAATGCAGTCTTTTTTAATTGTCATGAACAGAAAATTAATTACCTCTTAAAAATAGCAGGAATTGCTCTTTCGTTTTGAATACCATGGAAAAACCTGTAATGTTTTCTATCTGTCCTCAGAGTAACGCCCACAGTCATTTTCCTTTAGATGCTATGAAGGGGGAAAATCAAGGAAAGAGGGACTAAACAATTTACCCAGTTGTAAAACAGTTTACTTTTAAGTGGTAGAGCCCGGGATTTTGTCGGCATTAAACCCTGACCCATTTCTCTGCGGACCACCTACATCGTCAGTGGTTTCCAGCTGGCTTACAGTCATTCTGGTTAGAGACTTGAGAAAGAATCGCTAGAACCTCCTCATTCCTGCCAGGATGGTTACAGTATTTAAAAAGTGGGGCTTTTGAGGCAAGCCTAGACTAGTGAAGCTGGAGAGATGGGCAGTTCAGGTGTTAAGGGCACTGGCTGCTTTCCAGAGATTTGATTCCCAGGGTAGCTGACACCCTCTTCTGGCTCTGTGGTTACCAAGCCCACACTGGGTACACAGACATCCACACAGGCAAAATTACCATACACATAAAATAAAAATAATGAAAAGTGACTAGATAAATGCTATTCTAGAGGGAGTAGGTCCATTACCACAGGACTAGTTTCCTAATAACAGTGACTCTGACCTGATTTTTCTCTCGCACACGTCCTTGCTTTGCTGACTGTTGTCTTCTGCGTTTTATAACGAGCTAGGGTGCCCTGACCATCTCTCAGCACCATTTCTTGAACTGTTGAGCCGCTGTGACAGTAAGAAGTAAATCACTCTTCTTCACAAATTGTTGCTTGTTTATGTGTGTGTGTGGGGGGGGCATGAGCAAGTTTGCTTTTTGTTTGCACCACAGCAGGTGGGGTCCAAGGACGACTCTGGAGGGTCAGGTCTCTCCTGCCACCTTGCGGGACCCAGGAACTAAATTCAGGTTATTAGGCCCGTGTATAAGCACCTCTACCCACAGAACAGTCTCACTGGTACAGCTTTGACACAGTCTAAAAGCCCCTGTGCAGAGTCCCAGTGAGAGTTGTCTAGATTAGGTTATTCTGTGGGCATGTATGTTGGGAGTTCTTTTTTACACAGGGTCTTGCTGTGCTGTCTTGCCTGACCGGAAATTCTCTATGTAGATCCTCTTGCCTCTGCTCCCGAAGGCCTGGGCTTAAAGATGTGCACCACCACGCTAGGCTAAGGGTGACACCTTGATTAAGTTAGCTGGGGTGGTAAGACATGCCAGCTGCGGCTGGTACCATTCCCTAGGCAGGAGGATCCTGAACTATGTCAGAGTAGAGGAAGTGAGCCCAGTAAGCATGACTGCATTTGTTCGGTCTTTGCTCTTAACTCTGGGCAGGACTAGCCGTCCCAAGTTCCTACTGCCTTGATTTCCCCACAATAATGAACTACAGAATGAAATTGTGAGCCAAATACACATCTCCTTTAAATAGCTTTTGTCAGGGTATTTTATCACAGCAAGAGGAAATAAAACTAAAATACCCAGTCACTCAGTCTCAGATAGTAAAACTAGGAAAAGAAACTCAAACAATAGCTTACACAACACACACACACACATCACACACACATCATTACATACACATACATACACATACACACACACACAGACATATACAATACACACACACACACTACACATCATTACATACACATACATACACATACACACACACTTACACACACATACATACCCATATCATACACACACAATACACACTCTTACACACACATCATGCCCACGCATACACATGATACGCGCACACACACACACACACACACACACACACGCACACATACACTTACATATACATATCATATACACACAATACACACACTTACACACACATACACACACAGACATATACAATACACATACACTACACATCATTACATACACATACATACACATATACACACACACAGACATACACACATGCACAATACACACATATCATACACAGACACAATACACACGCACACACAAATAATACATGTAATGAAATATTGTTAAACATTAATAAATACACACATTGACATATGCAGCACACACTGACATATGCAGCACACACACATAAACACACTTTTGCTTTTATGGAAATTGTTAATTTTCCCCTCTCCAAGGGTATTGTTTTACTGCTACTCTAATTATTAAAAAAAATTTCAATGTTTATTAGAAAATAAAACCTATAAATAAGATTTTTCTGAAATAATTTCTTAGAATTTTTTATTCCTCAGCTGAGACAGTGGAAGGATTATTTATTGTGTACAAGTTACACTTGGCCAGAAGTGAGAACTTGTGAGAACTAGTCCAGAAATCCACGGGTCCAGGTCAGAGTGCCAACAGGGACTGTTTGCCTTGTAAGCACAGCAGTCCCGCAGAGGCGTTCTCAGGGATTTGGTGGTAAAGTTCCACATCCACTGGGACTTGTTACCAGCAGAAGCACACGGTCCAATAGCTTGTACCAGCATCCTGGCTCCCGCATCCCTTGCTTTTGCTGCTTTGACCTCTAGAGCTACACATGGACCTCATCTGCCCATTGGCTTCTCCCACTTTGCTCTTGTGGTACAAGAGTTTCGAGGGAGATGGTGCCAACGCTGAGAACTGAAAAGTATTTTTAATCTCAGAGACAATGACAATGCCATTTTCTTGGTGACCTGTCTCCCACCTTTTTCTCCCTCTCTTCCTTTCTCCTTTTTCCCTGTTATTTGGGAAACAAAAGTGCAGGGGACACAGACTTTGACATTCTCTAGTCTTTGTGAATAAAGGGAAATTTATTTACAAAGCATTGACTGGAAAAAATAAAGAAATATGAGTGTATGTATATCCTACATAGTGAGAGCAAGTCTTACTGATTGCACAAGGTATTATTCAGATGTCTAAATCACATGGGTCACAGGTAACGATTTTGACGTTCTGGCTCTCTGTTAAGGACATGCTGGAGCAAGTCTTACATTAATTAAGTGAGCTCAAGTCAGTTCTCAGATTTAAAAGGAAAAGCAGCATTTTTCTTAAACAAGTCTCAAAATGAGGACAATACTTCCATATTTCTGGTAGTAATACATACAGCATATGTTATCTGGAACCAAAACACATCGACTTATGTAGAAATAAAATATTGGTGTGCTTGGGTTTAATGGAGTTAGCAGTTATTCAAAACACATACAGCTTAAAATCTATGGAATTGTCTTCTGTAAGTTAAAAATATAAACTATGGGGTAAATATTTTCCAAAATACACTTAAATTTAAATAAGAACTGTAATTAAATGAATTGTGTGTGTGTGTGTGTGTGTGTGTGTGTGTGTGTGTGTGTGTGTGTAGTACAAAGGATGTCATCATATGTCTTTCTCAATCATGCTCCATTCCATTTCCTGAGACAGACGCTCTTACAGAACCCAGAGCTCACTGATTTTGCTAGTTCAGCTAGCTAGCTTGCCCCAGGAACCCTCATGTCCACCTTCTCAGAACTGGGATTACAGTTGCCTGGCTTTTACGTGGGCTCTGGGGATCTGAACCCTGGTGTTTGCACACAAGCTCTTTATCTGGTGGGCCATTTCCCCCAGTACCATACATTGGCTTTAAAGACAACGTTGATATATGAGTTTTCATTTGTGCAGTTAAGACAGGGAAAAAATACTGGGTTGTTGTGATCAAACAGGCCTTAATTGGAATTCCTGGAATGACCTTTGGTTTGCAAATAAATAGTGGTGGGGGGGGAACAGAACAAAAAAGTTGTGCGGATTTAATATATATTAAAAACGCTTCATACAAGAGGTGCCAAGTCACTTGAATTCCCAGCACCTGAGTTCCCATTAAACATTGCAGTGTGGCCTCAGAGCCATTTTGAAAATTGAAGACTGAACGTTTTGTACTGAAAAATGAACAGCTATGAGAAGAGTCTGAGGGTCCATGTGACCCTAACAGCAGAAATTTCTTGTAGGTCTTGGGTAGCCGAGACCGCAAGACCCCAGCAACAGGGTTTGTCCCTGAGCACAATTGGGATAGCATCCTTACGCTCTAGAGATCACATTAAATAAAGATAATCTCTGATCACTAGGTTAGTGAGGTTAAGAAATACCTCAGTCGTGTGTGTGTGTGTGTGTGTGTCAGGATTATTTTCTTGCAGGCGTGTATATTCTGTACCACAGCATGACATTAACTTTGTTTCATTGAGGTTGGATTCAACTGTGATGAGAAATGTTAAAACTTCCCTTCTCGTGAGTCTTCTCCACACCCAGAAGTATTTGAGCTTTAGAGGGGGGTGAGCAAGGAGGAGAGCATGAGGACAAGAGAGAAAGTACAAGTAAAGCTCCTTGAGCTGGGAAGAATTTGAGAGCTGAATGAGGCATTTGCTTTGTTTTTCTCCCCTCTGTCTGAATGCCAGCTACCTCCTGAGTGAGGGTAACACTGCTTTCCTGGCTAGTATCCACATCCAAAGGGATGTCCTCTGTGCCTACACTAGAGGTCATTCTGATACTCTGTAGTTCCCAGAATTATTGACGCCGACTCTTTGTGCTTTCTGTAATCACGTTCTCGTTCTTTTCTCACGTGGCTGTCAGGGCCTCCCATATAAATAGTGTGTGCCTTCCTGACCCCTTGACTTTTAAACCTGACCATTCGGCTTACTTGCTGTGTTCATAGATGTGCTACAAACAGGGGTTTTAAAGAGTGTGTTTGGTGTGGCTTAACATCTTGCCACTGTTGAAAGAAAGCTCCAGACCAGAAGGATGGCTGTTCTGGAAGCAGAGAGCTGAGCAGACCAGAGCACAGCTTCAACAGTGCTGCTCTGCCCAAAGACAGACACTACACATCCATTTCAGAGGAAAACCATCACTATCTGTTTGGGGAAAAGCACTGTGTTGATTGCTAAACGCAATGGAAGCATGAGGAAGGGCAGCTTCTACTCCGGGGATATGTGGAGAAGAGCACCAAGGCAGAATGACTATAATATGTGCAAGTGTGATGTTTGTAACAGCGAGGCTAGAGGATATGGAAAGGGAATTCTGGGGCAGGGTACCGAGTGCAGTCGGCTTTAAAGAATGTGTTGGGGCTGGAGAGCTGACTCAGTAGTTATAAACACTTGCTTCTGTAGTAGAGGGCCCAAGTTCAGTTCCCAGCACCCACATGGTGGCTCACAACACCTGGGATTCCAGTCCCAGAGGACCTGACGTCCTCTTGTAGACTCTGTGGGCTGGAGGCATGCCAGTGGTACATAAGACATACTGATGTCGGTGTTGCTTAAGGTTTGCTTCTTTTTTAGAAATAACTACCGAGTACAGTTGGGCAACATTAAAGAGGATTATAAGGTAAGATAACATATAAGCTAATTCCTTGAAGTAAATCTCTTAATATACACCTCTTGTTGGTTCTGTTTTTCTGGCTGAACCTGGACTACTTGAGAGAGGACTGCCCCAGAGATAACTGGGTGAGGGGGATTTCTTTAGCGAGAGTCACTCTGATTTCCTCCCCTCAGACGAGGCAGGGCTTCAGCAGGCCCAGCAACGGTTGGCATGCATTCCATGAAGGCAGAGTTCTGAAGTCGAAGCTGACCAGTGAACCACCTACACCTGATGTTGACCAGCTAGGGCAGGACCCTAAAGCAAGGGTGTCTGAAACCTTTGCTTCAATGAAAGCCCCAGATGGGAGCTTTGGGCAGCAGCTGCTCTTAGAGCTGTCTCCTAGTTCCGCTCATCTGATCCAAGCTGTATCTCCCATTTGGATTGAGTCCCAGTAAAAGCTTTGCCTAACCAATCTTGTTTCCACCATCTTTGGACCTGGGGACCAGGAACATAATGACATCTGTTCCCCAGTGAAAAACCAACTATTACTACTACATGTACTTTCTAAAAATGATTAAGTCTGTAAGGATAAAGAGCCTCAAACAGTAAGGCAGGAATGAAAACTTTTAAAGTGGTAAAAGCCTAACAGATCATACCAGCATCATTTGGTGCGTGAAAAGCTATCTGAAAAAAAAAGTCTCAGTGTTCCTATGGAGAACATTAGAGAATGTAAAAATTTACTTCCAGATTTCCAGGAACCTTTGGGTAAACACAGACACCCGCTACTATCAGATTTAGAATGTTCAAAGCAACTGGGCAGTGTCAGAAAATACATTAAGTTTATATCTTCATCTAATACATTCAAAGCAACACTTAGATGTGTTGCTTATGGATTTGTTGCCTGCAGTTTGGAAACCTTTTGAAGCCCTCCCCCTCAGCCTTTTGTGAGCTGTCCTTGGAAAATATACGCAAGACTCGGGTTAAGATGGTTCAGCTAAGGAAGAGGATGATATCACATAACGATGAGAGTGTGGTCTGAATGTGACACATCCCCCATACGCGGTCCCTTCAGAGCCTTTAGGACTTGGAACCTGTGGGAAGAAGCGAGTCACTGAGAGAGGTTTGAGAGTTCACAGCTTGAACTCGCTTCCTGTCTGCTCTCTGCTTCCTGACTGCAGGTGCAATGTGACAAGCCACCTCATGTACCCGCTGCCTTGCTTTCTCCGTCATGATGGGAAGCATCCTCGTGAACCAAAGCAAGGTAATGTCTTCCTGTCCTAAGCGGATTCTTACTAGGGATTTTGATCATGGCAACAAGAAAAGTGAGACAACAGAGGAGAAGACATCTGTGTCTTGTGGCAGTTGAGCTGAGTTCTGAACGCATGAGTCATCTGAAGCCCTGTGAGTTGTAGATGAACAAGCAAGTGCAAACCCCTGGGGCAGAGGGCAACCAGAACAAACAAGAGTGAAAGGGACTGAGCCTAAAGAACTAGAGTTAGCCGGCTTTGGGTGTCGTCAAGCTCTGGAGTCAACCGGACTGCAAGAAGGCTGAGATAAAAATAACAGGCTACGCATTCAATTTCCAAAACCAAAAAAGCATTAGTAAATCAGGAGACTGGGAAGATGGAAAGTTGGTATATAAAAATTGACCATATGCTAGGTGTTTCCTCTGCTCCCGTCTGCAATGGAAGGGAGTTCAGTGGGATGCCTGTCCTTCACCAGGACTCCAACTCAGCTAATCACTTGTCACCATGTCAATAACAGCTACCATCTATTGAACACCCACCACCTTCTTTTTTTCTTTTCTTTTTTTATTTTATGTGCATTGGTGTTTTGCCTGCATGTACATCTGTGTGAGGCTGGCAGATTTTGGAGTTACAGACAGTTGTGAGCTGCCATGTGGGTGCTGGGATTTGAACCTAGGTCCTCTGGAACAGCAGTCAGTGCTCTTAACTACTGAGCCATCTCTCCAGCCCATACCCACTACTTTCTAGGCATTGTAATAGGTATCTTAGGTTTATTATAATACTCACCAACCTCCAAATAGATTCTCAATTTACTACTGAAGAACTGAACCTCAAAAAGTTCAAGTCATTTGCTCACATGAGTGACAGTGCTGAGATTTAAACATGGCTCTTTTGCTGGGCGGTGGTGGCGCATACCTTTAGTCCCAGCACTTTGGGAGGCAGAGGCAGGCAGATCTCTGTGAGTTCGAGACCAGCGGGGTCTACAAGAACTAGTTCCAGGACAGGCTCCAAAGCCACAGAGAAACCCTGTCTAAAAAAACCAACCAACCAAACAAACAAAAAACCGCATATCTTCCATGCTCTTTCCACTACTCTCACACCCTATAAAGAACAAAGCTGAGTTTGGGGAAGGGGTGTGGTGGCAGGCTCTGAAAGACATGTGTGAGTACCTGGCCCTGTGAAGCCTTGCTGACATCGGTTTTTTTTTTTTTTTTTTTTTTTTTTTTCTGAGAAAACGAGCATGGGCAAGGATTTGGTACTCTGCCTGGGGGCTTAGCAGCCAGCATATAGGCTCAGAAGTAAACGCTCACCAGTCAAGTTCATGATCCTCATTATGATGCAATCAGAATGTTGGCTTCAAACACGCTTGCCTAGGAAAGCACGGCTAACAGCATACAGGGAGAGCTACGAAAATGGGCTGCCACAAACAGCCTTCAAATTTCCTTCTTAATAGTTTCTGCAATTGTGTTTTATACAGGAAGTTGAAATGATGGCTGTCATACAGAACATTAATGGACAAGAGACACCAACAAGTGCTTATTGAAGGTATCTTTGATGCAGGCAAGCATGTTTTGTCAGGATTTAGATAGCTGCCTCTATGGGAAAGAAAGGATGGATAGCAGCATGCTTCTATGGCTCCAGCCTGACAACCCAAATGCCACCTCAAAATAATAACTTTTTTCTTTTTTGAGACAGGGTTTCTCTATGGCTTTGGAGCCTGTCCTGGAACTCACTCTATAGATCGGGCTGGCCTTGAATTTACATAGATCCTCCTGCCTCTGCCTCTGCCTCTGCCTCTGCCTCTGCCTCTGCCTCTGCCTCTGCCTCTGCCTCTGCCTCTGCCTCTGCCTCTGCCTCTGCCTCTGCCTCTGCCTCTGCCTCTGCCTCTGCCTCTGCCTCTGCCTCCCGAGTGCTGGGACTAAAGGTGTGGGTCAGCACCACCTGGCCAGGCCATTTTTCAATACTGGCCTGAGGCAGAGCATCTGAGCTGAGAAAATATGCCAATCATTGCATCTATATGCTAAGTAGTTTAGCTTTAAGAAGTAATGAAATGCATGATATAGTAAGTGTGAGGACATTAATATTTTTTTGGTTTATTTTTCTTTGAGTCATGTAGTTGAAATGAAATGTAATAATAAATAAAAATGCTTTATTATCTTCTTGATAATTATTTTAATAAAGAACTGAGCTATTTTCAGGGAAGCCAGAAATATTTTGTGATTGTCTTTATTTCCTACATTTAGAGAATTCTCTGGGTCTGTTATGATTTTTGAAATCTGTGTGTGTGCGTGCGTGCGTGCGTGCGTGCGTGCGTGCGTGCGTGCGTGTGTGTGTGTGTGTGTGTGTGTGTGTGCGCGCGTGTGTGTGAATCCAGGCACAAGGCTTGCATGTGGAGGTCACAGGATAGCCTCAGCCATTTGCCTCCCATCTTGTTTGAGGCAGGTCTCTTGTAACTCACTACTGCTATGCCAGGCTGTCAGCCCTGTAGCTTGGGGGGTTCCTCCTGCTTTTGCCTCCCGTCTCAACACAAGAGTGCTGAGATTACATCACTGGCTACTGCTTCCTGCTCATGTGGATTCTGAGGATCTGAGCTCAGGTCTGCACACTCACTTTACCTCCTGAGCCTTCTCCCCAGTCTCAACACAATAAGGTATACCACATACATACCCATAAATAAATAAAATAATAAAATAAACCTTAAAAGGATAATCTATCTTTAAAGCAAAAAAAAAAAAAAAAAAAAAAAAAAGGCTCCGAGGGAAATGGCACTTGCCAGCAAGCCTGACAGTCTAAGCTTGGTCTCCACACAGTGGGTAGAAGCTGTCTTCTGACCTCCACACACAAGACACATGCCCACACTAACTGAATGAATGAATAAATCCAAGACCAAATATCAAATCAAATATCACATATCAAAACAAAATATCAAAACCAAAACAGTTATGCCTATGCTTTGCTTTATTTGGTCCCTGTGAGATCCACAGAGGTCACATGAAAATGATGCAGACTTAGTCAAACTGGAGCCGTATAGACAACATTGTTGAGTGATACCTGGCCATCCCACCCCATCCCTGACCACGCACCGGCTCCCCCACCTTCATACGGTACCTGTGGGAGCCACTAGGGTTCTCATTCATTTGCTTAATGTTGTAGTATTCCACTAGAGATCCGGTGTCCTTCTTCCCAGGCATTGAAAGAATGTATTACAGGACACTTCTCCTTCTATTCCAGCAACTTTTTCTCTCCAAAACTGTAAACTCACAGTAGGAACACGTTTAAATGTGTTCTTCTGCTGCCTTAATGGATATATGCCAACAATACCTTCCTAAAACTGCTTTAAAACAAAACAAAACTTATTTTTATTAGTTCTTTGAGAATTTATAGTGTTTAGGTCATATTGGCCTTCTGTTTCCTAACTCTTCCTAGATCTCCCCACTTCCTTTCTCAGCCAACTTTGTGTCCTCCCACACCCCATGTGGGCCAATTTGTGTTGTACAAATATTCTTGGATGTATGGCCTTCCACTGGATTGTGGTCAATTTATCAGGCACTACACTCTTAGAGAAAACCCTTCTCAGCAGCTAACAATTGCCAATAGCTCCTCAGCTAGGGGTAAGATTGTGTGCCCAGCTTCCCCCTCCATGCTGGGATGAGCTTGCATAGATCTTATTCACATGCAGTCACAGATACTATGAATTCATATGTGCAGATAGATGACTTTGAATGCCATGCTACTCCAGAGGCAACAGTGGGGCTGTCCTATAGATCCTGCAGCTCAGTAGTCAGGCAGTGGGGAAGAAAAATGTCAACGGGCCTTATTGTAACACCCCAAACCATAATGTGAACATCTTGCGAACATCTCTGCCTCCTCCTATAGAGCAGGAGGAAAGTACCCTTTCCTGGGCGTACTGCACTTCCTCCAGGGCTAGTGACACTTGCCTTTCATTCCTTCTTGTGTAGTTAGGTAAATGATTGATTGATTATAAAAAGGATTCCTTTACTAATTCAAAAGTCTTCTGAAGGTGTTTTGAGAGAACATGGTGTACCAGAACTGGCTGCCAAAAGGGGAAGGTGTAGAGAGACGGTAAGAAGAGGCAGACAAAGCCAATCATTTGTGCTCAGGATTGCAGCATGACAGGATGACACTGCTATTTCCACACAGGAGGAAGGTTTATGTCTTAGTTACTTTCAGATTTCTGGAAAGAGACAGCATAATCAAGGCAACTTACTTTAAAAAAAAGCATTTAATTGGAGGCTTGTTTACAGCTTCAGAGGGTGAGTTGATACCTATAGTATCAGGAGGCCAGGAGCAAGGCAGTGGCTGGAGCAATAGCTGAGAGCTTATATCTGGTCCACTGGCAGCAGGCAGAAAGAGAGGAGGGAGGGGAAGGAGAGAAGGGAGGGGGAGAGAGAAGGAACAAGGGACAGGAAGGAGAGGACAGGGAGAGAGGAGAGAGGAGACAGAGACAGAGACAGAGAGAGGGAAAGACAGAGAGATTTTGAAACCTCAAACCCAACTCCCATTTGTAAATCCCCTACAAGGCCACATCTGCTAATCCTTGTTAAACAGTCTACCAACTGGGAACCAAGCATTCAAATATGAGCCTATAGGAGCCACTCTCATTCAAAATAGTTAATATGCTAAGATAAACCAAGGTGGGTCATAGCTACCTGTAATGTACCTTGAGAGTTCTCAAAAGCAATTAAAACATCAAATCTGAACTAAGACATAGCCTAGGAGGTAGTAGCCAGTCAGCATTTAAGCTGGTTGAATAAACGAATGGCTTTGTTTATCCTATAGGATTTGGAATGATTGTCAAAGGTCACCCTTTTATGAAAAAGGTGGCTATAGTAATGACAGCTGGATCTCTACAGAAAATGTGCTGCTCCACATTAGTTCTTTTAAGGTATTTAGTGTCTTATTTCTCAGCTTTTAGTCTCAACATTCCTGCTTGTGTTCTGTGACTAATGTAGGATGACCTCACTTGGAGCCACACTGCATGATTAAAGCTACGTGGTGCTGGCTACTGTCCTACTAGGTTCCTTCCGTAGATCACAAGTGAGGAATAGCATTGTGGTCTGAACACTTAGTCCCAAGCTGAGTGCTCTTAGATGGTGTGATGACTTTAGTAGACAGAGCCTCACTGGAGGATATGGGTCACTGTCGGTGGGCTTTGCGATGTCTATGCTCTGCTTCCTGACTGCAGACAACAGTGTGACAAAAGTACCTCACCCTCCCCACCATCATGGACTTGTCATTTACTTACCTGTCACCAAAAACACACCCTTCCTTCTTTAAGTTGCTTTGCTGGGTATTTTTGTCACAGCCATGAGAGAAAAAAAAAATAACTGACACAGGAAGTGAGAGTAGTAAATGGGTTTTGAACATAAAATCTGCAGTGAGGTGCCTCTGAAGGACTTGGAAACTTGATCATAGTAAAGACTAACGACACATACTAGAGCCAGGGCCAGTTGTTCCTTTGAAGAAGAAGCCTGAAGTCACCCAGGCATTACAATTAGGCTTTAGCATGACTGGTGGTGATAAAAGATTTAGAGAATTAGGTTAAATACACAGATGGCTGGTCACAAACTGATTTTTTTTTTTAAAAGGAAGTCATAGCTATAAATGCTGACCATGGTGAGTTAAATATGGTCCACAGAAGAAAAGCAATTGGCAGTGAACTTTAAGTGTTCTAAATTCTTTGTAAAGCTAGCCTTAAGGCGGCGTTGGTAAAGTTGGTAGCGTTATAGCCCTGATAGTTCTGCCCCATCGGGAAGATGACTGTATTGAAAACAATGCATTTTGTTATCTCAACCCAGCAGCTTAAATGAGCTCTAACTCTCTTTTCAACCTGATGTCCAACCATTATTTTGATAATTACTTGGCTTTGTAGGTGAACCTAGAAAGAGAGGAATGTGGATTTTGTTGGTTGCTTCTTTTTGTATCCTCAACAGAGAGCTGGCATTCTGATTTCATAAGTCATTGTCTTGGTTAATATAGTAGGTCCCTCAAAGATGGACATGTCTGTGAACAATGGAAAATGAAATCTTCCAAGCCCAATCTATCTTTCTACACGATAAGATTCACCAGGATAAGAAATGCTGTCCGATGAGGTCTCTCACTAGAAATTACCCACTCTCCCTTGTTTTCCAGCTACTATTCCGACCTAGACTCCCTTGTCTTGGAGCAAAATTGTAATTTTTGTTTTTAAAAAACTGAAAGGCCAGGCGTTGGTGGCTCAGGCCTTTGATCCCAGCACTCAGGAGGCAGAGGCAGGCAGAGCTCTGTGAGTTGGAGACCAGCCTGGTCTACAAGAGCTAGTTCCAGGACAGGCTTCAAAGCCACAAAGAAAAAAAAAAAGGAAGAGACATGGAGAACCAATGTACGGAAGGCACTTTTACACTCTCCGGGAAGAGTAGGCACTCAGCAAACACTCACTAAGACACGTGACACGTGACGAAGTAGATCGCAGTCTACTACAGTGTGGGAGGACACTCTTCTCAAGGATATAGGGGGAATTGCATTCTGTCCTATCGACACTGCTTTGCACAACAAACCCGAATCAACAAAGCCCTCAGTGCGATTCGCTTTACCACCTTGCTTTAAACTTCAGTTCCCACACTTTCTCTAAAGTGGTAACCCTCTCCTCCTTTGTTCTGACCTCTACCCTATCAGCTGTGTGCAAAACCTGTGAGTTTGCCAAAATTCAGTTTCCACGTGGGCCTTACTTTGCTGTCCTCCGCACACACCAGGCCTTTCTTGGGGCCTCAGTCTATGCTGAGCCCTCTCCTACCATCACTCTGTCCCTAAAGTTTTATAGAGACTGGAAATTTCTCATCCCTCAAGACTCAGTTTTGTTTTTTTTTTTCCCCCTTTTGGTTTTTTGAGACACGGTTTCTCTGTAGCTTTGGAGCCTGTTCTTGAACTCATTCTGTAGACCAGGCTGGTCACAAACTCAGAGACACAACCTGTCTCTGCCTCCCAAATGCTGGGATTAAAGGCGTGTGCCACCATTGCCTGGCACTCAAGACTCAGTGTAAGTGTCACAATTTCAGAGAGATCTTTCCTAACCACCTCCTCTATGCCCTCACTTTGCAGTTATCTTTCGTTTTATTATTTATTTCTTCATTATTATGTATTATTATTTCATATATTATTTTCTTCATAGTATCACAGGAAGACAACTCAACTCATTTCCTGTTTCCTACATAATGCTGTCTTCATCCACCAACCCGAGTAAAGTCAGAAACCCCATCTTTCTTGTTTACCACACGAAACTCCTGAACTTGGCACACCTCCGTCCTTGGTAAAGATTTATGAATGTGATAAATAATGAGTACCACCTGCTCCGGAAAGTCTTTAACTACCCGGCTGGATTAAATATCTTCCTTTGAACTTCTCTTATCCTCTGGGCATGCTCTTTTGTGCACCATTTGAGCTATACGGTCATTGGTAATTGCACTATTTTAAAAATATCTTTCACACACTCTCCCATGGGAGCAAGGCTTTCAAGGGCAACGTAAGGAAGGAGGAAGACAAGTTCTAACACCCTAGAGAGGAGCAGTGTTACAAACAAAACTGAGTTGTTGGTGGGCATGCTCAGGACATAGCGTTTTCAGCTCTCTTCCCATTGAGAATGCTCCAAGGGCCTGGGGACCTCAAGCCTACTTTGGAGCTTAGCAATAGGCCACTAAAAAGGATGGCAGCTCCTTTGGGTTGGGTGAGGTGGAAGGATTGACTCCAGAAGCTCCTTAGGAAACTCTGAGCTGAAATTCTACTTGGTGAGATTGAGGGGTTTTGATGCAAAGGAGACTGAGAGAATGTGAGGCTCAGTACGCTGTGTTGGGGATGCTGAGTAGGACCCCCCCCCCCCCCCCCCAGGCAGCAAATGCAAGAGATGTGGTGAGCCTTAGCATTTCATGCACTATGATGAAGTGCCAATACACAAACCGGTAAGTGAGACCGAGCCCCTCTGCTGATGCAACATCAACCAGAAAGTGGCAGAAAACCTAGAAGCCATTTTACCGAGGAGAGGGCTCCAGGAGAAAAAGCCCTAATGTGGTTAAACATTTAACTGGCTACATTCTTAAGCAAAGCTGTGCAAACCAGAGGGGACAGAAATAACTGGTGAACCTGAAGGTTCTCCCCATCTACTTTTTCCTACACATTATCCGAGGTAGAAACTATAGAGCTCAGACTTCTGACAGAAAAAGAGTTGTAGTGTGACAGCCAGGCCCTTGCTCTCTTTCCTCTCTCTCCCCAACTTCTAACCTAGACGACATTCTCTTTGGGGATAGAGTCTATGTTTTCCAATTCTTTTTTTTTTCCCCCTGTTGTTTAGAACACATGAGAGCCACAAACAGAAGCTGCAGTTATAATTTTACAGTTTCTGGTAACCATGTTAAAAATTAAAAAGAAACAAAATTAATCAATAAGGTATATTTAACCTAAGGTGACCAAAATGTTACCATTACAAATATATAATCAATTTTAAATGATTGAAATATTTAACCATCACCCCCATCTCGTGTGTTTGTGTGTGTGTGTGTGTGTGTGTGTGTGTGTGTGTGTGCGCGCGCGCGCTGGAGCGTGAGAGCATGCATGCATACGTACCAAGTGTACCTGTTTTTCAAGATCTGGTTAGCATCTGTAATGGCTTTTACATGTAGTTAATATTTGCCTTATTAACAACGTAAGTTTCATCAATTCCTGCCACAGAGCAAGTAGAGAGTAAATGTTTGTTCAACGGGTGTATTTCTAATACTGAATGTTGTCATTATGTCTTCTGTCTCCTTAGCAAGCCTCATTTTCCTTCTAAAGTAGGGCATTACAACAGATTACACTTCCTTTGATGAATGGCATTTAAAGTGCTTGACCAACAATGTTTACACCACCGAGTTTTAAAACACTTTAATAGAACATATATTTTAACAAGTCTTACCCAGGTTATTGACCTGAATGTGTTTTGTCAAATATTGTGGCTCAGAAAACTTGAAATCTTTTACCTAACAAGTGCAGGTATATCTTGCTATCACTTGTACACAACAGTTGATATTTTTAGTCTAGTATATTCTACTATAATATTTCATAAAATCTTAGAGTCTTTTTTTTTTTTAATTCAATTAAGATGCTACCCACCTAATCACTACTTTCTTTTGCTGTCTATTGCTCAACTTAGTAATGATCACCATGACCACTTTGGTTGGTTGGTTGATTTGGTTTCAGTTTTTTTTTTCAAAACAAGGTTTCTCTGAGTAACAGTCTTGGCTGTCCTGGAACTCACTCAGTAGACCAGGCTGGACTGGAACTCACTAAAATTCCCCTGTCTCTGCCTCTTGAGTGCTGGGATTAAAGGCATGCACCACCACTGCTGGGTTGATCACTTTGTTAAATTGAAAATTAATTAGATCAAAAAGGCAGTGTGGGCCTGGTGGGACTTTGGGCCCTTGCTCTCCTGGTAACTTACATATCTTGATACTTCACTGCTGAGAATGTTACCAGGTCCTGTGAACTGGAGTTTCTGGAATGAGCTACAGTAGATCTTGTAGACTGGCTGATTAGAACTTTTGTGTTTATGGGGACTTGGAATGTTGAAGATCCAGGACCAAAATGATCTTAAGCTAACTTTAGCTCCCTTTATATCCACCTTTGTATCTCTGCCCTGATGATTATCAGGTAAAACCTCCCGCAGGAGGCCCAGCAGTGATGGTACACACCTTTAATCCCAGCATTTGGAAGGTATAGACAAGTGGATCTCTGAGAGTTCAAGACCAACCTAGTCTACAAAGCCTGTCCCAGGACAGCCAGAGCTACCCAGACAGACCCTGTCTTGAGAGAAAAAAACAAAACCAGAAAAACTTCAGCATGTATTAACAAGCAGGTAACTACTTTTCAACAACCCAAATGAAGAATGTCACCACATAGCACCTGAGGCCTATACCAGGCTTTCCTGCTTTGCTGTAACCTACCTACCTAACATTCCCACCACATGTTTGGTAAACGGATTCACTGTTTTTGCTCTAAGGCTGTAGCAGTTCATGTGGCTTCTTCATCGATGGAACATGTCACTCAGGAAAACACAAACCCATATTCCCAGACATAGTTACTCATATTTAGCTCAGAAGCAAAACAAAATAAAACAACAGACAATCCAGCTCTTATTCCCTTTGGAGCAAGAGTGCTTTTGCTTAGAGAGTCATCATCTGTAGTGTACAATAAACTTGACACAGCAGCAATAGTATGACACACGGACTTATCAATGTCCCTTACCAATAGTTCTTGAGTAACAGAACAGAGATAGGAAGGATTACTAATGTAATTCCAAAGCTCCTTTAGTCACTCTCACCAAAGCTAAGAAGAACAGTTTATTTGAGTTGGATATTAGAACCTAGTTTTGCTTTTAAAAAATATTTTATGGTGTATATTCATTGTACACAGTATTGGATTTCATGTCGATAAGTTATTTCAAGTATGTCATGTGTCTATTCGAAGGCAGTAATTGTCATCCTTCAGAGTCTCCCACAGAACATCCTTAGTGTTTGAACTTCTGCTTTCTGGGATGGTGAGAGGGGCCTTACCCTTTGATTCACTATGCTGAGAATTATGGTACCATTTTTGTCACTGAAAAAAAAAAAAAAACTGTTTTATTTGGTAGCTACCACATTTAGCTCAAAAGATACGGTGAGCAGTGGGCCAGATGCCTGCCTCCCACCCCCGCCCATGCCGCAAGGAATCACTGAACTGGATCGGCTGCCCTCCTTAGCAAGACCAGCATCATCCTCACTGACGCCTAGTCCCCCAAATACCATATTTTAGGTTTACTCGGGAAGATCTGTCTCAATAGCAATTTCTTTCAGAGCCAAGGTAGTTCTAAACTGGGTACTTAGGACACTTACACATTTAGAAATTGGGTACTTAGGACACTTACAAATTTAGAAATTCTGGGTTAAAGCAGCGCGCTTTAAACTTGTGATGCAGGCGCACCTTGCTGCCCCGGAAAGTAGAAAACGTCGAGATTGAATTCAAATCAAGTATTCCAAGCGTCGTACAGGAGAAGCCGAGCTGTGGTTGCTAGGCAACCTGACAGCCTCCCCAGCGGGGACCAGGCGGCCTCCCACACTTTGACCATCTCGCCCCAGCAGTGGGACGCGGAGTCGCCATTGGTCCCCGTGTCCTCTCACTGACCTCCCATTGGCCCGAGAACCTCTCACTCCGCTCCCGTTGGCTGCCGCCGTCTCTCGCCGTCCCGCCATTGGCCGGCTCGCTCTCGGGCCACCCTACGTCACCGTCTCACCCCACTTCCCCCGGGTCCTCCGACTCCGTCCCCGCCCCTTCCCCCGCCCTTCCAGCCGCGCGGGGGGAAACACCCTCGCGAGCCGCCGCCTCTCCCTTCCTTCCCATTGGCGGACAGCGGGTGGAGGGGCGGGCGCGGCCGGGCCAGTCCGAGCGCTGTGATTGGCTGCGCTGGCCGCCGCCCCTCCCCCTGCTGCCTCCCGGGCGGCGCCGCAGTCGGGCGGGCGGGTGGCTATAAAGCTGCTGCTGCGGGCGGGAGGGCAGGCACGGCACGCTGTCCTCCGTGGGTCGCTGCTCCCTTCGCCCGCGGTCCGGTCCGTCTGGGTGAGTGTCCCGCGCGGGGCGAGCCGAGCCGGGGCGGGCAGGGCCGGCCGAGGCCTCGCGGGCAGCGTCCGCGGGCGGGGACGAGGCGGCGCTGCCCTTGACTAGGCCGGAAGGCGAGCGCTCCGGTCAGGGTGAAGGCGCGGACCCAGTCCCGGAGGACCGGCCGGGCGCCGGAGCGGGCTTGTGCGGGAGCGGGGAGCCGAGGCCGCTGCGGGGCGGAGAAGGGCCCGGCTCCGCTGCGGGCGGCGCGGCGGGCAGGCGGGCAGGCGGGGCGCCGGGAGAAGGCGGAGGGCGTTGGGGGCTCGGTGTTCTGATGACACAGTCAGAAGCCGGAGTCGCCTCTGAGGTAGCTGTGACCACCGAAGTGGGGCGTCATCGGGGGGTGAGGAGGGGGCTGGGCTGTCAGAGTTCCTCCGGTCAATGGTGGACCCCAAAGGGATGGGGAAGCTCAGGCTCAGGTGGAGGCAGGTAGGCTGGCAGGGGGTGTGTCCGGCCTCAACTTACGGCGTCGGCGAGAGGAAGCGGGGAGCGTTACTTTTCCCCAATTCAGGTGCAAGAAATCACAACTGTGATTTAGACCTAGCCAAGGACTGATGCTCTGGACACCCCTGGTATGTAGCTTGCTTAAAATCATCAGTGAGCTCGAGTCCCCTCTCCCCTCTCTCCTTTCTTTCTCCTCCCCGCCCCCTCCCTCCTCCCCCGTTAATATATCCATGACCCACTGTTAACAACAAACAGCCTTAAGTGCTATAAGGATGTGATGGCCCTACGCCCACAGAAGACAGACTTTGGGCTAAGTCAAGGGAATTTCAAAGCCAAGTGTATGGGAATCTTGAAAACGCGACAGTGTTTGATCACTGGTAGAGAAAGAATTGCTTTGCAACATTCTGGAGGAGGGAATTGGGGAGTAGCTGTCAGGAGGCTGCCCTTGTTGCCAAGCTTGCCCCTGTGGCCTTGGCTTCTGCAGCAACAACCCCTCCCTCCTGCTGGTGATCTGGCCTCCCCAGGAGCGAGATGGTTCCTTGATTCTGATGGCTGCTAACATTTGCTGTAATTTAGGGATGAATCATGAGGAGCATTGACATGCTAACCAACACACCAGTTACAGATTTCTCCCCTCCAAACTGAGGTTTAAATTTTTACTGTACAGACTCCATCAGGTTGAAGACAGACTGAAAGTCCTCTCCATGCGTATCCACAAGTGATTCTTTGTCTCTTGAGACTTCTAAGCAGTTTATGGTCTTCAATCAGACTTGGAGACAGAGAACAAGGATAGCCTGTCTCCTGAAAAGGAGAAACTACCTTTTCTTTATGTCTAGGGTTGTGGATATTTCTCTCCTAAATTAGCGAATTTTCTCGTAGTGTCATTAGCAATTCCAGTTCTCATAAGTTTCGTCTGACATTGCGGAAGAGGGAGGAGAAAGATTTTTGTTGGAAGTCATTGAAGTCTTGAGCCTTGCTTTTAGTTTTTTTGCTTTTCATAAATATCTCTCCTGATTGCTTATACATATCAACTGATGGACTTGTTTTTGAGGACTTTTTTTTTTAAACTGAGATTTTAGATACATTGTTTTCAGAAGAAATGCAAAATTGAAGACAATGATAGAACTTGGGTTTTCTGGATCTTCTAGAATGATTTAATACCTGGCTGGACCTTTCATTATCCAGTGGAGGTGTGGTTGAAGGAGGTGATGAACCCTGTGTCAAAGTCTACAGTTTTCCTTTTTTGTAAGCTAAAGAGGTTTTTATGGTGATAGTTTCATTTAGAAAGGGAATATAACCTCACCACTTGATTTTGATCTTAGAAAGCCTTACAGTAGACAGCTGTGCCCCTTTTAGATTAAAAAGGTTGAGAAATGCCAGGTGGTGGTGGCCGTCACCTTTAATCCCAGCTCTTGGGAGGCAGAGGCAGGCGAATCTCTGAGAGTTCAAGGCCAGCCTGGTCCACAGAGCGAGTGCCAGGACAGACTCCAAAGCTACACAGAGAACCCTGTCTCAAACCTTCACCCGCCCCACCAAAAAAAAAAAAGTTGAGAAACTTGTTACCTAATTAATGGCTTCGTGCTAGCACTATAGTCTTCTCAGCCTAATGCTTGGCACATGTTGATGTTCCCTTAATGTCTGTCAACTGAACAATAAAGAGAAAGCCTTCCAGAGCTCACTCTGTAGGATTTGTGGGCATGTTGGTCCCTGTGATAATGAGTAGAAGACTGGCAAATGTCCTTTTCTGGTTATGTTTGGGTTCCTTACTTTGTTCAGATTGGGATCTGGGAATGGTTCAAACCCACCCTTTTCCTTTAAACAGTAGTTGTAGAGAGCCAAGTTCTTTAAACCCCTAGACACTGTATAGCTCTGTAAGCTTATCTCAGAAGTGATAGCAAAAGCTTACTGGTGGTGGGTACTCAGGTACTTGAATCTTAAAAAAAAAAAAAAAAAGTCCTAGAATTGTTACAACTCTAAACTCAGCCAGTCCTTCAGTGCCCTTTTCTCTACCAATGGTCAAAAGAATCAAATAAGCTGTGCATGGTACATACTTATAAGTTCAGTACTTGGTGAGGCAACTCCAAGACAACTTGTATCTCTGTAAGTTCAAGGCCAGCCTAGTCCACATACTGAGTTACAGGGCAGCTAGGCTACATAGACCCTGTCTCAAGAAACAAAAAGAATCAAAATACACTGTCCAATGTAAATTCAAAGACTCTTCTTAACTCATATATTAGTAAAGCAGGTTATGCAGATGAGTGTGAATGATGCATCTGTATAGAAATATAAATCCTTGACTAGAAAATTCAGCAATTTATCTAGGAAAGTTTTCTAGAAAAGAGAACTTAGAAGAGAGGCTTGAAGGATGAACAGAGGAACCCAGCCCCCACCCCATGTGATGTTTCAGCAAGTGGAGCACTTGCCACCTAGTGTTAATACCTGAGTCCCCAGGACCTGAAGATAGAAGGAAGGAAGCCATCATGGCAGCTTGTCCTTTGTCTCTCTCCCTCTCTCTCTCTCTCTCTTTCTCTCTCACACATGCACACACACACACACACACACACACACACACACACACACATGCACGCACACACACACTAAATAAATGTGAATAGAATCTCTGACTGGCAGACGAGTATTTCTGGAGGAGTTGGTGCTGTGTGTGGTTTACTTCCAGATCTATATGCAGATGTTCAGGTGAAGGTGAACACTTTAACAGTTTTTGCTTTGTGCTCCTAAAGAAAGATGAACATTCTGAATAGCTTGGTTTTCTCTCTAGTAACTATGCAAGAGATCAGCAAGTAACTGCTTACAGGTTGTCAGGTAATAGTGTGTACTAGAGTAGTTTATCTGAGTACTTGTTTGAATCAAGGCTGGGGAGTGAGCTAAAAGGAGAAATTCTGTTGAGTAAACGCAGTAAGCCTCAGTCTTGGCCAAATTCAGAATGCTGTATTGTGATTCGTGAGTCTCCAAGCCTTTGTTGTGGTGAGTGTGGCCACTTACAGTTAACTGTTAAACTGCGTCTTGATCCATGTTGATTTCTCTTATCATTTGCTCTGAAGTTATAGTCTAATGGCTTCCTTTAGACTTTGGCACTGTATATCCTTTATTAGAAATGCTTGGGTCTGGAAGTAAGTGCTGCATGTTTTGAAACATTGGCCTGCTTGAATGTGTGTATTCACATGTGTGTGTGTGTGTGTGTGTGTGTGTGTGTGTGTGTGTGGAGATTTTTGTAGATAAGATGTTTCGCACATACTTTACATATGAAATCTGAAAATACAGTATTTGTAGTGTTGCATGTGTTTTGACTGACCTGTCACATGAGTTTCAGGTGAGTTTTCTACACATAGCATCATGTCAGCATTCAAAAAAATGGACTTTGGTGCACTTAGGTTTTAAGTTTTTCCAATCAAAGACACAGAACTGCACTTTCCCAGCAGCTGTAGAATAGAATCAAAGCTTAAGCCTCTCTGATAGTTTCTTCTCCCAGATGCCAAAGGTTTTGCTCCTTTCTCTCTTTAAGACATCATATGTATGCCCATCTGTAATTAGCACAACAGCCCTCTCTGACTGTTTGCATTAATGTGCTCAGGTTCAGTTCCCCTTTGATCAGAATAGAAAGAAGACCGAGGGTGTGGCCAGTGTTTGACTAAGGGAGGCCCTAGTTTGATCCTAGCACTGCAAAAATAAACAAGTAAGAATGTAACATTTCAGGGGAAGTGCCTTTGCTACAGGTTACAGTCATGGCTTCAAGAAGTTAATAAGTACTGTGTCTCAGTATGGGGAAGGAATGGTATTTTCTGCCCTACTGAGAAATGGTCTTAATTTCACAGAACACAGCGCCATTTGAGACAATAAAGAATAAAAGATAAGCTATATTCTGAAAGTGTAGTATAGTGCTGCAGTCGAAGCCCCCCCCCCCCCCATAGTAATCTCTTTTCTTACAAATTCAAGGTTTACTTATTCCGGGGCTACAGATGTGATAGTTCGCTGCTTTAAAGCATTGGTTTCTCATGAGGAGCATTGGTGCCTAATCTTACCAAGCATTTCCCACGCCTCCTTTTCTCAACAGCTCTTCAGAGTGAGCTAGGAAGGGAGGGGTGCCTTTATTTTTCAGATGAGGAAATTGAGATTCAAAGAGGCACAGATTATTGCTAAAACTCCTTAGTGCAAAGTAGACCATGGCTTTCCCATCATCGTAGTTCATAGTCTGGTGATGCGACTTGGTTTCTCAGCAGAGTAGAACCTGCTGCCATAAGGGACTAATCAAGGGCAAGTGTTCCATAAACTCGAAGTACTCTGAGCATGGTTGAATTTCTCTTTGCATAATATAATTAATTAGATAAGGAAAGCCTTGTTTTAGCTCTCTTTGAATTTAAGTCATTGCTTTGAGTGGTGCTTTATGGTTCTCATTTGAAACTCCTAGTGCCTGAAGGAGGAGACAGTGACGGAGCTGGAGACTGCAGTTGTCTGTCCTTCACACAGGTACGGATGGCACCACGCATGTCCTAAGAAAGCTGTTTTCCCTGGTGGGAGGGGTGTAATTTCTATCCTGGAGCTAATGACAGTTTGTATGTGCCATACAATCTTTTCCCTCCCAACTCCTCTCTTTCACTCTGTCACCTAACTGGAATTTTCTATGTAAACCAGGCTGAAAAATTAAGATCTGCTTGCTTCTCCCTCCCAAGTGCTCAGATTTAAGGCTTGTACCGCCATGCCTCAAGCCTTGTAGTCCTAAAGCTATTTTTGGGGTTATATGTTACCTTTAAAATTTAGTGAATGTGTAGTGATATTTATGATTTATTAAAGCTAGCCTGAGGATTCAGAGAGCAAAGCCAGCCTCAAGCTACAGAGATCAGGCGGTAGTGTGGTACACACTCCTTAATCCCAGGACTCAGGAGAGAAAGGCAGATGGATCTCAGAGTCCAAGACCACCCTGGGCTATCAGAGAGTGAATCAGAGCTCACGCCTTTAATTCCAGGATTTGAGAGGTATAAAAGGTAGAGGCATTTATTCTGAAACTAGTCTCTAGCCACGCTGAGGAAAGCATAGTGCTTTGAGTGAATCTGAGGAGCAATGAAGTTGGTAGCAGTCTGAGGATCTTCCCTTTTGTCTGAGTTGAGGAAGAGGCAAGAGCTAGTGGCTGGCTGCTTTGTTTTTTCTGAACTTCAGTTTGAAGCTTGAATCCCAGTATCAGTTTCTGGGTTTTTTATTTATCATGTAACATAAATGCTATAAATTCTTCTGGGGACTTTCTAATTTTGTATTTAAAAGTTAGTGTCTACTTGTCTCATGAAAAATATAGGTAATGAAATATATATAGCCATATAACTTAATCTGAAGTAAACACAGATAGGCATGGCTGCCAACAGTGCTTTTATTCACTTATTTTCCATTTGTTAGTTTGAGGCAGGTAACTCTGACTCAGTTCTCCTGTCTCAGCCTTGCAGATGCTGAGCTTTCAGTAGTTTGACAACACACTCTGCACCTATAGTGCTTTTTAAATTACGGTTGGAAAAGGGACATCTCAGGGCTCTAGGAGAGCCCTTAAGGTTATATGAGACTAGACAGCAGTTGCAGTGTTTAGACGAGTAATCTAATTATTGAGAAGATGCTGACCCTAAACAATAAAGGAAAAGCTTGAGAATTTGCAGTAGCTAAAAACTGTGGGGCATATTTGGTGTGGGACAGAACAGGGTGTGGCACTGGAAAGCACCAAAGCCTGTCCCTGATCCATGGAGGACTGGGTCAGGATTGCCTGGTCAGTACCAGCCTCCTCTGCTTTCCTCCTCCTCTTTCTTATTAACTAAAATATCTCATTCTCTGACAGGATAAGGAGCCAAAACACTACATATAATTTAAGTGTTTCTGACCTTTAGCTAGGTTTTGGTTATTTAGTTAGTATCAATTTATATCTCACCTATTATTACAACATTTGGGAAGATACCTACAGTAACAATTAGACTGGAGTAATATCACTTTTCTGTTCTTGTAAATGCCACCAAATAATGACTTAATTTTCTTTTCTGCTGTGTCATACTCATCATACTCTTTAGCTGACTGTTGCTTGGTTGGTGTTGTATTCCTCCCCCAACCCCATCCCTCTTTTAGAGCTGTTGTATTTCAAATTGGATATTTGTTTACCAGGAACAACTGAAAATATAAAATATCTCAGCTACTAGAAAGTCTCTGAGAATGAATAATATTGTCCAAATTAGAGAACACACATATGTGTGTGTATGTACACACACACACACACACACACACACACACACACACACACACACAGAGTCATGGACTTGGTCCCTGTGGACTGTTTGAGCTAACATTCCTTTTTTTTTTTTTTTTTTTTTTTTTTGAGAAGAGTGATTTGGTATTTAGCAGCAACATATTCTCAAATATTCACTAAATTTACTAGTGGGAAAGTACATTACAACATTTAGAGATTATGCATTTGTTCATTTTATTTCCAAAAGCATTGTAAGCCAGTGGGCAAAGGCAAGGGGGAAAGTCCTGCTGTCTTTGTCGTGTTGCAAGCAGTTTGAAGAGCTGAAAAAAAGAACCTGAGGGAAGAGACTGGTGAGGGGGTCACTCTGGCTGCTTGTACCCTGGGCACGCAGAAGGGAGTCTGTAGACTGGTCACCTACACACTGTCCTAGTATATGGACTAGCTTCCTTCTCTGTATTCGAGGTTCTGGAGGTTGAATTCATGGCCCTTAAGTCTTCATTTCAACCTCAGTGTAATCAAGTGGGTACCACTTTTAGACAGTGGTAAAATTGGTGGAGAGCTTCTGTAGTCGTGCCACGTGAAGACAGTAGGCATTCAAGTGCCTCTCATCTTGTTTCTTTTGATTTGCGACACAGAAAAGGAGCTGAAATTTAGAAGGTAGGGACTTCCTTATTTTGCTGGGTAGTGGTGGCCCACATCTTTAATCCCAGCACTTAGAGACAGAGGCAGGTGGATCGTTGTTAAATTTGAGGTCAGCCTGGTCTACAGAACGAGTTCCAGGACAGCCAGGGCTACACAGAGAAACCCTGTCTAGAAAAATGTTTTTAAAAATTATTCTATCTTCTTACCCTTTCTTACTGGGCTATCACTTGAATGAACCCCTTGTAATGTAATGTAATGTAATGTGTGCTGCTGTGTCTAATTGCTGATGACACTGTTTTATGTAATAAGCACTGAGCCACCGTCAGTAATTTAAGGCTTAAAAGATATAATTGGCAAATTATTACATTTAGTTGTTGTTTTCCCATTGAGTAGTACTTATGCTTTGCATGGAAAAATGAAATGTATAAAAGTCTAAGACATGAAGAGATTGAAAGGCATTTGGACTTAGTTGTGGTCACTGGGTCTATTAATCTACCTGGACACCATCACAAATTAATTAGTACCATAATCTGGAGGGATTCAAGAACAGTTTTTTTTTCCAATGTTTTGAAGTACAGTTCAAGGTACAGGGTCACTTCTATAAGGCTCTTTTGTGGATTGGAGATGAGCTTCTGGTCATGGCCCATCATGGCAGAGACAAAGCATATATGTAGGCTTGACCCAGCTCTCTGGGTTCTTCTTATAAGGGGGTTAATCTAGACTAGAGAGATCGCTCAGTTAGTAAAGGCTAGGCTCACAATCAGAAATACTAGGGCACTAATTCTATCATGAGGTCCATCCTCATGACCTCACCTCACAAAGACCATCTCGCCAAATGTCATACAAGTTAAAAAACAAATTGTCAGTGTTTTCATAGTTAGTACTTGACTTATTTATTTATTTATTTATTTATTTATTTATTTATTTATTTATTTATTTATTTGGGAATGATCTCACTATGTTGCCCAAGCTGTTCTTGAACTCCTGGGCTCAAGTGACCCTTCTACCTTAGTCTAAGTGCTGAGTTCATGTTGCCATTGTAAGGTCTGCTTACAATGTTTTGTTTTGTTTTAATATCAAGATTTGAAATTTCCTGTGGAATCCCCTCTGTGCCACAAAGAATATTTATGATACAGCATCCTTTGAAGAACGCAACAGAGTAAGCGAGTTTGAATCCAGCCTAGTCTATATAGTCAGTTCCACGCCAGCTAGGGCTATACTTAGTGAGCTCCTGTCTTACAAGAGAAAGGGGGGAGGGAGTGAATTAGTCTTGTGACAGAAGATTTGACCTGAGTTCCTTAAGATCTTTAACTAGGGATGGTGGCTATGCTTGCCTATAATCCCAGCATTTAAGGAGGAAGCTTTTCTGTTTTTGATATCCCCACAAAATCTCAATAATTAACTCACCATAGCAATGACCTATAATCTTATATGTTAATCTATAATGTTGCTATTATAATCTTATTCTATGTTAATGTTAAAACAGTTTTCAGAGTGACCGGATGGGTGATGTGTTGACTTTTCATTTTTAGTGTCAGATTACCAGTAGGTTGTCAAATTCTGCAGAAGGTAGCAAGTTGGTTTGATCGGGTAACTGGCAAACTACATGTTTAGACAGGTGGAGAACTTAAGTCCCATCTCTTGACCAGTGTTGCCTGGTTATTACATGCCTAACATGGGAACTGATTGTAGGAGTGTGGTCTCATGGAGTTTGAAGAATGACCTTTGCCCTTGGTCCCCACAGCCCAGCCAGTAGGTTTGTAACCATTTCCTGTGTCAACTAGGCCCTCCACACATACCAGTTGGAATTAATTTTTCATTTATTGGTGAATAAAGGTATTGAGGTACCTAGGTTAAATAACAAGTCCCAGGGCAGACAACAATTGTCTGAAGAACTAGCTTTTTGTTGTTTTGGCAAGTAAAATCTAGACAATGACTGATTTGATTATACTTTTTGACAGTGGTCAGAAATACTCTCTTTGGTCATTTATGTACTTTAAAAAAGATTTTATTTGTTTGCTTGTTGTTGTATGTCTGTTTGGGTTTATGTGTACCACTGGATTGCAGGACCCAGTGAAGGCCAGAGGGCAGACACCCCTGGAATTGGGGCTGCCAGAGGTTGTGAGCCACCTGATGTGGGTGCTAGGAATGGAAGCCAGGTCTTGAAGAGTGCTAAGTCGTTTCTCCAGCCCCTGGCAGTCATACATGTAAATCATCATTTTATCTCATAGTTATTTATTACAATGGAAAAATCTTATGGAAGGGTTACTCGTGTGTGTGTGTGTGTGTGTGTGTGTGTGTGTGTGTGTGTGTGTGTGTGTGTATAGGCGCACACACACATCTGTCTTGTCTGTCTGTCTATCTATGGTACTAGACATTAAACCCAGATTCTTGTACATGTTAGGCAAGTGCTCTGCCACCAAGCCTTTAAAACATAAAATTATGTTTTATATCTTAAGATACCCAGTTTTGAGTAAGGTGGAAGTATTTCTAAAAAGGTTATAATTCAAACTAACAAATAGTATTCCTTTCATGAAGTTGCTGCTTCAGGTATTTATAACTTGACTGCCCCAACACAATGTACTAAACTTAGAGAAGCTGCAGTAATCCAGGTGGCTTTTGAATTCTCACCATCTGTTTTGCAGCCTTGAATGTGAAAAGCCAGCAACCTAAAATCTAAAACCATGTTCCTGTTTTTTGTTGTACAGCTCTTTCACCATGCCTGGGTCACTTCCTTTGAATGCAGAAGCTTGCTGGCCAAAAGATGTGGGAATTGTTGCCCTTGAGATCTACTTTCCTTCTCAATATGTTGACCAAACTGAGTTGGAAAAATATGATGGTGTAGATGCTGGAAAGTATACCATTGGCCTGGGCCAGGCTAGGATGGGCTTCTGCACAGATCGAGAAGATATCAACTCTCTTTGCCTGACTGTGGTTCAGAATCTGATGGAGAGAAATAGCCTGTCTTATGATTGCATTGGGCGGCTAGAAGTTGGAACAGAGACAATCATCGATAAATCAAAATCAGTGAAGTCTAATTTGATGCAACTGTTTGAGGAGTCTGGGAATACAGATATAGAAGGAATAGATACAACTAATGCATGCTATGGTGGCACAGCTGCAGTCTTCAATGCTGTGAACTGGATTGAATCTAGCTCTTGGGATGGTATGTTCCATGTCTTCATTCTGAAACAGTCAAAACAGCAAAAAAGCACGCACGAGCTCACACACACACACATGTGCGCACCCACACATGCACACACATACACACACACGCACCCGCATATGCGCGCGTGCACACACACATACATGCGCACACACATGTGCACACACATACACGCATGCACACACATGCGTGCACACACACATGCACACACGCACTCACACACACATGTGCACGCGCGCACAAATAGCCCTTCTTGAGGATGTATAGACCTGATACCTCTTATGCTTGGTGCTAGGGCTAGAACTCAGAGTCTCTAACAATGAATAGTATCCCCATGCCTTCAAAGGCTGGTTAGTCAGTGCTGTGTGTTAACTAGTGCTACTTGTAATAGTCCAAATAATTAGAAAGATGTCTGACTTTCAATTTATGTGAATTGTTTATTTTAGAAACAATAATAGGAAAAATTATGTGTTAAACATTTAGACAGAATGCTTTTTTCCCTCTTTTACCAGTATGGGAGAAGCATATTCAAGGGAAAATATAACAAATACAACAGTTTTGAGTTCACATGCATGGTTTTGTAATTTTGAACACTTTGCCTTACCTTTTTCAGGACGGTATGCTTTGGTAGTTGCAGGAGATATTGCTATATATGCCACAGGAAATGCCAGACCTACAGGTGGAGTTGGAGCTGTGGCTCTGCTAATTGGGCCAAATGCTCCTTTAATTTTTGACCGAGGTGAGTATTTGAGTCATTATTTGTGGTGCTGGACTTGAACCTGGGCCTTGTGTGTGGTAGGCAAGCAGTCTCCATCTGAGTTTTATCCCAAGGTCTTTGTTTTTAAATTTTGAGTAGCCCAGGTAGGCCTGCAACTTTGATGCTCTCATTTTTATTGTAAATACCTAGATTACACAGGTATATAGACCTTCATACATGGGACTGTGCTTGCAGGTCTGCTGCCTTCTGTGTTACTTGTCTTATTGACACAATGTTCTGAGAAGTTGAATGTAGTAGTAGAAGCTGCCACTTGCTGAATGTTTATTGGCTTCCAGGTGCTTTGTGTGTATCACCTTATCTTTTTAAGTTTTGTCCAAAAGGTAGAGTTGTCCTCCTTTTACAAAGAAATAAAGTGGGCTGAGGTGCAGTTGAAAAAATAGAGGAGTAGCATGCCTATAATCATTGATAATACATTTATTCTCAGGGTGCCTATAATCATTGATAATACATTTATTCTCAGGGTAGCAGCACCAGTTCCTAGTTAGATTCACTTAGGAAACCTGCAGGAGTCTTGGCTGCCCATGCTATTCTAGGTTTTATTTAATTATCGGTTTAATCTTGCACTTCCTATGTTGAAGTGCTGTGGGTTGATTGGTTGAGGAGAGCCCTTACGTAAGGCAGTATGCTACTGAAGGGCAAACATCTACTGAGGCAGGAATGTATCAACGCCTTCTGTTTTGGTTGTAACAGGGCTCCGTGGGACACACATGCAGCATGCCTATGACTTTTACAAGCCTGACATGCTCTCTGAATACCCTATAGTAGATGGGAAACTCTCCATACAGTGCTACCTCAGTGCATTGGACCGCTGCTATTCCGTCTACCGCAAGAAGATCCGTGCCCAGTGGCAGAAAGGTGGGCTTTCCTCCCACCCATTTTCTTATATGAGAGTCTGGTATCCACAGGGCAGTGTAATAATATGTGCTGGGTGACTGTAGTGAGAAACTTGTTTGTGAACAACCTTCTTGATACCTTTTACCACTTCTTTATGTACTATATGTACTAAGTATCACTTCGCCATAGTCTCTGGGAATGTGTAGTTCAGGTAAAGATATAAGTATTTCTGCTGAGCTATTCTTACAATTTCAGTTGATTTATATCAACTACATTACAAAAGAAATTTGAACGTTGTTAATTTTTTTGAAGTATTTAAATAAGTTTTAGTTTTCAGCTATTTTTTAGAGGCAACTGTTTAAAAAGTTACTTTTTCTTTATTACAATTTGTCTTTTTAGACCTTTTCTATGTTACAATTTGTCTTTTTAGAGATGAAAGAGATGGTTAAAAATAATATTCAAAACTAATACTAAGAAATATATAGTAGCCACAAACAAGAAGCATTATAGTATATAAAACACACTGGTTGGGCGTAGGTAGTGCACACTTTTAATCCCAGCACTCAGGAGGCAGAGGCAGGTGGATCTCTGTGAGTTCAAGTTCAGCCTGGTCTATAGAGCTAGTTCCAGGACAGCTTCCAAAGCAACACAGAGAAACCCTGCCTCAGAAAACAAAACAAAACAAATCACACTGTTTTATAGTTAAATATGTAACAGTACACGCTATGTGTACTGTACTTGACAGTATATTTTAAATGTCATTATATAACCGTGTTTCTTGAGATATTGCCTGCTTTTAAACTGGGTTCCTTCTACATCACCTTAGCAGTATGTGTGTAAGAGACCAGTGATATTTCAACCTTTTGATTAGAACCCCATGTTATATGCTGAACAGAAACAGAAGTACCATATAATTACCAATCCTACAAATGAATTAAATTTGCCATTTTTTTCTATTCTTTAAAAAAAAAAGAAATGCTGGTGCAACTAATAGGCTAATAGGTTATGACTGTTATATTTGGTCATCCATAGCTGAGCATACACATTCTAAACTACTGAGGTTTTGTAAGACAGGGTTTAGGGTTGCTCTGCTCTCTCTCTGTGTAATACATAAACTTGCCTGAGTCCTTAGAATTAGTAAGAAAAGTAAGATAGAAAGAAGCACCCTAGCCTCTTCTGAAGGCAAGCTGGCTTCAGTGGAGTTCATTGTTTCCTTGATCTTCTGTTGCAGAGGGAAACGATAACGATTTTACCCTAAATGATTTCGGCTTCATGATATTCCACTCACCGTATTGTAAACTGGTGCAGAAGTCTCTAGCTCGGATGTTCCTGAATGACTTTCTAAATGATCAGAACAGAGATAAAAACAGTATCTACAGTGGCCTGGAGGCCTTTGGGTAAGAAAGCAACTATGTCCTTATTTTAAGTGTTTATTTGTTTAGACCTGAAAATTAGAGTCAAAAGGATGTTAGAAGTATTCTACTCTATAGTTGGGTGGCAGTGGCAAGCCATTAATGCTAGGCTACACAGAGAGACAAAAACAAAGCGAGAGTATTCTCATGTATTCATGTTATCAATGAGATGACAGATCTAGAGAAGTGGCAGCTGGATTACCTACATAAACACGTTAGTTATCTCTTAAGAGCTCTGCCTTTGTTTTTAGCTCTAGTGCATTGTTACCAGCACAGGAATAGGCTCCACTAAGTCCCCTTGCCCTGGGGCAACCTGATGTCCACCAGTATTGTGTGCTGTGCATGTTGAGTTCATTCTTGTTTTCTCCATTTGATGAACTCCTACTTGACTCTTCAAGGTTTAAATCCTATAATTCCATGCCTTTTTAAGCTAAATTGATAGACATGGCTGGATTTGAAAGGTTTCTATTATGTTTGGTGGCTCCAAAACTTTAGTGAATCTGTTAGTTTATTAGCCTGTCAGTGTCAAGTTGTCTTTACCTGATGATAGCAAAGTTAGGCAAAAACTGTTTTAAGTTTCTAACATTTATACAGTTACAATGTTGCTCTCTGATTTTTATATATTCACAGATTTGAATATTAATTAGGACAACTACGAAAATAACAGCATGGTGTTTAAGTGCTATATAATTGTCTCTTAATATAATTTTTCAGGGATGTTAAATTAGAAGATACTTACTTTGACAGAGATGTGGAAAAGGCATTTATGAAGGCTAGTTCTGAGCTCTTTAACCAGAAAACAAAGGCATCTTTGCTTGTATCAAATCAGAATGGAAATATGTACACATCTTCTGTATATGGTTCCCTCGCTTCTGTTCTGGCACAGTAAGTATAAATTGCCATTCCCTGACTCTTTTCTGAATGACATCTTCAGGTCTAGTCTGCTGCTCTGTCGGGAGCAGTCTTTATGGGGCTGCATTCCGAGCCAGCCGAGCTGCCCCAATTCCGTACCTGAGTGCAGGGGATGAATGGGGGGTGGGAGTGGATAAGGGAAAGGCTATAGACAATAAAGAAAAACAGAGACGGAATAAAGGTCAGGAGGGCAGATCAGTCAATATTGAAATATCATGAGTTTATTTTCGACACTCATTATATACTATAACCAAAAAGGGAACACAGAATCATGTATATGGAGCAGACTTTTCTTCCTCACTTATTCTAAGGGTTCAGTCACCACACATTAGCTCCAACTTCTTGTTCCCAGCCTTGAGGTCAGGAGTAGCCACACCTTTGACCTTTAGTCTTATGACTTGGTGACTGACAGTTTTGAACTCTCTGCCCTTGTGCTAAGGTGGAGTGCAGCCATTTTCATGGGCACTCACACTGCTCTCAACTGATATAAGGGACATCCAGGTTAAGGCTGCCGTTTTTCCCTGAGTATTTGTTAATTGTGGATTTTCCTGACTTTGTTCCATAGTTTTTATTATTTTTTACCTACAGTTGAACCACAAATCCTTAATAACTAGGATTTATGTGTGGTTCAATAATTTACTAAGCCCCATCATTTCCTAAAAGATGTAAGACTTTGTTCTGAGTATGTACTATGATACTAAAATCTCAAGTTAGATTCCTTAATGAAGTATTAACACTACTAGATCTTCAGGAACGTTAAATTAAGCAGGGAGTGCTGTCACACACCTGAATCTCAACACAAAGGAGGCTGAGGCAGGAAGAGAGTTAACAAGTCCAGCCATGTATCAAAGAAAACAAAGGAAGCTTCAAGTTAGACCTAGCATTTAGCTCTGGACTGTTTCTGTGATTCCTGGTAAGATGTAGTTTGTATCTGTTAAGTTTGCCCTTTTCCCCACACAGGTACTCGCCTCAGCAGTTGGCAGGGAAGAGGATCGGAGTGTTCTCTTATGGGTCTGGCTTGGCTGCCACTCTGTACTCCCTTAAAGTCACACAAGATGCCACACCAGGTAAGTGCTGGGTCCTTCGGCAAGAGCGCATTGCCAACCCTCTGTGGTGTGGTAGGTTCAGCAGCCTTCTCAGATGAGCATGTTAGTCACTCTGGTCCGTCATTCCATTCTCAGTTTCATAACTTCCTTGCACAGAGATTGGTACTCTCTACCTTACAAATCTGCTTTAATAGCTAATACAAGAAAAAATTTCCCCTGTGGATGTTACTGTATGGAAGCAAACATTTGTGCTTTCCTTGAGAAAGAAGGAACAAAAATATTGAGGAAAAACTTAGGAAAATTTGGCATCATTGAAAATTATACTGAGGATTGACTATAGATAGTGATTTATAGTTTCAAATCCCACATGTCATTTAACTTGTGGGCTAGCTAATATTAAATAAGTCTATTCAGAGGTTGCAGGAAGTTTGTCAAGAAGATACCATCTAAATATAAACAATAGCCAGTAGGGTTTTTTGTTGTTTTTCTTGGTTTTTCAAGACAAGGTTTCTCAGGGTTTGGAGACTGTCCTGAAACTCTCTTTGAAGACCAGGCTGGCCTCGAACTCACTAGCCAGTAGTTTTTAAGAGACAAGAAGTTACTTGCATATAACATTTTATTGAGCCATGCTGTTCTCTGTCTTCTAATGTTAAACTTCTTTGTTCTTTTAGGATCTGCCCTTGACAAAGTGACAACAAGTTTGTGTGATCTTAAAGCAAGGCTTGACTCAAGAACGTGTGTGGCGCCGGATGTCTTTGCTGAAAACATGAAACTCAGGGAGGACACACATCACTTAGGTAGGCTGCAGCACTAATGTGATGTCAGTGAAAATTGTAGAGAAATAGGAAAATTCTCTGCTTAGCTTGTTGCCAGATGGATCATATCATTAGTAACTTTTGGTATCTTGCTTTCCCTTCAGCCAACTACATTCCCCAGTGTTCAATAGATTCACTCTTTGAAGGAACGTGGTACCTAGTCAGAGTGGATGAAAAGCACAGAAGAACATACGCTCGGCGCCCCTCCACTAATGACCACAGTTTGGGTGATGGAGTGGGCCTTGTGCATTCAAACACAGCAGCAGAGGTCAGTGGCTCTCATTGTGTTGGTCCTGTTCTCTGGTGGGATATGGGGACGCTTTCACTCCCATATGTCTGGGTTTCAAAGCTGTAACAGATAGAGCAACTCAGAGAATGTCAGTAAAGCAGAGTGATTCAGAGCAAGGTCTCCGGGCTCAGGCCAGCTGTGGCAGGCTCGTGATAAATACAAGCTTTATCAAGTCCTAGGACTTAAGAAGGAAGTGTGGTTAGAGAGAGGCTCATTTTGTGTCTTACAGGTTGGTGAGCAATACGGAGAAGGGTGCTGAGCCCCGCCCCCATATTTCACTTTTCAGAAGTGATAGCTGTGATTTATGTTCCTGTTATGTCCAAGGCACCTTGCTTACATTTCCTATTAGAAGCCTCACAGACCCTATACTAACCTTTCTGAGGGTTACAAATGGTACTAACTCCAAAGTGAGGCCCCAACAAGTCTAAACACTCAGGATCATAGACAAAAGTGGGATTACTTTGGAATTACTAATTTCTTCTGGTGAGTGTATAATCTTGCTGTTAAGCTAAGTAGGTGGCACAGTGAGGTAGTATCTCAGTTGTGAGTATAAGATGCTGTAGCAAGCATCTGTCTCACTCACAACATGAATAATTGCGCAGTCATCTCACTGTAAGGTCTAGATTGGGTACTTGGCATTCTCCTTGGAAAGATTATAGAATCTGTGTCAGATCAGCCTCTGATTAGATTCTCTGTAGGCACTTTAATTAGTTCTGTGATTCTTAGTGAAGAAACTTGTAAAGCCAACAACTGTTCTTTTTGTTTTAGCATATTCCAAGCCCTGCTAAGAAAGTGCCAAGACTCCCTGCCACCACAGCAGGATCGGAATCGGCAGCTATTAGTAACGGGGAACACTAAGAGCTTTGTTGGGTGTAAGGCTTCACAGTGGCCCGGGGCTGGGGTGGGAACAGTTGAAGTATTGTATGTCTGGGGACAATTTTAAAGAGTACATGTTGCTTAAAAATGTAATGTAACTGAATGTAACTGACACAGAGCCTAGAAAAGTATTGTGATCTTGGGAAAGTCTTTGCTGAGCTTGTTGACACGCTTCCTGTTGGGTCTGGCCGATGGTGAATGTGCTGCAGTGATGTTAAAGGGCTCTGTGAAACTTTATACCTCTCTGGACGCCTGTATGCATGCAGTTTAGTTTTCAAACATGGCATGAACTGAGTGCTTCTGTCGACAGTAAGCGGAGGTACTAGTGTCCAATTTTAAAAATTGTTTTTTTTTTTTTAATGTGTAAGAATTTTGTACTTTAACAAATAAAAAGTACCTGTAGCTTTTGAAAAACTTTTCTAGGTTGGGGATTGTGGAATTTAAATGTCACGCACAAACCCTGCTTGAAAATGGCAAGGGGAAAATATTTTTCAAAGACTTGTAAATCCTGAAGAGAGAGAGGGTATGGTTCTAGGATCTGGAGGAACCGTTGGTAAGGAAGCTTAGCTGTGATCATGTGAGCAGAAAAATACTGGCTCTGAGCTGGCCTCTGCCATAACAAATGGTTCACCTGGGTGCTGTGGGTCACGGTGGCTAGTCTCTGCAGCCCTCAGATGCTGGTGTGAAGACGCTCCCTGCCATCCCGGGCACCCTCCTTACAAGGCCGAAATGTAATGTAAGAAGGGTGGGGCGGGCATTATTAGGTCACAGTGTTACAAATCCAGTTCATAGGCAGACAGCTTAAATCCACCAGACACCTTTTTCCTTTGTGGTTTGTGTATTTTGTGTTTTGTTTGTTTTTGTATCTGTTCAATGAAAATAAAAAAATTATATATATATAACCCTCATTTTCACATAGTCTGAAAAGCCTAAAGGAATATTCATTGCAAGATCTAGAAGTAGAATTTGTAACATTTTTTCCCCTTAATTTTCACTTTTAAAACAAGAACTACCACATGAGATGAGTAAGAAATTCACTAGAAGCTCCCTGGGTGATTTTGGTGCTGAACAATGATGTGAGCCTCACAGACTGTAAAATAGAGATAGTTGGAACTGATGTACAGAACTAAATTTTTTAACTTTTATTTGCTGTTCCATTCTGTGAAGTTTCAGTTATCTAAACTAAACACATGAATGTGTAAAAGTTTCAGATTGCAAGGTAACATGTAATGTAGCATTTGTAAGATATTCTTGTCAATATTAACCAGTAGGATTTTGATTTGTACAGTTTAATTGGTTAAAATGGTTCCATTTTAACATCCACTGCTATAGATGAATAATGTAAGTTCAGATTTAAAGGATGGTGGGGAAGTGGTGCATGTAATTCTTTTTGCAAGTGTTAAGAGTTCTGTATGTTTTGAAAAGAGTAACTGTTCAGTGCCAAGGAGTGGGCTTTCTCGGTCTGAGGCCGGCACAGGCAAGCCTGATGATCCTGGCGCGGAACGTTAACCATACGCCTTGCTAATAGCAAGTGAATAACTTTGAAATAAAGTTTTAGACAAATGTTTCAGATATGTGAGTGTTCTTTTCTTTTCTGAGCCAGCAATTTGGGCACAGAGTCAGCAAATAGCTATTTTTAAATGTGGCTTTCAGTTCATCACTCATTCTTTAGACTTTTCCAAACCTGGTATAAGCAGTGCACTCTGCTTACGCCGCCAGACATAATATGTAGCTCGTGTGTGGACCTGTCACCCCTTTTAGGAGTCTATGCATTAGGAGACACAGAAGATTATTTTCTAGTATGGAGCAGCTCATGATACCATTTTGGATCTAGATTCAGTACAGACTGATACTTTTTCTTTCTTTCTGGGCCAGTGTCCCAGCACCCTGTTTAGAGTCCAGTGCTCTCATATTCTAGAATCCTGAGAACTATACCCTTCCTGTGCCATCTGGGGAGTCTGCTTTGCTGTGTTTAGGGTTTTTTGTTTTGTGTTCTGGATTTTTAATTTTATAAACACTAAAGTTTGGCTTCACAGTAGATATGAAAACAGTTACATGTGATCGTCCTGTGACCTGACTGGAAGTCCATCTCTGGTCTGCCACTTGGAGTCTTCTGACAACAGAGACAGAAGTTGGTATAGCAAAGATTGTAGCAGGTTCTTTCATTTTAAATTAGATTATTTTTGTTTTCTGTGAGACAGTGTCTCATGTCAGCTAGATTTGAACCCCTGATTTCCTTGCCACCACTTCCTAAGTGCTAGGATTACAGGCATGTGCTACCGTGCCCTACAGAAACCAATTGATCTTAATGTCAGAGTGAATTTTCTTCAGACTTTTGAAGAATTGCTCTAGGTTAAAAGATCCTCTTTTTTTGTTCTGTTTGTCCTTAATTGGTTGCTGGAAGAGGTAGCTGACCTGAGATTCTTTGTGCAAAATGATTTCTTTTAAGGCAATAATATGATGTAGAGGATTACAAATAAAATCCAGTTTTTTCTAAGGCAGGATGCTAGTTCACTTACCAGGAATAAGTGCTCTTCACTAGCGTTGAAACTTGTAGATTCCTGTGGTATCTATCTTGTCCCTACATACTTTTCCATGAGAAATGAGAGGCTGGCTAGAATCTCCCAGACAAAAGGATTGTTAAAACACCGAGAACATGAATGTAGTGTTGGTAAGCAGGGTTATGGAAACCTGTGACATGTAGCATCAGCCATCACTACTAAGACTTGCCATCAGTAGGTGTAGGAGGAAGACAAAGCTTTGGTTACCTGAACAAGATGGGCCCGACTGAGTTTGGCCAGCTTTTAACTATCTACTTAGGAAGCCTGGGAAACAACAAAATGATAGCCCCAAGTCAGTCAACCATCCATTAAAGACATACTAAAAGACAGAGTCTTTAAAAGAAGGTATAAGGGGAGCCTCATCTCTGCTACAGAAGGAAAACTACAGCATCTGAGACTGGAGAATGCTGAGGGGTCACTGTTCTTCTTTAGGAAAGTTAGGACCTTCAAGTGAAGTTAGTGCAGTGGGTCAGGGTGGAAAGTTTGCAAAAGAGGCTTCCTGTAGTGGACAAGGACAGCTCTTTGTCCAGGGTCATTGCCAGGACTTCTAGGACAGATGCCTGTGTAATGGCATTTGTCCTCCAGATCCAGTGCTGATGTTTCCATTGTTTGCCAAACCAAGAACCAAAGTGAAGTCTCAACACAGCCAAAGTAGGAAAATACAACCCCTTGTCTGTGTGGAAATGTTAGGCCCTGAAGGGATTGCAGAAGCTGGCTAACACAAACACGTACTGTCTGTCAATTTGGGCAAACATGCAAGTGGATCTTAAGTGTGTCAAAAGCTGGAGGGGCACTAGAAGATGGGCTGTGGAGAGTTCATTCTACAGCATGGCTATGAGTTGGCCATGGTGGAAACACCCTAGCACAGTACTGAGATGCTGAGAAACCCCAGGAGATATAAGTGTTTGATTCATTATGCAAGACAGAACAAACCCATCCAACATCCCAAGGATGGTGCCTTCATTCAGGCTATCCAAAATGCACTGGGTGGCAAGCAAGCAGAACCACCAAGTTGTGATCGGGGCATTACCAGATACTTAAGAGTCATCAACTCACACAAGCGTAGCAGCAATTCATCCTCATTGAAATTGATACCTACTCCGCCTGTGGGTATGCATTTCCTGCCTGCAATGTGTCATCCAAATGATCATTCCAGATCCTAGAGCAGTGATTCTCAACCTTCCTAATGCTGGACCCTTTAATGTAGTTCCCCATCCTGTAGTGACCCCAGCCATATAATTATTTTCATTGCTACTTCATAACTGGTTTTGCTACTGTTATGAATCGTAATGTCCGTGTGTTTTCCGATGGTGTTAGGCCACCCTTGTGAATGGGTCATTGGACACCCTGCAAGGAGACATGGCCCACAGTTGAGAACCGCTGTCCTAGAACATCATTCATTCATTGTCATATCTTGTCAAGGACTAGAGTTCCCTTGCATTACCACAGCACTCAGTGCTACAAACATCTAGTACAAATAGAACATGAGCGGCCTAAGGCCCAGATATATTAGTAACCTGCAGGGCTGGTGTACTGTTCTCTAGCAATCAGTGTGCATGTTTTAATAATGGCTTGAATGTCCCTTGCTAAATTCACAGGTGTAGGAACCTAAGGCTGGAAGTAAGACTTATTTCACAATTAGTGACTTGAAGATTTGTATTGCTTCCTAATAATCTAGGCTGAAGTAGATGAACAACAGATTGGGCTCCCAGGGAGCAAGGAGGATGTTTTCACTGAGAATCCCAGTTGAGATTCTTGTGATTTAGAATCTATGAGTAACATGGTCATTGAGGCTGCCCGGGCCAATGGGCAAGCAGGGTAAGAAGAAGTGCTCTACTGGCACGATTGACCCTAAGCATAGTCAGCTAAAGAAGGTGTCAGGAACTCAAGAGAGGCTGGTGCGTTACTCTTGGAGCTGATGATGGGAGCAGACAATGGCGGCAATTATGATCTTCCGAGGATAAAGCATGATGGTAGTTTGGGTCATGCTACTCAGCGTAAAACAGTTGAAATGATGGCCAAAGGTGAGGGAAAGTCAGGGTAGCTGGTGGAAAAAACAGATGAGAGATGATTTAGAGCCTCCAGACGCCTTGCAGTAATGACTGTAGCTCAGAGAACCTCAAAGCCTGGTCCCAAACTAACAGCATCAGCATCACATGGGAAGTTGTTTAAGGTGTCAGATAACACTGTGTCAAGAACTAACTACAGTCCGGGTGGTGGCACGCACCTTTAATCCCAGCACTCGGGAGGCAGAGGCAGGTGCGTCTCTGAGTTCCAGGCCAGCCTGGTCTACAAAGCTACACGGAGAAACCCTGCCTCAGGAAAACAAAACAAAAACAGATTCCAATTCACAAGTGCCCTTATTGGAGTTGTAGTGAAAACGTGCTCCTTGCCCCTTGCTCCTTGGGAACCCAAACTTCTCACCTACTTGAGCCAAGGTTGTTGGAAGGAACAACTTAAAGTCACAGACTGTCAAGGCTCTGCCCACCCAAGGATTCACTGAATCTAAAGGCCTGGAGGCGGAACCTGCTGGTCTGGTAAAACGAAATAAGTAGTTCTGATGGCTAGAGTTTGAGAGCCATTGTTACAGTTCTGTGCGGAGTCCTTCCAGGTACCACCCCCTGCAAGGAACAGAGGGATTTATGTGGAACAGGGTGTCCAGATCGGCTGGGCTAGTTTCTATGACCACTTCAGGTCCTCCCTGCCATGCTGCTTCCTCCAGCCACGAACACAGTAACCATTTCCAGGCAAGTTTGGAAGGTTCATACCGGTCCTGTTTGGCAGATGCTGCCTCAAACCGATGCGGTGACGTTTTCCTTCCTGTCTAAGGCTTCTTCAATGCAAAGGCCCGAGAAGTACAAAGAAACCACTGGAGGGGTTGGAGAGATGGCTCAGAGGTTAAGAACACTAACTGGTCTTCCAAAGGTCCTGAGTTCAATTCCCAGCAACCACATGATGGCTCATGCCCATCTGTAATGGGATCTGGTGCCTTCTTCTGGACTGCAGGAATACATGCAAACAGGGCACTGGAAACCTAATAAAAAATAAATCTAAAAACAAAAACCACTTGGTACTCACACGGCATTTTGATAGATGCCACCAACTACTCTTGCCCAATGGTGAATGAGGGCTAGTAAATCTTTCTCCTTTCATACCTTTGTGCAGACCCTGGACATATGGTGTACACAGTGCTTCTCAAAGATCCCTGGGACTGAATGGCTACTTTGGCAACGTCTTTGTGTTGGCTCTTACTGATCATCTGTTCTCGCTATCCTGTTGTAGGATTACTTCCCCAATACACTACGTGAGAGCCTTTGTCATTGGCTCTGTTTGGAGGAGTCTCACTTATATCCCTGTTGGGCACAATCTCTTCCTTAAGTCACCGTGGCTACTCCTTCAGCTCCCTCACTGTCGTCCATGCCAAGCCACCCTCCTTAAAGGTCTAATCCAAAGTAGCATGCTTCTAAAATTAGATAGTCCTGTGCAGAGCCTGCACGGTATCTCCCACTATTTGTCATTTTTGTTTTAAAAACATAAAAATAGTTGCTAGCAAGTGTCTATGTTGTGTATTAGAATTTCCTACATGCAAGAGAAGGGGCTGGCTTTGCTGTTTCCTCAGCACCTTAAACAGTGCCTGGCACATAGCACTAAATACATATATTTCCTCCATTAAATAAATGAATGGTGAAGTATGACAAGAAGGCAAAAATCCCAAATCAAGCCAAAATCTAGGCTAAGAGACTGTTGGGGTGGGGGGTGCTATGCATATGTCAAATTTAATTTTTATTTAAAAATTACAAAAATGTTTCCATCCAAGTTATCTGTGAGAAAGTTAAAAGCAGAAACTTTGTCCATGGTTAGTTACGAGCTACCTGATAATGACTTATAAAATTGAGCAGAATTTAGATGTGTGTCTTATGCCTCTATAGATGCGGGATCCTTTCTTCAGGTTCCTTTCTTTGGGCTCTGGGAGTATTATTATTGGCACCCTTTCCAGAGCCTTTCTTTTTTGCACTCGATGTAAAATGATTCTGTAGACCCCTGTGATGGAGCTGCGAGCGTCTCTCCCTGGGTTGTTGCGAATATGCTCATCTGTAATCCCCAAATGTTCTAAAGTGCTTTTCACCTCGTTCTCCTCCTCTTCAAGGCTGCTGGCTTCTGACAGATGTCTAGGATCCAGTTGGAAAGGTTCCAAAGGGGCGGGGCATGGCACCCCTCGCATCCACTCATTGTTCATGATGTAGCTGATCCCGTACCTCTCTGTGGGTATGGGCTGGAGGACCCCTCGGATGAGCCTGTGGCAGGGCTCTGACACGTGCTGGGGTATGCTGTAGGTACCCTCAAGGATGCTCTTCTTTAGTTTGGCCACGGTTTCTGCTCGGAATGGCATTGTACCAGTCACCATGAAGTACAAAAGGACACCCAAGGCCCAGATATCCACATAGACGCCAACATAATGTTCATCTCGGAAGAGTTCGGGCGCGGCATAGGGCGGAGACCCACAGAAGGTGTTCAGCATTTCGCCTTTCTTACTCACGGTGCTGAATCCAAAATCCCCCACCTTCACACACGTGCTGCTGGTATAAAATACGTTTTCTGCCTTCAGATCTCTGTGAATAATTTGGTTTTCATGCTGTGAAGAAAACATGGGGGCACGTGTCTATTTTAAGGTAAATGACAACTATAAAATACATCCAGTTTCTCTGCAACAGAGGAATGGGTGATGGTGGTGGCATAACCACAGAAGTTCAATAGAAAACAACTTAAATTGCATTAGCAAACTCTACCACGACCTTCGATCCAGTGTAATGCCTTCACCCCCACAAGTAGACCAAAGGCTTGATGAGTCTTCTGTGGGGTGAGGACTGGAATTTGTGCCACATAGGTTCTGGAATTCGTGCCAGAAAAAAAAAAAGACCCAGATCTTATGCAATTGTACAATTCTGAAACACAATCAAGTAACAAGCCTTCCTTTTTGAGATCGTACCTGATTTTTTCTGTTTTCCCTCAACTGAAACCAAGAACAGAAAGTCTTAGGGCCTGTTCCAACCTCCTGGCCATCCTCCTTTGGGTGGGCTTACATAATTTAGCAAAAAGGAGAAGGTTTAATTTGGCAGGTTTCTTGCAACAGGTTTCTTGCTATGTGTTGTGAGTACATGTCCTTTCCTGCTCTGACACTCTAAATTCAGGCAATAGGCTTGGGAACTTTGACCTATTTAGTTTTAAAGGCTTGGGTAAAGGTTTAATGCCATTTGTCCCAGTGAGTCCTTGGGGTAACAACACAGGCTTTATAAGATGGAGCTGGTCCAATTTACATTCAGTTCTATCGATGCATAATATGAATGTCACTTCTTCATAAACGGAGATGCTGACACTTACCTCATAAGGCTGCTATCAGAACTATATACAACACTGTGTGGGCAGTGCTTGGCGAGGTCCTTGCACATCTATGACTGCAACCCAGCCTTTTTCTTTTCAGAGGCCAGACTGCAGGGGGACATGGCAGGACACAGGGCATCTGTGGACCCATATCTGTGCTATCTGCTAGAGTCCCCGCTGCTCTCCTACTCGGTATCTGGCAGTTATGTGCACTAGTCAAGTTCTCTGTGTGCCCAGCGGAATGGCTGGCTCTAGGGAACACACGGAAGAGATAGTCTAGGAGGAGTTAGGCGGTGCGTGTCACAAAATCCAGCTTTGAAAAGAAGTAATTCGAGACCTAAAGAATAACTCAATTGAGCATTAATCTGTGGGGCACAGAAGCAGTAAGGCCTGGGCAGGAAGCTGAGTGGGATGGCAGTCACGGAAGATGAGAAAGTTTGGTGCTAGCCGGCCTGAGACTGAAACAAACTTAAGGGAGAGGGGAACTGGCTGGTCATGAAGTGTGGATAGGGCTAAAATGTGAGACACAAGATGAGGTATAGAGGCATCCAGTAGCTATCTGGGAGGTAGAACATGGGGTGTGTTCATGGCAAGTGGTTCCTATCGACTTATGGAGAAAACATGAGCCTGCTGTGTACCAAGATCCTGAACGTTGCTTGGGAGGCAAGGACCCTGGTTCCAGGCAAACTTTTTTTGTTTTTTCCAAACAGGGTTTCTCTGTGTAACAGCACTGGCTGTCCTGGAACTCACTTTGTAGACCAAGCTGTCCTCGAACTCACTGAGATCTGCCTGTCTCTGCCTCCCAAGTGCTAGGATTAAAGGCGTGCACCACCACTACCCAATTGAACTTCTACCTCTTTCTTATAGAAGGCCAACTGTCTACTATTGCAAAGCTGACCTTCTCTGGTTTTTCTAACAAACCAAAGCTCAAAGATCTCGAGGCAGGCAAGAGGAGTGGGAGATCCTGCTTACCATGTGTTTCACCGCCGACACGATCTGGGAGAAGATGAGCTTGCTTTCCGGTTCAGAGAGCTTCCCCTCGGTGCTAATTTTCCCGAAGAGCTCCCCGCCTCCCGCATACTCCATTACCAGGTGGAGCTTGGACAGGGTCTCCACGACTTCGTAAAGGCGGATGATGTTGGGATGGTGTAGCTTTTCCATGCTGGAAATCTCTCTGGATAGCAGCCTTTGGGTCTTCTGGTCTAACTTGGTCTTGTCCAGAATCTTAATGGCCACCTTTTCTGGAAAGAAAAAAGAAAAGAGTTAAAGATTTTGTTGTTGTTTTGTTTTTTAATGAGAAAATGTGTATTTAAAGCTGACTGGGTTCTGGATGGTCCCCTTTATCCTATCAGACATAGAGGCTCCATGGTTCCCAAATCAACGGAAATGAAAAAATAATTCTCCAGTTCAGTATCAATATCTACACACAGGTTTGGATGCCAACTCCGGCCTCCCAAAGGACTTCTGTCATCTGCACCTGGTTTTCCAAGTAAAGTTAAAGGTCCTTGCCTCAGCTCAGAGAGCGCACCTTGATTAGAATGGGTCTCTGTCTTCAGTGTCAGAGTATGGCTCCAGCTTGTCCTCCCAACTTCCTCCTTCAACCTGATGTCCTTGAAATAACAAACGTTCATACACAGCACCATTTATTTATCCAGGTCTTTCTATCACTCTATTCCTGTTCATCCCTGGTGACTCTGCAAAGCTAGCCTGATTTATCAAGGCTATCCCCACAAGTCTCCCGTGGTGTCTGCTTAAGGTGATGGTGACACCCAGGCTCTGGGTATTCACAGCAGCCGTGGCTGCTCACCAGCCTATACAGACTGCCTTCTCTATTATTCTCATTCTCCATGCAATGATTGTGCTTTATTTTACTCTATCTGCGCCATACTCTGTCTATCCTATGCATGAAGAAATTGGCCCGCCCATCCCTGTATGGTTGGAGGGAGGACTACTTGGTGCAATAATTCTGGATAGCAGTTTAGTACAATGTGTTGAAATCTTAAAGATGATTACATACTTTAATCCAGCCATTTCACTTTTAGCAATTAATCTTAAAGAAATAACCTGATATGTGTACAAGGGTGCTTGTGTTACAGCAAGTAGCAAGTAGCCAGCAACAGATGGTCAAAGTACTTCATCTTTGTTTATAACAATATGTCCCAAAATGATGTCAATCTGTACTTGCTGATGTGAAAAGATGTTAAATATGTAAAAGACAAATATTCATTAGTATAGAAAATATGATAAGGCATTTTTATTAAAATGTTTAGAAGAGCTTTCTACTGGGGCTGGAGAGATAGATGGCTCAGAGGTTATGAACACTGGCTGTTCTTCCCAAGGTCCTGAGTTCAATTCCCAGCCCACACATGGTGGCTCACAGCCATCTGTAACAAGAACAGGTGCCTTCTTCTGGCTTGCAGACAAAACACTGTATGCATAATTAATAAATAAATCTAAAAGAAGAAAAGTCCTCTACTTTTTTTTTAAGACAGGGCCTCACGTATCCCAAGATGGCCTTGAACTCACTACATGATTGAAGATAACCTTGAAGTTTTTAACCCCTTGCCTCCATCTCTCATGCACTAAGATTATAGGTGTGTGGTACTTACACCTCCTTTTTTTGTAGGGCTAGGACCTAAAGCCAGGGGTCTCTGTGAATACTGTATGGACACTGTACCAACCCTGGAAGACTTATCTTCTAATCGGAGAATCACTGATGGCTTTTCTATACAGTTTGTGTTGATCAATACTTGTGATTTTTCTACAATAAATATGGAGCACATGACAAAAATGGCTACCACTGAAAGCAAATGAATCTTGAGTTCCTAACACAACAGTATTCCGTTGTTCAAATCTGGCCAGGCTATGCAGAAAATGTTAGCAGACGAGATGAAATGGTGACAGACTGGCTGTTAGACCTACTTGCAACACACCTGCTTCGAAGAACTTTGGCACAGTGTTATTGGCAAAAAACAGATGGCCACTGCTCAGAGCAGGCATTGTCACTAGCATGTCAAGGGTCAATTCGGCTTTCTGAAATGGACAGAGGTAGTAATGGTATCTGATGTGGGGATGTTCCTGTCGGAAGCGATATTGAGCGGTGAGAAGACGAACCATGAATAATTAAGTTTGGCTATTTCTGCAGGCTATCAGCCCAGCTAACGGGCTCCCTCCACTGGACAGTCTCCTTCCTTCTTTTCTGCCTTTCAGTGGTTAGCTGTTTTCCTGAACCAACATCTCGTACATTCTGTTGGGTGAGTTGTTATTGCAAGAGCTAAAAGTCCACCCTCTGGACTTGAAGTCTCTGCAGACAGGGTTTCTCCTGCTTTCTCCTCTCTCCTTGTCTCAGGCTCCCGGAACAGTGCTGATTTCAGCAGCCCCTTTCCCCCATGCAATGGGTGTTGCTGGGATTTTAATCTCCCTTTCCTAGAAGCCTCCTCCTGTTGACTTCAAGGCTTTAGCAAAGGCTTCCCTTCCCAGCCAGGATAGAGTACTGTGAATCAAGTGCCTCTTATTTGTTTGTTTGGTTGGTTGGCTTGGTTTTTCAAAACAGGGCTTCTCTGTAGCTTTGGAGCCTATCCTGAAACTGGATCTGTAGACCAGGCTGGCCTCGAACTCACAGAGATCCACCTGCCTTCCCCCTGCCCCTCTTCCCCCAGTGCTGGAATAAAAGGTGTGCACCACCACTGCCCAGTCAAACACTGTTGTTATGATCCAGTGAAAGAGGGACTTGGAAAATAGCCCTTACTATACATGTATGATTAATATTAGGAAGGAATCCTTTTTTTGTTTTAATGGCATGGCCCCTCTGAATAAGAACACTAAATTATGGCTGAAGGTGAGGGATAAGCCCAGGGGTGAGGCTAGAGAGGCTGAGGTAACTAACCTCTTTATGATGGAGATGTGGACTAATGGATAGTGATCCCCAGGTTAGCCAGGAGTGCTAGAAGGGTGAGGTAACCCACAGTCTCCGAGCCTGTTTTAGGGGAGACAGCCTTGGGAAACCCAGGGCTCTGTGGAGGGTGTCGTGATCTTGATTCCAGTTGTGGAAACAGTGGCCTGACTGCATTGTGGGACATGCAGGAGATGCTGAAGCTCGGGAAGGACAGATGGGTAGCAAGGGAGGTGGTGAGTGGGGCTTCAGGGCCCTGAGATGTGCCTGAGACAGGACAAGAGGTGCTGCTACCCAGTTTCAATGGCCATTGCTATTTTGACCACAGATCTGAAGCTGTTGGGCTTTCTGCTTTTTAGTTTTCAAGAGAATCCAGATATTTGCAAAGTTGTGTGAAGGCTTCAAATTTATTAAGTACCCATAACAAATACCTCCAAAATTTCTTCCTTATTCATCTTCTCTTCCCCTTTAAGAGGGGAGGTTACCTTCTTAAAACCAATGGGTTTTTTTGTTTGTTTGTTTGTTTGTTTTGTTAGCCACCCACCCAGCTACACAGCAACCCACAGAGTAAAAGTAAGGTTACAGAAGTCAGGGCACAGGAAAAGCCCATAGGCAAAAGGTAGATGGGATAATTTAACTAAAGAAAAGCTGGCTAGAATCAAGCAATCTAAGGCCAGACACTCATAACTAAGAAGAAGCCTCCATGTGTGATTTATTTGGGAACTTGGTAGTGGACCCCTCAAAAAGCTAAAAGAGCAAAAATAATACACCACAGGCTGGCCTCAAACTCTCAGAGATCCACCGGGCTCTGCCTCTGCCCCTGTCCGTCTGCCCCTGCCCCCCTGCCCCTATCCCTCTGCCCCTGCCTCTTGCCCCCTGCCCCTGCCCCTGCCCCCCTGCCCCTCTGCCTCTGCCTCTGCCCCTGCCCCTGCCTCTGCCCCTGTCCGTCTGCCCCTGCCCCCCTGCCCCTATCCCTCTGCCCCTGCCCCTGCCTCTTGCCCCCCTGCCCCTGCCCCTGCCCCCCTGCCCCTGCCCCTGCCCCTGCCCCTGCCCCTGCCCCTGCCTCTGCCTCCCAAGCGCTCTGGTTAAAGGCGTGAGCCACCACCGCCAGGCTCGGTCCTTGTACTTGCAGCACAGACACGTTATCCACGTGCCACCACACAGCCTGGCCTTCAGTATTCTACACCATCGTTCAATTGCGCCCCTTCTCCATCCCCTTCGCCACTCCCTTAGCTATAGTAGACATCATTCATTCCTCTAGGTCATTAGGCTGGCTTCATTTACTCTTAGGACTTCCTGCCTAAATCAGCAGATCGCATTAGTTACTTGTTTACAATCTTCAGTGGCTGTTTGATACCTAATGACAAAATGCAGTCAAGCAAGAAGCCTCTGTCTTTGTGGGCAAGCTAATGATTACCTCAACATCACCCGCATTTATTCCTGCCACTCTGCAGGTGCCGTCTGTCTGCCCCAGCTCTGTTCACTACTTTTGAATTTCCAAGTGTCCCCTCTCTGGTTCTCGCCTGTGGGTACTTTACTCTCTCTCTCTCTCTCTCTCTCTCTCTCTCTCTCTCTCTCTCTCTCTCTCTCTCTCTCTCTCTCCTCTCTCCCTCCCTCTGTGTGTGTGTGTGTTCCTTAATCTGTGACAACACGTGTTAGCTGTTTTCAGTCTCCTCTAAACAGCTATTAGAACCTAAAAGACAAGAGGCAGGTCTTACACATCTCTGTAAAGTCTAGAGCAAAGCAAGCATGCAGGAGGCATTTAGTATGCACTGTTTGTGTGGTGGTAACTGGGGAGATGAGTCAGTGGGCAACGCACTGGCTGTGCAAGCATGAGGACCTGAGTTTGTATCCCCAGCACAGACTGTAAAAGCTACAGCTCTAGTGCCATAGGGAGCGGAGAGAGCTGGGACCTCCAGCATCTCTGGTTAGCAAATCTAGCAAAAACAGTGACTCCAAGTCTACTAATTAATAATATTAAAAAAATGGTGGACACATGATCAGCACTAATTGGACTTGGTGAATTATGAAAGAGGAGGACATGAAGTTAGGAAAGGGTTAGGGGTCCACCTCAGGAAAGAACCTGAGGAGGAACCTGAGGGAGATGTTATTCTGTAAATATGTTTCTCATACTGGTTAATTAATAAAGCACTGTGGCCAATGAGAAAGCAAGATAGGTGGGGCTAGGAGACAAGGAGGAAGGAGGAAGTAGTTAGGAGGAGTCAGCATGTAGAGCGTGGAGAAAGCAAGATGCCGGGCCGCCACTCTCCGGTAAGATGAGCCATGTGAAAATACTCAAAATAATAAAAATGGGTTAATAATTAAGACAGAGCTAGCCCATAAACAATATTAGGAACTGGCCAACAGGATTGTATCAAAAAAAAAACAAAAAAAAAAAAAAACAAAAAAAAAAAACCCAGGATTGTATCAAATACAGAGTCTCTGCCTGTTATTTGGGGCAGGCAGACCGGCAGCAGGAGAAAACCCTGCTAGTAACAGGAATCTGTGTGGGAATACATTGTATTCATATATGACATTCCCAAAGAATAATTTTAGAGACAAGGTTTCTTTTCTTCTTCTTTTTTCTTTTGGTTTTTCAAACCAAAGTTCCTTTGGAGCCTGTCCTGGAACTCGCTCTGTAGACCAGGCTGGCCCCGAACTCACAGAGATCTGCCTGCTTCTGCCTCCTGAGTGCTGGGATCAAAGGCATGCACCACCACCACCTGGCTAAATTAAAAAAAAAAAAAAATTAAGGTAAAAAGAGATAGATGCATTGTATTTGTGGATAAAATTACCAAAGAATAAGATTTTAATTTTTTAAAAAAGTGAGATAGAGGTAAAGGAAGGATTCCAGTGTCAACCTCTAGCTACCACACATGACTGTATGGGTGAGTCTAACACACACACACACACACACACAAACACACACACACACACACACACACACACACACACACACACGACACAAATGACTAAATAAAGAAAAATAGATGAGCAGACCAATGAATAAACAAACTGAAAGAGAAGAAGCAAAGATTCTTGAAACTTAAGCCGAAGAAAAGAGCAAAGTGGAGGTCATAAGGGCAGCAACCAAGAAAAGCTCTGGGACCCAACAGTTTCTTTCATATTTGTCGGTGACAACAGATGGGACATAGAACAGTCAGAAGCGCAGTGCATCACTGCGTTTGAGGTTTGTACAGACCCCTGTCCGCTTCCCTGCCCTGATTTGCACATGCCGTCCCATTACCAAGGGTGACCCTGGACAGAGCTGGGCTCTGGTGGCTAAGCATAAGAAGAGCATGCAAGCCTCACCAAGCACCATCCACGCAGTCGGCGACTGTCCGAAACTCAGGCAGGTGGGTATGACGTTAACGGTATAATATATCAAACAGGAAGCCATGCAATTCGTGTAGACACTGATCATTTTTCTTCTCACCTAACAGCCTGTCTGCAAAATGGACACTGTCTTCTTCCTGCCCCCTGGCGTCCTCTCCGCTTAGCTCCTTATCCTGTCCACGTGGATACCCTTACACTTACCGGCATGCTGCCTTCTTTATTTACCTTAGAGATTCTTCAGGCCTTGAGCTCTGCTCAAAGAGTAGCAGGCATGTGAGCCTACAGACTGCAATGGCCTTTGTTCTCAAGTAGACATCACAGCTCACAGACATACATGTAAGCAAAACACTAATACACATAAATAATAACAACAGCAGCAATAATAGTAAAATTTGAGGGGGGTGGAGACAGGATTTCTCTGTGTAGCCCTGGCTGTCCTGGAACTCTCTCTGTAGACCAGGCTGCTCAAATTCAAAGATCTTCCCGTCTTTGCCCTCCCTCTCAAGGGCTGGAACTAAAGGCATGTGCCGCCACTCCTGGCAAAAAAAAAAAAAAAAAAAAGGTGAGTTCGGTGAGTTCGAGACCAGCCTGGTCTACCAGAGCTAGTTCCAGGCCAGTCTCCAAAGCCACAGAGAAACCCTGTCTCAAAAAACCAAATAATAATAATAATAATAATTGAAATAAGAAAAGCCATGGTGTTCACAGAGAAAGAATGAATATATAAAAACCACTCTAGGTGCTGAGGTGTAGCCCAGTGGCAGGGTGCTCAGTTACAATGGGTCCAATTCTCAATACCACACATACACACATAAAACCACTCTGTCTATATGTGCTTTTGCATACATGAAATGTTAATCATGTTGGATCTGGTGGCACAGGCCTGTAATCCCATCTACTCAAGAGGCTAGGGCAAGAGAATAATGAGTTCATGGTATGTCTTGGCTACAAAAATGGGTTCAGTTCTAGCCTTGGCAACTTAAGGACCCTGGCTCAAAATAAAAGTAAGAGGATAGAGCACCGTTCAGGGTAGAGCATCAGTTCGCATATATGAGGACCCAGGCCCAATCTCCAGCAAAATGGACGCTGGAAGGGAGGGAGGGAGGGAGGGAGGGAGGGAGGGAGGGAGGGAGGGAGGGAGGGAGGGAGGGAAAGTGGGTGCCACCTGACCATCACTTTGTAAAATGGTACACCCAAGTTGCTCCTTGCTGTCCCCGTCAGTGACTGCTGTTGCCTTCTGTGATCGCTGCAATGCAAACCCTGCACTGATCTCGCGCCATGGCCCCACCCAGGGGGCGGTTCCCTCTGGACATCAGCCGTTTTGCGTGTTTTCCACCGCACGCATCCATTCCTTAATATTGCCCTGCTTATACTAAAGGCACCATTCCTGGTTCACATAGCCAAGGAAGCCAGATTCACTGCCCTCTGCCCTCTTCCGTCCCCACAGTTACCATCTGCAAAAGCTAATTCAGTCAGCTTAACTGGCCACAGGGTGCCCAGGCATTGGGTCAAACATGTATTCTGATCATCTGTAAGAGTGGACAATATGCATATTCGTATTGGTATACCAATAAAAAAAGTGGTCCATCAAAATGTGGGTGATCTTAGCCCAATCTGAATTTAAAAAATGCCCTCTGCTTAATTATCTAATCCTGGGATGTTGAGGTTTTTCTCCTAGCTTCCAGATTCAACCAGTAGAACGTAGGCTCTTGGCCCGTGAACCTGCTGGCTTTCAGCTCTCCCACTGTCTCTGCTGGGGTGCCAGCTCACCTACTGCAGATCCTGCAACTCCTCAGTCTTCATAATCATGTGACATGAGCCTTATAGAAAATCCCACCCCCAGGTCCTTAGTGAACTGTTCTGGAGAGCCCCGACTGGTATCAGTCCTACGGATGTCTCTCTTCGACCCGGGGAGAACTGACTCCACTCCGTTGTCCTCTGGCCGCTTGTGCAACATCTGTAAGACTGGAACCCAAAACTTTGCTCAAGTGTTTCTCAAGTTCTGGCTTGTATTTCTCAAGTCCTTGTTGCCATACACCTTCTTTTCCCTTATACTTACGGGTGGTGACTACTGCCTCTCTCTGTATCCCCCAGAGCCTAATGCAGTGCCTCTATTGTTGAGTAGGTGAATATTATCTCAAGTGAAACGAAAGCTGGCATTTAAAGACTATGAAAGCTTGGTACGATACTACATTAATGGGATTTGAAGACAAATAATATCTAGATGATCTATTTGTGACAAACATCATAAGTTACTCCTTTAGAAGCCATCTACAATATATGCAAGTTGTTTCTATTACCTACAGAGTATTAAAATAACTTCTCATGCCAGATCTCACCCAAGAACAATCAAATAAAAAAGCTCTGGGGTGGCTTGTAAGCAGTCTTGTTTTTAACCTTCCCAAATAATTCTTATAGGCGGTCAGAGTTGGAAGTCCCAGTCTGCAGGGAATGCAGGTGAACTGATTTTGTTTTAAATGAGGGATGAACTCCTGTTGAGTTGGCTTTGGTGCTGGAGAGATGGCTCAGCTGTTAAGAGCACTGGTTGCTTCTTGCTAGAGGACCCAGGTTCAGTTCCCAGCATCCACATGGTGGCTCACAACTGTCTATAGCTGCAGTTCCAGGGCACATATGTACATACATGGAAACACACATACAGAGAATAAATAAATAAATAAATTTCAATTTATCTTTGGTTGCACAAAGGGAAGACAGATGTAACTAAAAAACTAGCATTTGTTCATCACTTACTTGTTCCTTTTGACATCCAAAGAGGTGAGTACAGTTACTGGGTGCATTTGGAAAATGGAGATTATGAAACTGGGAGAAGCACTTGAATTTACAGAGGTGATTAAGTAAGGCAGCAGAAATGAAGCAATAGATACCCAGGGAGACTTCAGAGTGGGACGGACATTTGGCTTTAAGTATATGTAACCAATGTGCATGTGTGCTGTGTGTGTGCACACAGGCATGCACATGTATGATGCTTTCTTTTTGGCTGTGCTAATGGCTGACCTCAGGATCTGGCATATATTTTAGACAAGTTCTATACCACTGTTCTGTGTCTCCAGCTCTGGAGCTTTTTCAGCTGAGGTGAAACAGATTAGAGGGGCATGGGATTGGGGTTGGACTAAACAGAAAGCAAAAGACATCCCTGATAAAAGAAAAAGCAGGCCCTTGGGGCATGGTAACAGGGCAGGCCAAGGAGGCAACATCATGAAGGGTCTCTCAGGTGTTAGTATTCAGGTGTCTGTACTGCCTGTCCTTGGAATTCTGACAGGACACACCCTCAGCCACAGCCACTAAGAGCACCACCTGTGCACATTCACTGTGTTCCCTTTTAAAAAGGGCCTGCCCACTCCCATCCTTCTCTCCATCTCTCTCTCTCTCTCTCTCTCTCTCTCTCTCTCTCTCTCTCTCTCTCTCTCTCCCTCCCTCCCTTCCTCTTTTCTCTCTCCTGCTGCTCCTGTCTCTGGAGGCTGCACTCCCCCCTCCCCTCTCCCCCTTTTATGACCCTTTTCCCTAATTAAAAACAAAACAAAAGCCCTCTGCTTGAGTCCTGTCACATGGCATCTTTCTCTGGACACCGTCAGGAGAGGGTGGAGCCCATGAGCTCCAGACGGTGGTTTCAGCACACTGACTTCCAGTGTTCTTCTCCCTTATGCCAACTGCCAGCTTTAGCTAAGTTGGGGTAACTCTGGGAAAGGGCCCAATTAGGGAGGATAGCAAAGGGTGCTCCCCACACAGTCCTCCCTAGTCCCAGAGTGGCCAATAGCGGGAAAGTGTGAAGAGCCGAGAATTACTGGCAACGGGAACTAAGACCAAGGCCGAAAAGACCCTGAGACCAAAACACACGAGTGGTTCGCCTGGTTAGAGGGGACCCTGGAACCTACTACCTAGAGACCCTAGCGGTCTGGGAGGCCTTCTACAGCATTCCAGACCATTGTTGGTGACACATCAACACAAACAGAAGCTAAGAACATGGACTTAAGTAGCCTTCTAGCCCCACCCTCAGTTAGAGCCCAATACCTCACAGGTGACAAGGGAATCAGGCCCTACCTTTGGTTAGGGAGTGAATGCCCAGCTTGACCTGGGAAAAGTTCCCGCTTCCGATCTCGCCTCGAATTCGATAGAAGCCTATGCGTTTCCCCAGCGTGATCTCCCTCACCACCTTCTCATCCTGGCACATGTCCTGAGTCAGTTTCTCGAAGGGCGTCAGTTGGCGCGGCTGGTCCTCCTCGCCCTCCTGGCCACACTCGGCCTGGCAGCTGCTTTCCGCACTGTCCCGCCGGCCCCACCTGTCACAGTGTGTGCTCACCAGGCCGCCTCCATTCACAAACACTGCAGTCATCGTCCGTGCAGGCTCACGTCTCCATCTCAGCCCAGAGCCACCGTCAGGGCAGCTTGTAGGACAGGCAGAGGCCACAAGGGAAGCAGATGTGAGCTGAGGTCTGCCGGAGCAGAGTCCGGAGAGCAATGAGAGCTGAGCAAAACGTCCTGCGGGTGGATGCCCAGAGCCTGGAGAGAGCCTGCACAGCCCAGCGGGCCCTTCCTGCCTTCCCTCACCACGGGTTTCCAAGCTCCCGCTGTGCAGTTACCATAACCCCTCCCGAGGTGGAATCTGATGCTCCGTGGTCGGTGGTTGCGATGGGGGACAGAGGCTCCGGTTTATTTCCCTGTGTAACCAGTCAGTCTTGCACTCCAGAATGCAAAAGCCCCTCGGAGGCCCCCGAGTCCCTGCAGCGGGTTCTCATTGCTGACCTTCATTTTGTGTTTCTCTTGCTGTCAAATCGCAGGACCCTGGGGAATTAATAACCTGAACTCCAGAAAGGAAAAGTCTTGTAAGTCAGCCTTTGGTCACACAGGCAGCCAGAGGATTAAATCCGCACAATGTCACTTTAGCCGGCCTTTATTTAGATGAGCCCTCTTCTAAGCCCTGAGCTGTCCTGAAAATTTGGCAGGTGACAGACAGCTCATCCTAAGGACAGAGAGTGAAATCGTTAGCCCATTCTAATACACTGTACAGGAGGAGAACGCGAAACTGTCTGGTGAACATCTTCCTAAAAGCGCTCTGAGTTTATGACTCATATTAATAGTAGATGCCAAATTGCATACTGTCTCACAAGGAGAAAAGTCAACATGGTGAACTTGCTCTCCATGCACTTTTGGGGGTCCTTTGCGATCCTTTAAGTCTCAAGCAAGCCAATTCTATTTCTTGAAGTTTAGGAAAATGCATTTGCCATATTAGTTCAATTCAAAAACCAAATTTTTTTAAAAAAAAATATGAGCAATAATGACGGCTTATCAATTTCCAAACTGCCTTACATTTTTATGAATGTGTTTTTATCTCCTTGATATTCCAGTACAGTTTCTCCTTGGAAAACTGCTTTCATTCTTTCTGTTTCTCCAATAGCAGAGACAAGTTTTCTCTTATATTTTGGATGGCCCAGCCCTTTATGTGAGGGCGGCATGGCCAGTGGTGTGAATGCTGCCCTGGGAACAGCATTTCAGGCTTAGCCTGGGCTCTCTATTCTACTAATCGTCTACTAATTGTCACAGAGCCCTTTGAGATGTACAGAAAATAGCACTAAGCATCTCTCTGAATCCCCTTGGCGTTTTGATAATTTTCTGAAATGTCACTTCTCCATGAAGGTGGAAAGCACAGCCTGCCCCCACTTCCCTCCCACAAGGAATGCTCGGCTCTGTTTGTTGACAGCATTCGCTAAATGTGTATTGAACTTGGTTTTTTATTGAGCAGTTTTAACTAAAAATTGGGCAAAAAAAATACCAAAAAACAAAAAAATAACCAAACAATTAAACAAACCAACAAAAAAACCTAGCTAACCCTGGAAATGCAATTTCTAGTCTGCCTGAAGATATTATGCTATTGTTATGTATAGGACTGCCTGTATTGTTATTGCGGGTTAAGTATGGGATTGTTATAAGAAAGGGTAGGAGGTTCTTGCCCTATACTCCTCTTATTTCTGGATATGGGACACAAAGGTGGAATAAGGTTACAGGGCTATAAGTGGCCATTTAGCAAAAACTAACACAGCTTTAGGGTGATTCAGATGTTAAAAAACAAAAGAGCATTAAGGCAAAAGTCCCTTTACTAGTTAAGGAAATTTAAGACACTAATTAGTGATTGTTAGTGTCTCCTCCTTTGAGGCACTAACAAAATCCATGACTAGGAAAAGACACACACACACACACACACACACACACACACACACACACACACAATTTGCATCTGTTAGACAGTCTGAAACCTATCTCTGGATGTCTGGCTAAGCGACTGATGAGTGACACTAGACACCGTCAGATTTGCAATACAGAGCTCATGAGAGATAGAAGTGGCGTCAGCCATAACTCTGAAAGAACCTGTAGCTTAAAGAGAAGTGCTGTTGGGGTTCAGGGAGCCCCGTACCATGCAGCAGGCACTAGAAAGAGCTCTTGGGTCTGTGTGCTCCTGCAGTGCCTCCCCACTGGGCTCCTCGGCCTATTTTACCACAGCTAAATAAATAAAGAAGAAATAAAGAAGGTGTGCTTTGTTCTTTCTGTGTCCCAGGGCTCTGCACAGTGCCTGTCACTCATCTGATAAGTTTGTTAAAGAAGAAGTGAACTAAATACCAGGTTACCCAATGTTAGGTTTTAGTATGGTTTGGTAGAGGTAAAAATCTTTTCATTTATAAGGTAATGACACTAACCCAACATTTACTTTTAACCGTCTCAGAACACTTGGTGTAGCACGTTTGTCCCAAAGCCTGGGCTATGCTGTACCGGCTGTTAGGATTCTTGGCCCCACCTTCCCAGTGCTGATGGAAACCTCCCCTGAAATTCTATCATCTGACTGGGAAGTGTGGTAGGATTCCTTCCTTGCAAATGCATCTCCTTGCCCTTGCTCCTTGTCAGAGGCCCACTCTTCCCAAGACCACAGGACCTGTCCTCTGCTTTCCTGGTTCCCCGACGCTCTCAGTGTGGGCTCTGTATCTTGAGCTCCACTTGGACCCTGGGACCTTACTAACCTAAGTGGCTTTTGTGCCTCCTAGGAACAAGTCCCCATCTTGCTCTACCAGGGGAGAGGTCAGATATGACTGCTCACAGAGGTCAAGCTGGATAGGGGTTTACGAGTCGTATACCCTCAAGTTAGATTTCTTGCAACATGACCTTGAACCGATTCTCTTTTCTTAAAAGCCAAGAAGACAGTTGATCATCTATTTAAGTTAGAGAGGCTTTTACAAATTTACAATTATTGGGTTTGTATTGAAGATGAGTTGACTCTTGTTGATCATGCCAATAATCCAATAGGGGGAAATGAGCTGTTTCTACTTCAAAATAAATCACCACATAAATAAATATAAGCAAAAGCATAGACGCCAGGGGTGTGGGGCTATCTCAGTGGTTAAAAGGCTGGAGATTACAGAACCAAAATCATGGAGGCTGAGCGTGGGAGGGCAAGCTCCAAGCCTGCACATCTCCAGAGAAGGCTGGAACGCTTTCTGCCTGCCTCTCCCTCCCAGGTCGGAAAGAACCCTAGGCACAAGGGTCAAACTTTCTTACAGAATTCTGTGTCCTTCACTTCCTGCACTTGTAGTTTCTGGAAAAGAGGAGACTAACCGGCTAAACCTCCAGGAAGGGCATCTTTTTAGCTGTTCTAGCTCTGGAGGAAACCTCCCCCCCAACCAAAAAAAAAAAAAAACCTACATTTGGAGACTGCATATTGTAAAAGTTCTCTGACTGCCCACTGAGCAATTCTTGGGAGCTAGTGCACCACCTCCCCCCAAACACACATGAGAAAGAAAGAGAGACAGAGACACAGGGACAGAGAAACAGAGAGACAGGGAGAGCAAAGAAAGAGTTTCCTAACCAGTCTGTTTCTTCCTAGTTGAGGGAATGGCCACCCAAGAGGCAGCAAAGGAAGGGCTCCAAAAGGAAAGAAACCATACCCACTCAAGCAAAGGCACTTAAAGGAAGCAGACATAAAAGAATAAAAGAGAGCTCATAAGAATTAAATTATAGCCAGGCGTTGGTGCACACGCCTTTAATCCCAGCACTTGGGAGGCACAGGCAGGAGGATCTCTGTGAGTTCAAGACCAGCCTTATCTACAGAGAGTTATAGAACAGCTAGGGCTACACCGAAAAATCCTGTCTTGAAAATAATAACAATGATGACAAACACAATTCCCATTGCACGTGAATTGCCAATAAATTGTGTACTTTTCTAAAACAGTTATAAATAAGGAGAAACTCCACACTCTCACATTCTACTAGAATGAAAATCTGAATAAAAGAATACACAGGAACGGTAAATCTGCATATATTGTATATGTCCAGGAGGGAATGTATGTCCATTTTGCAAAGTTTTATTCCCTCCTGGAGACTTACACCATGTCTCTGTCAGTAGAAACCCTACTTAGAGTTTAAAGGGCTGTTACCAACAGTACATATCTTGATTACCCCCAAACATCAAGTTCAGTCATACTGAAAATTAAACAAGCAATGGGAGTTAAGCTATGCCTAGTTTCAGATGAAATCTCCTGTGTTTTAGATGCACACAGTTCCCACTGCTGTTTTTGCCTTTCGCCTCTTTGATTTTGACCAATTATTATTATTCTTTTTTATGGACGCTAATAAGAACTTAGAGACTCGGTCAGACAAAAATATGGAGTCATGTCATCATAGATCAAAGTACGTGGAGGGGGCAGAATGGCCCCAATTACTAGCTTACTGCTGCCGCACAGCGATGCATTAAATAAGATGAAAGAACACAAGGCATACTTGGTAATTTATTTTCGTGACTTGCAACCCACTGTGAAAACGATATCAAAGGGAGCCATCTTGCCTTTGTTCCCTTTGTCTCCATTTCAAACCTTCTGGGCCAGACTTCCGACAACCCCTTTGTGGGTTGGCAGGGCCGAGCTTGCTTAGAGGGAAATCTGGGGGATTTTTCTATATGTGGCAACAAGACTTGCTGATACAGAGGCTGTGGTTGTAATCCTCCTCAGACAGACTCCTTCACACAGAAACCGTTGACAAACAGTTCGTTTGCAGGTTTATTTTAGCATTTAGAAATGATTTGCGCCATCTTTAGCTTTGACCTTAGCTCTTATTTCTCAGCAAACACGCCAAGAACCCCATGCGGAGCAGCGAAGACTTTTGGAAGCAAACTCAAAATCATTGTGAACTGCTTCGACGCCAGCGCAGTGCTGCTTGCTACTCTGTAACACAGCTGCTTCCCAAAAGGCTGCTCTCCAGTTGTTCATGCCAGGTCTTCCCGAGTCCGCCCACACTCACCATCCGTGGCCAGTCCACGCAGTCTAAGGAGCCTCCGACAGCTCTCTTCCTATATTGAGTTCTGCCACACTAGACAGTCCCATGACCATTGAGATCACAGGCTGAAATGTCTGTGGAGGGGGTGCAAGTGTCCCATACGATGACCCCTCACAATGCCCCTAGCATGCTAAGCCAGCCCTTGCTCTACTCCAGCTGAGTCAAATTTTATAATCCCTCAAAGAAACTGGAAATTGAGAGTGTTTTGATAAACTCTCTGAGTCTGTAAATGGGGGATTAAAAATTTTAAGTGTAAGTAGTAGGACCAGAGTTGTGTGGCATGCTATGTTTGTATTAATGCACATATTCACTTGTGTGCATGCTTCGGCCATTCAACAGAGCATTGTCTGACGTAGAATGCCTAGTATTTAAAACCACAGATATTCTCTGATGGAAGAAAAGTTTAGCAACTATTTAAAAATTATATGGGGATGACTCATCAGGTAAAATGTTTATTTATTTTGTATACAATGTTCTGTCTGCAGGTATGCCTGAAATTCAGAAGAGATCTCATTTCAAATGGTTGTGAGCTATAATGTGGTTGCTAGGAATTGAACGCAGGACCTCCGGAAGAGCCCTTAACTGCTGAGCCAACTCCAGCCCATAAAATGCTTCTTATTCAAGCATGAGAACATGAGTTTGGACCACCAACCCCTGTGCAAAAGCTGGATGCATTAGTGATATTGCCCCCAGCACTGGAGACAAAGGATAAGATGAGCCCTAGCAGTCTAACCAAAACGGAGAGCCCTGAGTTTAGTGAGAGGACCTGTCTTGGATGGAGAGTGATGAAGATCCCTCACCACAGCCTCTGACACATCCCCATGAAAGAACACCCTGACAGCACTGTGAAGTGAGCTGTCATCAGTCTGCTTTCACAGGCTAAATAAAGAAAAATCTAAGGGCAACTGAAGCTGACAACATTGTCTTTGATTTTTAATTGTTGAACTGAGTGTTTAGGTCACCTGCCACTCTGCCAACCATGCATTTCAAAAAAATGAGGAAGAGAAAAATGCCACGATCCAATAGAAATATTTCAGGCTACTGGATGCTGAATAGACGTTTAAACCTCATTTGTAATTCGTTTTTGAGACACAAGCATTCCCATCACCTTTAAAAGACACTTGCCTTCAAACAAGCAGGGAGTGACATGGACATAGCATGCCATGCACTGAACCACAAACAGGTGTCCGAACAGAAAAGCAAACACATTCTCCATGTCCCCAGAAACAGCTAATTTAGGAAGCACCGTGGGAACACTCAGGCTTATTTGCAGCTCACAGTTTATCTTTAGGGAATTAAAATGTTTGCACATCAAAGCCCAAACTGCTCTTTTACTGTTTGGTGGTGTCGCTTAGTGCTAGAGGGATGGATATATTCTGGAAGACACGGAGAATAAAGCATGACGGGTGGGATCAGATAATTTAAGAAAACCTGTTTCTATTTGAGCAAGTCTACCATTCACAAGCAGTTACTGCTGCAGCTGAGAGGGTACTGCAGAGCAAACACTTCTACCAACTAAAAAGTTCAAGTGCTTTTGAAACCCTTGTTGAGTCTCCCCTACCTGACTGATTCCTGCACACAGATCAGACAACACACACGTGAGATCAGTGCTGAAGTTCAAGCCAGGGCCTCATGCATCCTAGGTAAGTCTTCTTCCGCCTGAGCTGTTCCTATGGCCTTTCTTTGTTGGGGGGTGGGGGGTCCTAAGGTTCGGCATGCACACATTTTTGAAAGCCACTGTTTAATAGCATAGAAACTTCAGGCAGGCAAAGACTGCATTTTCCCACTTCTGCTGTAGTTGGGTTTGGCTGCATGTCTGCATTTTAGTCATGGACTCTGAGCAGAAGTAATAAAGGCAGTTGTTAGGTTATTGCCTTAAAAGGAGATAGGCCCACCCTCTCCTCTTGCTTCTTTCCATCTTCTGGCTGGCTGGAATGTGGACACAATAGTGTAACAGAAATAATCACTAGACTAGACTGAGTCTAGAAGAGCCACAGAGAGAAGTATGGGTGCCATCATAATTTAATGTGGGTGCCACAGGCCCAAGACAACACGGACGAATGACCATCAATTGAACTCCTGAAACCATGACCCAAAATAACGCTTCCTCCTATTAAGTTTTTTTTACCATAATATTTTTTTATTTGTTTGTTTTTGGTTTTTCAAAATAGGGTTTCTCAAGATAGTGCATCACCACTGCTTGTGTTTACCTCAAATATTTTATCACAGCAGGAGGAAGCAGACTGGCTGGGCTTGGTGGAGCTCACGTACAAGGCCAGCACCTAAGGGGCTGAGGCAGGGGCTTTGTAAGAGTGATAGTGTGAGACAGTCTCATACCAAGCCTCCATCTCAAAAAACATGTGCATAGATAAAACAAAACAAACACAACTAAGCAACCAACCAAAACAAACAAGCAAACAACAACAACAACAAACAAAACCCAGAAGATGGGTTGTGTCGTATGCCTTTAGTCCCAGCACTCAGGAGGCAGAGGCAGGCAGATCTCTGTGAGTTTGAGACCAGTCTGCTCTACAAGAGCTAGTTCCAGGACAGCCTCCAAAGCCGTAAAACCCTGTCTCAAAAACAAACAAACAAAAAACAAAGAGTAAACAAAAACAAAAAAACAGGAAAAAGTTTGACTAGCCCAGATTCTGTCTTCTTTAAGCAACATGATGAAGCAGAGGTGCCTTGATTTCTTACATCAAATTCCATATTGTATGAACATTGCACAACTTGAACTTCTATAATTAAAAATTTATATGTGTCTACAGCTATCTGTTTATAAAGAGACAAACATAGAGGGTGGATAAAGACAAGGACCGGTCAATTACAGAAACTTCAGATTTTAGTTTTCTGGTACCGTGGAATATTTCAAATATTCACACTTCGTGTGATCTAATTCACAAATCTTAATTATACGTGGAAGAAAGAACAGTGATCTAAAAAATTATGGCACTGTAACTTCTAAGTACAAAAGCTAGTTTCAACAAAGAGTATCATCAATTTATTTATTTAAATGTGATTATTTATTTACATGGGTTTAGGGGATTGGACTCAGTTACCAGACTCATACAGCAAACATCTTTACCCACTGAGCCATCTTGCTGGCCCAGACATCCACACTTTTCTAGCAATACTGTAAATTGTGTAATAATGTAAATTTCAGGGTAGAGATTTTATCTCTACTTGGTAAATACATTTTGCTTTATAGTATACAAGCTTCAGGGAAAAGGGAATTTAAACCTTTGTGTTTTCACATTTTTACAGTTTCTGTAATACAAAATTATTTCTATTCACTTATAAAATACGGTGGGTCTTAAGCAGAATACAACACTGTCAGTAGATGATGTGAGCTGACTGTGAAGGCATTTCTTTCTAATCAAACCACCAAAGGCAGCACGGTGATCATTGGCCTTGGCTTGCCACTGAATGCCTGTGTTCCGGGCACGGCACTTTCTCAGTGTTAGACTGGACTGTCTTTGGCTCATTCTGCCTGACACCTGCGATTCTGGATTTAGCAATGCTAGATAAAATCCAAATCATCAGTGAAACATAAAAGGTTCAAAGTCCTAATGTCACATTGCCCCCTTCTGGACCTTTGAAGTATCCACAGACATCACAGTACTAAAAACTCAGAAACCACACTGGGCATGCTGGAATACTTCAGCTCAGTTTGCTTTCTGCCACAAACAGCTCTGAAGGCAGCAGCTCAGGCCTGGAAGCATTCTGTTAGGAATGTTGAGACCATCCAGGAAAGGTTCCCAAGGAGTCAAAGACTCAGAGTATGGAAAAGTTGGGTGTCGACCTAGAGAAAAGCAAGCAAGGGAGAGAAAGGGAGAGAAAGGGAGAGAGAGAGAGAGAGAGAGAGAGAGAGAGAGAGAGAGAGAGAGAGAGAGAGAGAGAGAGAGAGAGAAAGAGAGAGAGAAAAGAGAGAGCACGTACACACACACACAGCTGGCATGCTGATCTGGCACAGAACATTAGTTTTTATGCTCCTAGTTGCATTTCTGCCTCTTGAATTCTTCATAGGCAGAATTCTCCATTGACCCTCTCCAAATTCCTCATCCTATCCATGGTCTTACCCTGGGATTCGAGGTTCCATCCTTTTCTGGGTCATACCTGATTGCCTGTAACTTTTGCACCCTAGGACGAACTGAGAAAGCCTCGATGGACGTTCTGACAGCTAGAGAAGACAGGGATCCGGGGCCTCCTGCTTGACTGTGACTGTCTAATGTGCTCTAAGGACAGCTCACTCCAGAAATTATTTCTTACAAATGGAGTGAGGGTTGGGCTGGTGAGGTGCCTCCATCAGTAAAGGCACTTGCCCCCAAGTCTGGTGCCCTGAGTTCAATCCCTGAGACCCATTTGGTAGGAGAGAACCAATTTCCAAAAGTTCTCCTCTCATCTCCACGCTTGAACCATGGCATGCTGCAAGCACTTCAGCCCACAATCAATAAATAAGCATGTCTTTTTTTTTTTTTTTTTTTTTTTTTTAACGAACAGGTGTTAACATAGGAGGTGAGGCTAGGCTCTGGAGAGTTTGAATATTATCTCCACCTATTTTACCAAAATAAGAATGATTATCAGCTGGCTTTTAGCAAATATGTGGTCTGTGTGTGCTGGGAACACTCCCCCCTTGACCCCCTCCCACCTCACCCCCAACCTGGAAGTATTTCTCCTCTCTTATTTCTTCCTTTGTAGTTTTCTTTAGGTCATCTCGACAAGTCTCCAGCCATATGTGGAATTATCCGTGTCCTCAGTGGTCATTGTGCCCTCCTCGAGTCTCCCTGATCCTGTGTGGCCTCGAGCCCACGCCCATTGTTCCCTCTGCTACCAGCTGACCTCGCTTGAGATCTGTGTACCGGGATCTGGTCTTTGCCTTTATATAGCTCCCTGTCATTTGAGTGGGCCAAGCTCCCTCCCAAGTTGTCCTTGAGAACAGAGCCACTCACTGAGGGACAGTACATCCCATAGAGTGTCCACTTACACTCACGTCATACACACATTAGGTCTTCCACGGGGAACTTCCCTGGATGAAAGGGAGTAAGCTCTATATTTAGATTAAAGTAGAAGAATACAACTTCAGGATTTTTTTTTTCTCCAGATTTGTTCCCCTCACGGCTTTCCCGGTTTGGTCTATGGCAGAACACCACAGGCATTGATTGACTCCTATTCTCTTACATTTCATATTTATTCTGTCAGCCAATCCTGTTGGCCTTCTGCCAGAGAGCACGCAGAACATAGCCACTTGCCACCAAGACCAAGCCACCACCACCTTTGGCTTGATTATCTTTTACCCACTGGTGGGATGGCTCAAGGGCTAAAGGCACTTGCCACCAAACTTGATGGCTTTCATACATATGCACACAGAATAAGTCATTTTAAATGTAAAACTTGTACAGAAACAGCTCTTTTGTCCCTGTGTGCCTGTGACTCACCACCAATGGAGCCTGTTTCAAACAGGAACTTTTGGGGTTTTTTTGTTTTGTTTTTCAAGACAGGGTTTCTCTATGAAACAGCTCCGGCTTTCCTGGAACTAGCACTATAGACCAGGCTGGTCTCGAACTCACAGAGGTCTGTCTGCCTCTGCCTCCCGAGAGCTGGGATTAAAGGTGTGCACTACCACCACTGCTTGGCCAGAAATATCCTTTTAGAAGACATCAGATAAGGTCATTTCTTGAAAGCCTTTGAGGGAGGGCGGTGGTGGCTCACACCTGTACCCTGGTACTCCAGAAGCACAGGTAGGTGGATCTCTAAGTTCAAGGCCAGCCTGGTCTACAGAACAGGTCTGAAGACCAACAGGTCTACACAGAGAAACCCTGTCTTGAGGAAAAAAAGTCCAAACCATGAAACCCTTTGAAAGCTTTCCATTTTATTCACTGTAAAAGCTTAAAGTCCCCCTGTGGTCCCTCTCATCTCTGAAGTCGCCTCCTTCAACAGCCCCTCACTCACCTGCACCCCAGCACTGTTCTCCTCATTCTTCAACATCAAGCATACTGTCACTCTGCCAGCACCCGCTGACTGACTGTGAGGCTGATTTCACTCACCAAAAACAGTGCGGCTCTCTCCCGTACTTCTGACACCTGAAGCTGTGTGGTTTTCTTCCCTGCTTCGTGGTCGTGACTCATCATGTCAGGCGGTCTCTCCCATCAGATCAGACACCTCTGACGGTAGTGACCTTATGTGACTTATTTAGACTACAGCAATCTACAGGGTGGCTTAGTTGGGTTTCTATTATTGATGTGATAAAACATCACGACCAATAGCAACCTGGGGAGGAAAGGGTTGATTTGATTTTATAGCTTCTGCTCCATTCTCCAAGGAAGAGCAGGAACTGAGAGGGGCATCTGGAGGCAGGAACTGAAGCAGAGGCCATGGAAGAGTGCTGCTTCCTGGCTTGCTTCTCCTGGTGGTTTTATAAATAAAAACAGAAGTCAACATTTATCTGGTCCCATACACAGTAAGTAAAATGAGGTTGATTAGCCTTGGGTCTTAAGCTTAGGTGAAAATGTGTATATGTGTATGCAGGAAAACACCTTCAGGATTCTGAAGTATGCCAGGTAGTTTGGACTAGTTAAAAAACAAAAACAAAAAACACAAAAACAAAGCAAAAACAAAACAAAACAAAAAACAAAAAACACTGAAGGAAAACGAAATAGATAAATGAGCTTCATTAAAATTAAGATTATCTGGAGATTAAAGAGATGCCATTAGCTGGGCTTTGGTGGGGCACGCCTTTAATCCCAGCACTCAGGAGGCAGAGGCAGGTGAATGTCAGTGAGTTCAAGGCCAACCTGGTCTACAGAGCTAGTTCCAGGACAGTCAAGGCTGCACAAAGAAACCCTCTCAGAGAGAGAGAGAGAGAGAGAGAGAGAGAGAGAGAGAGAGAGAGAGAGAGAGAGATGCCACTAAGAGCCAGCCAGATGTGGCAGGCACACCACACCGGAAATCCCAACATTTGGGATGGGGGCTAGAGCAGGAGTTCAAGTTCAAGGCCAGCCTGAGCTATAAACATCAAGATGCTGTCTCAAACTAACCACAACAATTAGACAGCATTAAGAAAACCAACAGACCCAACTGGCCAAAACAAGAAAAAACAAAACAAAACAAAACAAAAAAAAAACCAAAAAAACAAAAAAGCCCAAACAGACAAGACAATAACAAACCACTAATGACCAAAGGGCGAGGAAATGCACACGCCAGTGCTAACCAGCAAATGAAGACCAAGGTAACAGAGACCAACCTAGAATTTTAAAGGAGTTGAGAGTTTCTTTTGTTGGTGCCAGGGCTCAAACTCAATACCCTGCAAAAGGAGTGACACGGTGAGTCTTCAGTTTTCTTATTTTTAATTGCTGCTTTTCGTTTTTAATCTCTGGAGACTTCTGTAAGTTAATTTATGTCAAAACGGAGGTATAGAATAGCCTAGTTAAATTACCTGAGAGCAGCCTTGAGAACCCAATGTCCTGAATGTCCACTGTGTAGCGAGCATCACATAGACAAACAATCCACTACTGAAGTCAGGACATCGGGTGCCAGAGCTAATGTTTGAAATGCGTCCTGTGTCTCGAGTGTGGAAATTTGGCTAAGACAGATCTCAGGTTCTCCATTAACACAGTTAAATCTTACAAAGGAGGTCAGGTAAGGTTAACAGGCCATGGACGTGGGTGTGTTTTCTTTGGATAAATGTTTGTTTAGGTCCTTCCTGTGTTGTTAAAATTGGTTATTTGGATGCTGGAGAGATGACTCAGCAGTTTCACACCTGCTGCTCTTTCATCGGACCCATGTTCGCGGTTCCTAGCACCCATGTTGGGTGCGTCACAACAAGAAGTAACTCCAGCTCCAGAAAATGTAGCGCCCTCTTCTGGTCTGTGAGGGCACTTTTGTTCATGTAGATACACCCAGGTACACACACATGCACACACACATGTGCACATTCATATATACAAACACAAGTTAAAACATTTTAAAAATTTAAAAATAGGTCGTTCATTTTTTTGTTATGATACTTGTTATTTACAGAGTCTAGATATAAAGTCTTTATTGACCTGTTGCAATAGCATACCAAAGTAGGATTTGCTGAAGGAGCTAGACCAGGCAACTTAGTAAGGCTTTGTCAAAAGGTCAGAAGAGGGGAGGGCATGAAAGGGGAGGGAAGGGAGGAAAAGGAAGGAAAAAGGGGGAGAGGAAGGAAGAGGAGAGGGGAAGGGAGGAAAGGAAAGGGAGGAGAGGGAGAAGGGAGGGGGATGGGGAAGGGAAGGGAAAGGAAGGGAAGGAAAAAAAGACAGATGAGAACAGTTGGCAAGTATAGACTTGGGTCCTATTAAAAACCCTGAGCATGAAGAAATACTCTGTGCTTTGTTCTTTATACAGCGTCATTGCTCGGTTGCAAAGTATGTAAATGAGTGAGTAATGATCTCCATACAGACATTAACACAGGAACTCCAGAAAGCCCCAAGTAGACACAGACGTGCGTAAGATGAAGAGAGTTGTGATTTCGGGGCAGTGGTGACATGCAGAGTGAGAAGTAAGGAGGGAGGATTCATTCCAAGGAGAGAGCTTCTGTGGGAGAGGGACTTCACCTTTGTGCATCCTGTGCTCAACAAATGTTTGTGAATGAATGAGGCATGCTGTGGCCTGTACAGATCTGGAAGGATGAAACAAGTGAATTTTAGTCTTAGAGATCCCTGTGCTTCCCACACAAATGTGACTTCTGCCTCTTCTTTATGTGCACAGCTCAATTCCCACTTAGGAAAAGCCAGGAGCAAACAGGGGCAATCACTCTCCCCCGTTTCCATACAGGGCATTCTCTCAACTCACCTCACAGAAAAATATTCCTGGAATATGCAGGGGGGAATAAAACTGTTTTGCTCATCTACACCAAATAATCTTTATACTTTTAAAACACCATTCAATTAAGAAAAATAAAAAAAAAAACATTCACATTTCTTATAGATTTTCATAGAGCATCAAAAATGTATGCTGCTTTTTAACAGTTATCACTGGAACTCAGACAGGGGTGGGCAATCGTGCTGGACTTCACACAACTTCAAGGAGGCTGTAAATGACACAGATCCACTGAAGAACATGACTCATGGCATCAAAGAGGGCAAGTGACCCTGCTGCCCGTACCTGCCTTGTGCTACCATGCATAGCTGATGTGGTCAGTGCCAGAGACTGAACCCTGAGTATCATGCGCGTTAGGCAGGCCTCTACCTATGGAGCTACATCCCTAGCCCAGACATACCTGAGTTGCAAAAAGCAAAATAAACTTATCTTTGAAAGGATTCTGAAGGGGCTGGAGTGCTTGCTACTCTTGCAGAGGATTGGGATTCAGATCCTAGGACCTAGGTCGGGTGGTTCATAGAATCCTGGGGCTCCTGCTCCAGAGCATCTGATACCATCTTCTAGGGCACATTAGGGCACTTCTAGGCCTCTTTGGGCACAACCCCCCCCAACACACACACACACACACACACACACACACACACACACACACACACGAGAGAGAGAGAGAGAGAGAGAGAGAGAGAGAGAGAGAGAGAGAGAGAGAGAGAGAGATTTAGAAAAACAAATCATTTAAAAGAAAAAAGACCTTGCCTTCGGAAGGGTGTTTCAGGAAAACAAAGTTCCAGGGCAGCCTGACCTATGAAGTCAGACCCATCTCAAAACCAAACCAAACCATGTCAAACAAGCAAGCCAAAAACAAAATTAACATAAAAGGGGGCTGGGTCTAGAGGGCTACGCCTTTATTTCTCCAACTGCTGCACATAGGCAGCTATTGATGATTAATAAGGATCAGGAAAAACAAATAGGCCGGATATTTAGGGAGAAATAACTTACAACATAGACAGATGAACACCAGCAGGTTCCTGGTCCCAAGGATGCCTCCAGATGTCCTCCTGTCCCAGTGCTGCAAGCAAGAGAGCTCTCAGAGCCCCCTCCTCAGCCTTAGTTCCCCAGGTAACGTCTGCCCCTGTCTCCACCCCCAATGCGTGTGGTCTGTGTCACAGGTGTGGACAAAGTGAATATCTCACTTCAAGTGCCCAACATTTTTTTGGAAAAGTGCATGGTGCTATCGGGAACAATAGTGTCTCATGTCAATGTAGTTCTAATATTAAAACGTTTAAATGCCATGTTCTGCAGGTCTATGAAGTCTTTGAAGATTAAGCATCTATGTCTGACTAATCTCATAGGTATAGGAAGCATGGGTGAAGATAATCTGTAATACTCAGGAACCTAGCTATAAAACTGATTGAAACTTCCCTGAGTATAACAGGGACAAATACCTAAGCCATATAACTATGTACATATATACATATAAATCCCTAAAACAGAGGTAGAGTAGAAATGTCTAGACCAGAGGTAGAACTATAAAGTGCAGCATGATAAAAATACCCTAAATTGTATCAATATACAAAATGTCTTGAACATAAATAAAAAATATATATACATATAATATGGTAAGGATAATGTGCAAAAAACATTATAACTGGAGAGATTTTCACAATATGACAAAATATACAATTGTGCCACAGGTGCGGACAAAGTGAATACCTCACTACAGGCGACTGCTCAGGGGCCTTGGTGACAGTGAGAAAAAGATAAGTGTAATTAGAGGTGCTTTGCTCCCCAGAGTGGTCCCTGATGGGGGCTGATTGAAACAGCGACTCCATGGTATTGGAGAGGCAGGTGAAGAGCAGCCTACCTGGGAGCCAGCAAGCTTCCTAGCCAGTTCTTAGAATCACACTGTTCCGCCGAGCTTGCTAATTGACCTGTATTTCTGACGGGGGAAGAATAATTTCCCCAAGGAGGCCAATGAAAGTAGATAATGAGGATCTCTCATCTCACAGGGCAGCGCAGGAGCAGAGCTCTGGAGAGTGATCATTATTTAAATGCAAAAACATTTCCAAAAGATCTTGGCAAGTCCCAGGAGCAGGCACGGGGTTTCCAGCGGGCGGCAACTCTAGTTTGCTTCAGCTTCACTTTTTCTGATTGAGAATTGTGAAGCTAAGGAGTACGCAGTGAAAAACGTGCAGTCTGCGAAACGGGCGGCTTCTAAGGGCTTGATGATAGTAACAGTTGTTTATTTATTTGCACGCAGGTCTGTGCATACACACGGAAAGCCTGCATAGCTACAGTGTGCAGGGCGATTTCAGCCCCAGTACTTAACTGTTGTCAGGATGGAGGGAAAGGACACTAGGGTGGAGGAGACATCCAGCTGTCTTCACATTTTTTACCATGTGCACGGCTTCCATTATTGTTTTGTTTTTATTATAATTAACCCATGACATAAGAGCTAAATAAATAAATAAATAAACTTTTGTCTCTATTGCTATCTGAGAATGTCTCTTGTCTCTGAAGACCATGCATGTAAAGTAATTTAGATCTAGTACAATAAAGCATCCCACCTTCCTGGGATGATAGAATTCAACACACACACACACACAAAAAGTTTTGGACCTAGAAATTGATGACCAAGAAAGGGATAGCAGTCACAATGTAGGTCAAGTAGCATAATTACTAATAGACTATAGAATACAGTCCCCCCCCCAGTAGATAATGTATTCTGAATATTCAAATATGCAAATATTGATGGTAAAACAAAGAAATGAAGCCAGGCATAGTGAGTGGTGCACACCTCTAATCCCAGCACTCAGGAGGCAGAGGGAGGTGGATCTCTGTGATTTTGAGGTCAGCCTGGTCTACAGAGTGAGTTCCAGGACAGCCAGAGCTACATAGTGAGACAAACCCTGTCTCGGTTAATAAATAAAAATAAGAAATAAATAAACAGCATTTGTGGTTCCTGTGCTCTCCACTGGGCTTGCAGGAACAAGAAGGAGAGCCAAAACTATAATTAGGAATACATCTGGTAGGCTTTCTAAATTTGTTTCCTCTTGAAGTTAGGATGTGAAGAATCTGACACAAGAACAATGAACACTAACCCGTGGTCATGACTGTACACTCGCACACGTTCTTGGTTCCAGACTGTTCAGGAGCAAATTCGGAGCTGTGTTCAGCCTCTGCCTAGAGACTGTTCCCAGATGTTAGACTGGGGTAGGGAGGGGCTCAATTGCATTTATTGGTGGGGTAAAGCCGTGTCTCTGTCCTGCTGTGGCCTTTCCTTTTTTGTCTCACTGACCCAGGATAAGGTGGCCATGTTACTTTTGTACAGGGGACTCACCAAAAGGGTGAGGAATAAGCAGGGGCCCTAGTGCCCCTTGTTATGAATCAAGTGTGGTGAAGAGCCTTTGGGAGAGTCGTGTGGACCTGACTGTGTTACTGTTGTATCGCAGGATGAGTGTGAGGGTGTTGTGGGCTGTAGAGGATTTATTCTGGGCTCTGACACAGGGGCATTTATGGATTTCCTGTGTATGTATGGGTGGGGGGTGCACACATGTGGGCCACAGGGATTGAACTTGGGGTCTTAAGCCTTGGTGGCAAGTGTCCTTACACATGGAACCAGCTTACCAGCCCCCAAATCCAGAGTTTTATATCATTGGCCACTTCTTAGACTCTTGTAGGACTGTGGTGTTCCCTGAGTGACTGGTATGTCCCTTCTTGGTAACTGGGTGCGGTGTGATTTCTGTAAACATCTCTACAATAACCTAGATGACGAAGGGATAAGAGCAGAAACGATACTTCATTTATCTAAATATGCCGGCCTATCAGAGGGGCTTGAACCATGTTTCTGGAATTGATAGATTATCAAGTGACTTACTACACTTTTAGTTTGATGCTAAGCACAAAGTTTCTTATAAATTCTAGTTTTGCAAGAGACTCGTTCCATTTATTTTCCTTCTTAACCATCTTAACCAGAAGGTTGGCCTTCTGGTGTGACATCAGCTTCAGTGTTCTTCCCTTTTTTCTTCCCCTCTTTCTTCCCTGCAGCTCTCTGGATTCTCCAAGCAGAAGTCAGTGCGACTGCAGCTCTCTCTAGGACGCTCACTGTTTTCTCCCCACCTTCCTCCCTTCCTGGCGCTTGAGCCGCTGTGCACATGCTCATCCTGTCCATCCTCACATGGGTTGCTGCCCAGCTCTTCCTCAGTCATAGCCCTTTCAGAGTTCTGAGCACCCAGGATCCAGGAAGGGTCCCTATTTGCATTGATTTCAGTGGATGGGTGTTTCGAAAAGTGGCATGGCCCCCATAAAGTAGGAAAATAGATATTTCTCTCATAAGAATATATTTATTATCTGAAAATTAAATACTATAAACTAGCATTTTATGACAAAAATAAGAAAAGGTAAAATGAATTTTAAAACAACCAAATATTTTTAAATGCTTTTCTGAAACAGCAAGTTTGCTAGAAGTGCCTGCTGGGCAGCCCAAGTCTGGTAGAAATTTTCTGAAACACTGGGTTTGATGAGATGTCTCTCTGCTCTCCTATGACAGGCTTTGTTCCTGGGGAAGCAGGCCACATTCGGGGCCATTCGAATTGGGAGCATCAGAATATTTGCAAACTAGCATTTGTTCCAGCCCCTGAACAATGAAAACAAGCCTAGTGTGGAGGGCTGCCGAGACTAACTGGATCGCACTAAATGTAGAAAAGTCTCAATTATTTTTAGGATGTGCTATGTTAGTCTCTTCCCGGAGATTTAGCTTTATTTTTAAAGCACAAGAAATAATCTCCACTCTGTCTTTAAGACCTTTTCCGTCTCGGCTTGTCCAAACAGCTCTGCAAATATACACACCCTTCTTTCTGTTCCTTAACTTCTCCAAGTTTATATACCACCACCCCCTCTCACCCCCATCCCCCCCCCCATCCCAGACAGAGCCAAAGGCAACTAAAGTAGCAGTAAATTAAATCCCACCTCTCTATCTGCCCAGGATCCCAAGAAATCCCGTCTTCTTCCACCAAAGACCAAACACTTGCAGTTTAATGCCTAGTCTGAAAGAATGGTCTGGGATCTGCTTCAATTATGCAATTTATTCCTAAAGGTTTCCTGCTAGATGCCTTTACGAATCCAGTTTCCCTAATTAGAATACACTTCTTTTTTTACTTAGCCTTTGAACCTCTCTCTCTCTCCTCTCTCTCTCTATCTCCTCTCTCAACCCCACTGAGTCCAATTTGTATTGATTGCTCTTGAGTGTGCAGTCTGCCCTGGAGTGTGGCTGACCCAGTAGGGGTTATACTCTTAAAGGACACTAGTTGACTCTTCCTGTCAAATGTCAATTGTTCCCCAGCTAGGGGTGGGGCTTTGTACCCACCTCCCCACTTCCTTGCTGGGAATTCGGCCGGCTTGAGCTCCTACAGGTCTTGGGGGTGTTGTCATAACCACTGTCAATTCCACAACCGCCCTGCTGCGTCAGGAAACACTTTTTCATCAGGTATGGCTCTTATATAATCTTTTTACAACCTATTCTATGAAATTCCCTGAGCCTTACAGGGAGGGATACAGACACCACTTTCAGAGGTGAACATTCTAGAGTATCTTATTCTCTGCACGTAAACCAGCTATGGGTATGGGGCTCGATGCTAATCATCTACTGCAAGAAGCAGCTTCTGTGATGAGGGCATAGTAATAAGTTGTTATTGCTGTTTAGTGCTATGTTCATTTAGCATAATAATAACATTGGGCTCTCCTCTGGGACCTATGAGCCACCTAGCCACAGATTCTTGGCCCTGATAGCAGTGCCAGGCATGGGTTTCGTCTCATGGTATGGGCCTAAATCCAACCAGAGAGTCATCTGTTATCCAAGAATATTCGTGGCACTATTGCACCAATGGGCGCATCTAGCAAGGACAGTTGTAACTGGGCTCATAGCATTTGCACTTGGGTAAGACTGGTGATTATTTTTCTTCTCTGGTAGTGTTCACAGCACATGCCAGCATTGTGAAAGTTCCCCAGTAAGGATGAAGCTTCCAGATCAGAGCCCACTTGGTTCTCCAGGCTTTGTGACTTGAGTGTGTGTTATACTTGGGGTCTTACCTACAAGTTCTGGATAGTAACCAAAGCTATGGCAATGACTTGTAATATTTTGGGGGCTTGGGACCCCACTGGCTAACAACCCAAAAAGAGGTAGCTCGTTCCTAGCACTGAAGTTTTAATTCCCTGGTTATTATGAATCAAGCAGCCACGAACCTGGATGGGCAAGTGTCCTGTAGTATGCAGGATGAGCAGAGTTTCTTGGACTCTGCAGCTGAAGCTTGTAGTAGATCTATTTCTAGTTCTCTGAGGAACCTTTCCACTGATTTCTGTAGCGTTTGCACCAGTTTTCTCTCCCACCAGCAGCGAGTAAATATTCCCATTCCCCACATCCACACCAGCATTTGAAACCATTTGTCTTATTGTTCTTAGCCTTTCTGGTTGGGGGGAAAGGTGAAATCTCAAAGTGTTTTAAATTTGCATCTCTCTGATGACTGAGGATGCCAGCAATGTTTTTTAAAATGGTTCTCAGTCTTTTTTAAATTCATCTTCCGAGAACTCTCTGTTTATATTTGTGACTTATTTGTAATTGGATTTTCACTTCATGGTCTTTTTTTTTTGTTTTTGTTGTTGTTGTTTTGTTTGTTTGTTTTTTGTTTGTTCTTTATATATTAGCTGACAAAGATTTTTTTTCCCCATTCTGTAGACTACCTCTTCACTTGAGTGAGGTACCCTTTGCTCTACAGAAGCTTTTTAGTATCATGTGGTCCTGTTTGTCAATTGTTAATTTTAATGCCTGTGCTACTGTGCTCAAAACAAAATGCAAGATTATTTCCTACTTCTTCCTCTGTTAGATTCAGGGTATCAGCTTTTATATTGAGGTTCTTGGTCCATTTGGAGCTGAGTTTTGTGTAGCGTGAGAGACAAGGATCTAGTTTCAGTCTTCTACACAAAGCTATCTGTCTAGTTTGACTAGCATCATTTGTTGAAGATGCTGTATTTCTCCACTGTGTAATTTTGACCTCTGTCAAAAATCAGGTACCAATAGGCTCATGGACTTACAGCTAGGTCTTCAGTTCTATCCCATCAATCAATACGTCTGCTTTTTATGGCTGGAGCTTTTTAGTGTAACTTAAAATCAGGAACAGTGATTCCTCTAGCGGTTCTTCTGTTGTTCAGAGCTGTTTGAATGTCCTAGGTGTCCTAGGTGTTTCCGAGGAACTGGAAATTGCACTGGAACTTTGGTGGGCATTGCAGTGAATTTATAAATTTCTTTTGGTAGAGATGCTGTTTTCACAATATTAATCCTAGCAATCCATTAACATGGAACTTCTTTCCATCTTCTGGTATCATCTTCTACTTCTTTCTTCAGTACCTCTGAAAAGTTTTTATTACACAAGTCTTAAACTTCCTTAGCTACATTTATTCCAAAAAACTTTGAGGCCATTGTAGACAATATTGCTTCCCTTATTTCTTTCTCAATGGGTTTGTAGCTAGCTGTATTAGGAAGGCTAGTGATTTTTGTGTATTAATTTTTTATGCTGCTACTTGTTAAATGTGTTTATCAAATGTGCGAGTTTTCCTGGTACAGTCTTTAGACCCTTTTAATAAAGCTTGGTTCATTGAAAAGATTAACAAGCCTGATAAATTTTAAACCAAATTAACCAAAAGAAAGAGAGAGAATCCAAATTAATAAAATCAGAAATGAAGAGGGAAATATTGCAACAGGCACTGACAATTCAGAGAATCATAGTCTATTAAGGAGCTGGAGAGATGGCTCATCTGGTAAGAGCGCTAGCTGCTCTTGCAGAGGGCCTGGGCTGGGTTCAGATCCCAGCACCCACACGGGAGCTACAACTGTCTTGGGAATTTGGTACCCTTAGCCACTGCATACATGTTGTGAACAGACATACATGCAGGCAAAACAAACATACACATAAATACAATAAACATATAAAAGTTTAAAAACCTATATTTTACTAAACAAAAACATAAAGAGGAGGATGAATTTATATATATACATATATATATATGGCCTACCAAAATTAAATCAAGATGAAGAAAATAATTTAAATAGATTCAGAACAGCCAATGAGATAGAAGCAGTGATTTAAAGTCCCTAACTATAAAAAGCCCAGGACCAGATGGATATAGCACAGAATTCTACCAGACCTTCAAAAAAAAATTCTTAGCACCAATATTCCTCAAATATATCTTAAAATAGAAAAGGATGGAACATTTCCAAAATATTTTTATGAAGCCAGTATTACCCTGCTACAAAAACCAGACAAAACTCCAACAAAAAGTATAGTCCAACCTCTCTAATGATGGATAAGCCAAAGTTTTCAATAGAATACTTGCAAACCAAATTAAAGAGTACATCAAAAAGATTATCCACTGATCAAATAGCTCCATCCCAGAGTCCCAGAGATGGTTCAACGTATGTCAACTAATAGTTATAATCCACCAGATACAGAGACCACATAACATTCTTGTTAGATGCAGAAAAAAAATTGACACAATTCAGCGTTCATCCCTTCATGATGAAAGTCCTGTAGAGACCAGAGATATGTAGACATAGCTCAGTATAATAAAGGAAATTTACAAGAAACCTACATCGTGCTAAATGTAGAAAAACCGAAAGCAATTTCCACTAAAATTAGGAACAGGAACAAGACACGAAATCCGCTCTCTATTTCTGTTCAGTATGGTGCTTGAAGTCCTAGCTAGAACAAAAAGTCAGGTAAAGAGAATCAAGGGGATACAAGCAGTAAAGAAAGAAGTCAAAGTATCTTTGTATGCAGTCCATATGACTCTATGCTCTAAAAACTATTCAGAACTCTCAAGAGAAGTACTTTCTTATTATTTTCTCCTCTCTACTTACTTGATGTTATTTGCTAAGTTACCTATGCTCCCATTGAACACATTCACATACAAATTATGTCCAGCCTGTATAAAACTAGCTTTCTGCTTCATATCTTCAGTATATCCTAGCATGTAATGACAGCAAGGGCATAGTAGGTGCCAAATGAATACTAGTAAAAACTGACAAAAAAATTAAAGCATAAAATATGAGGTTCTAGAAAAGAATATACATCATTAGCACCTTTGGATAGACATTTGAATGTAGTTACTCTTTTAGCTGGAGTTAAGTCAACATTGGTAGCAGTTTATTCATTATAACACGAAGAATACTAAAACCTACTTTTATTAACCACTTACTGTATATGCCAAACAGTGAGCTAAATAGTCTTATACCATTGATCTAGCCATTGTAACAAACAGAGACTGTCTAAGTTACTCTCCTATTGTGTAAAGAGGCACCATGATCAAGGTGACCCAAAAAAGTAAGCATCTAGTTGGGGCCTTGCTTACAATTTCAGAGGGCGAGTCCATGACCATCATGGCAGAGAGACTGAAAGCAGGCAGGCAGACATGGTGCTGGTGCAGTAGCTGAGAGCTCATATTTTATCTGCAAGTTGGAATTGAAGGGGCAGAAATTCAGGGAGAGAGAAAGAGAGAGAGAGAGAGAGAGAGAGAGAGAGAGAGAGAGAGAGAGAGAGAGAGAGAGAGAGAGAGAGAGAGACATGCAACATGCCACAGAACACATGTGGATGTCAAGGGCCACACAGAAGAACTGGTTCTCAGCCATCATCTTGATTGAGGCAGGATCTCTTGTTTTGCCATTGTGCTGTGTATTGCAGACTAGCTACCCCTAGAGCTTTCTGGGAATTCTCCAGTGCCTGCCTTCCACATCCTTAGGACTGCTGAGTTTACACACACATGTGCACCACCAGTTCTGGCTTTTACATGACTTCTGGGAATTGGAACTCAAATCTCCAGGCTTACACGTCAAGTGTGTTTACCCACTGAGCCATGTCCTCGACCCCATTGCCTGTCATTGTCAGATAAAGGGTTTTACTAATGAGGATGTAGTTGGGTTAAGAGCACAGGCTGCTCTTCCTGAGGACCTGAGTTCAGTTCCTAGATCCCACATCAAGTGGCTCACAACAGCTCCGAGCAACCGACTTCTTCCAACACAAGCCCCTGCTGCACACAGACACATAATTAAGAATAAAATCAATCTCTGTTTAAAGAGTCAGTGCTCTAGTTGAGAACGAAGAGTGGAATTCTTTTTAGACTCTGGTTATGCAGCTTGGCTGTCCTTCCATGTAACCCTCTTTATCTGTGTTCTCTTCCATCCCCTTCGTACTGATCTGCTTTCTCCTCGCTTGAGAGTTCCCTGACAGCTGTTCTCTTCCCTGTCCAACCTTCCACCACCCACTTCATCTTCCTTCTCACTCTAATTTGCTTTAGCTCCTGACTGATAACCATTTTGAAAGCGACTTATATTTTTGTTTTAATTTCCCAGGTGGCTAACTGAAATCATTTGTCTTCTTTTGACTGCAACTTACCGCCTTGTACAACTGGTCAATACTCTGTATTGCAGCAGCTGAGCTACCCTGGAAGCTACTCAGAATAATTAAGAACTATAATAGACTTCATTCCAGCTGGAGAGTACTAACATCATAAGTGACTTGAATATTTTCTTCTGAGATTTATAACCAATTCTAGAAAATCCGACAATGAGTGAAGATTCTTCAACCCTAGAAAAACACAGATTGAAGTGGAATTTAAGTGTATATTTTTAAGATTCTCCCAAATGAAGCTCTGTATGTGGCTGAAAACATGACTATACTCAGACAAAATCTTTGGGTTTCCCCCTTTGACACTATAAATCTAGAAGCTTTCAAATTTTCCATTCATGTGCTACTAATGTGTGAGATCGATGTCTAGAAGTCAAAGAAATTGTGGTTGTTGAACAAGCATACCTTTAAAGGCACCAACGTTTGCTGATGAACGTGTTTGAAGTGTGGTACCACTGTTTGTCCCAGATTAAGCTTTCCAAACTAAAACCTTAGCTAAAGCTAAATGAGATCGTAGAGAGTTCTGTAACCTATTTGTAGTCATGACTGGGAAATTTAGATTCACACAAAACTGTCTTTATTTTAAATGCAGCTCAAATAAGGAAAAGCACAGACTTCAGCCCCAAATCCTAGCCGCATTCCCTCCCTAACAAGAAAAAGGCCTTTCTTGAAAAATTTTCCAGGCTTACCACTTAATAGTGGCCAGTCCAAAAATAAGTGCATGAGAGCTTTACTAAGCACACTCAGCGGCCCACCAAACACCAATCTGTGGAGAGCAGGGTTCAGCTTGTTCCTCAGTAGCCTCTGCCAGGCCCCCCACCTACATTGTCCAGCTCCTAATTAGAAAGCTAATTAGAATTCCAAATTTAACTGCTAAGTAGAGAGGGCAGCTGGTCCCAGGCCAGGATTCCCTGAACATCAAACAGTCCCTCTGTCCTCTGTTAGTGTGGGAAGAGAGCTGGGCCCTCAGGAGTGATGGCCATTTGACTTGCTCTGGGGAAGTGTTTACTCCTATCTGTCTGAGAGGGAGGATCTGAAGCACATATTTGAAGAAAAAGAAACAAAAAACAAAACAAACAAACAAACAAAAAAACCTTAAGAAACCACAAAAACATGGCGTAGAGTTTAACTACTTTAAGGAAAAGAAACATATCTTGTTATGAATTTGGCTATTGCCCTGGCGACGGGAGGGGACATGTTCCCTTCAGGAACAGTTTCCTGGTTCCAGCCAGGCAGCCTCTCTCTCTCTCTTAAGTGCAGGGCACCTTCTTTGGTTACCATGGCAACCGAAATTTAGAAACGCTTTTGCAACACTAACAGAAACCATCTCCTCGAGTGTTTCTGTGAATCACACTGAATGCTGATGATGCAAACTGTGTATACGGATTTTCAAACATTTTTTTTTTTAAATTCCTATTACGATAAACAAATACCGGTTTTACATTCCCGTTTGAAGCCGCAACTTGGAACGAATGTTTTGTTCGTCTGGTTTTGTTTGTTTCCCTTTGGATGCCCCAGGCCACACAGTGCAAATGTGATTTGTTTAATCTCCAAACTTGTCTGAATTGCACGGTAAGCACTTAGAAAGTGATTCGTTCGCCCTAATTTTTTGACATGGGGTGGGGGAGGGTGGGTTTAAACCTAGAGCTCTCTTGTCCACTACACCCCGGAGGCGGAGAAACTGGGAAAGGGAGAGACCACGGGTGAAGAAGAGGGAAGAGAGGAGCAGGAAGAGAGGGAAAGGGGAAAATCCAGCTCTTGCCTTCTCCATCGGAACCAATGGGCTCTGCTTGCAGAAGGCGTGTGACTGTTGAGATCCCTTCCTGGTTGGACCTCCAAGTCCTCTGCTTCCATTATAATAATCCTGCAGAGATGCCCGGGAAGAGCAACGAAGTTCCTCCTTACTTTGTTGGGTCTTCCCAAAGAAGTACCTTTCTCTAGGGAGGAGTGTGGTGCATGCTACCACTGAGGATTCGTGCCACCTCCTCTCCCGGGCCACACCTGGGAGAAATTGTGGCCACTGCTAATCCGGGTCACACAGATGCTCAGCCCTAGTCACAAACTTACAGATTTGAGCTGGTGCCTCGCGCCTGTGGTCCAGAGAACCGGTGTGTGCCTGGGAGGCGCTGGCTGTCCTCTGGCTCACGTGTGGGCTCGCACACAGACACGGGTGACCGCACCGTACACACAGAGGCATGCACACGAACGCCCAGCCAGGGCCCCCGCACACAGGGGTGACAGCCCGCGCCCTGGAGCAGAGGTCCCCTTCTTCAGCTTGCTGATGGGCCCGGTGGACGTCCCCAGGAGCGCCTAACCTTCTGCTAACCCCACTTCACCGCCACCGCTGATCAGAACTTGTGTCTCCCTTTCTCCCTTGCGGTCCTGGAGAAGTGCCACTTTCTAACCACGCGCATCTATAGCCCGGGGGTGGCGAGGCTGGCGCGGTCTGGGCGCTGGCTGCGAGCCCCGCTTACCTCAGTCGGGAGGCCGCCGGGGGAGCTCGCTGTGCGGCCAGGCTAGGCGCGCAGAGTGGCAGGCGCTGGAGCAGGCTCGTGGGTGTCCCGGAGCGCAGACGTCTGCGTCTGCGAGCTGTGATGAGCAGGGATCTGACCCACAGGGCCGTGGCAAACCCCGCTGCCCGTCTGCTCCGGGCTCCGCCACCAGACCCGAGTGAACAGGACCAATCCCGAGCTGGGGGCTGGCTCAGGGAAGCCAGGGAAGGAGACTGGGTGGCCACCGCCGCGCGACGCGGGCCTGGACCTGGCAGGCTGGTTTCTATGGCAGCCAGGAGGGAGGGGCGGAAGGGAGGGGGAGTGTGTAGTGCAGGGGGCGGGGGACACCCACGGCAGACTTCCCGGGAGGGGTTCGGGCCTGCTGCACAGAGGATCCCTCCTAGAGCGAGGATGGGAGGCGGAGAGGTAGCAGAAAGACAGTCAACGCAGCACCTTGCAGAAACAGCTCCCGGGCGCGCTCGACCCAGCCGTCCCATTCCTTGCCTCTAAGCAAAGGTCACACAAACCAGTGATCCTTCCAACAGAGAGGGGGTTCCTGCGAAGCACGGTGTGACAGACAGCTCCTCCGGGTGAGTCTGGCAGGGCTTTAAGCTCTGAAGAAAGAGGTGCTCCTGTCACCCTGTGTCTGGATCCCTGGCACACACCGGGCCTAGCTCTCACGGTGCAGCTTACTCCCCGGCCCCCTTGTTGCCTGCCTACTCCCTGCTGTGACGTGCTAGTGGTAGGTGCAAATACTATTTCTCTAGTTTATAAACAAGGACGCCAGGTGACTGGATCGAGTGTAGGGCTGGGGATTTTGTTCAGAGGCCACAGACCATAGACGATAACTCCCGGAGTTAAGGTGCTTTATTTCAAGAGGAGGAAACCGAGTTCAGAAGAGTCAGTTGACTTAACAAGAGTCTCACACATGGTTTAATGACCGAGCTAGATCAGGAGTCTAGCGTCAGTTCTGTGAGCAATTTGTCCACATTCTTCTATTGCCCACCCCAAGTATTTCCGAATGCCAGGACAAAATTACAAGGATCAAAACAACTGACATCTAAAAACCTTATGAGGCAGAAATTGAACGGGAATATTTTTTTTTCTATATGCCAGACACTATATTTAATAATTTTACAGACTAATTCCTCACACCTACCTGAGTTAGGTTCTGGTATTACCACCCTTTTCCAGCAGATAAGGAAACTGAAAGACAGGTGTAGAAAGACAGGAGCCCAGAGCAGACAGGCAGTGGGGTTTGCCACAGCCTTGTGGGTCAGATCCCTGCTATGGCCCCAGGCTGCAGAATGCTGGTACTGAAATCCAAGGATCTGGACTCCATCCTTGGGCAAGGCCTTTCCTTCTGCCTCTGCTTCCTGATTGTTCCTTAAAGAGGTCAGGAACAGTATGGCCAAGACAGAAAAACCTTGGACAGCTCCATGCACTGGCCTCTCTGGAAGGCAGGACCTTGGAGGAACTGTTTCCTCAGCCGGTCATCTATTGGTGGAGGGTAAGGGTTCTGTCTTTAAAAAATAAGAATCTTAAAGTGCTGCATGCCACCGCCAGCCCGTTTTCTTTGTAAAATAATAAAATACAAGATAAAGTAGCACATTTAAAAAATAAATAAAAAAGACTTGAAGGGCCCTTTTAGTCTTGAAACATAGCAATACATGGGATAACTTTTTCTTTTTTGAGACAAGGTTTCTATGTGAAACAGTCCTGGCTGTTCTGGAACTCACTCTGTATACCATACTGGTCTTGAACTCACAGAGATCCACCGACCTCTGCCTCCCAAGTACTGGGAACTATTATTACATAGTGAAATCTGCAACTCAAAATGGTGCCGCCTAACCCCGGCGGAACTTTTGTTTCAGAGCCTTGTATCACCCAAATCTGAGAATGAATGAATGTCTTCACAAAATTCGACAATATTGAATGGAAAGGTATTGTCTTGGTTTGGGCTGTGTAATCAATTTGCCTTAGAGATTTTCTTATCAATAGCTCTGCAGTTAGAAGTCTGAAGTAAGGGTGCCAACATGGTCAAGTTCTGGAAATGGCAACTTAATGGGCTGCAGACTACCAGCGTCTCATTGACTCCTCAGAGGATGGACTGGAGTTTCAGTCTCTCATGTAACTTTATCCTCATGTACGAGGTTAGCTCTGTTCTAATGGCCTGGTTCTCTACCAGAGGTCCTCCTCCTGATACCAACAAACTAGGAACTTTGGTTTCAGTGTATGAACTGTGTGTGTGTGTGTGTGTGTGTGTGTGTGTGTGTGTGTGTGTGTGTATGTGACACATGAACACTTAGTCCATCAGATCCCTTCCAAGTTTTGTTTTGTTTTTCTCCCTCAGAATCTCCCAGTGGACATTAGATGTTCCAGATCCTCTCCTTCTGTCTTGTCTTCTGTAGATTTTTGTCCTTGTGTGACATTCTAGGTGACTGCCTCTCATGGATCTTCTCTTCCTCTAGTCATCACTTGAGCTAATCAACATGGAAATACAGCTAAGTCCAGGAGGGAAATGTCCAAGTTCCTACTTCCATATTTTCTCAGAAGGGAAACAATTGAGGCACTTTTTTTTTTCACAACAATTAGTATTTATTAATGTTGTTTGTTCTTTAACTTTACAAGACCTTTTAAGAACCGATAATGGGCCATGAATGGTGGTGCATGACTTTAATCCCAGCACTCTAGAGGTAGGGGCAAGCTGATCGATGTGAGTTCAAGACCAACATAGTCTACATAGCAAGTTCCAAGCCAGCCAAGACTACAGGGAGATGCCCTATCTTAAAATAATAATAATAAATAAAAATAAAAGTTCTCCCCTGTTCTCCTTTTTCCTTCTTTCTCCTCCCTCCCCCAGAGATACATGGAATGATTTTCATCTAATGTTAACAAATTATTTTTTTTTTGCCCCCCCCAACACAAGGTCTGTCACAGAGATTTTCCTGCTTCTGCCTCCCAGGTACTGGGATTAAAGGCACACACACACACACACACACACACACACACCACCATCTAGCAACAAATTCTTTGATTGATGGTTGGGGTGGTTTTAATTGCTCCCCATTATTCTAAACCACATTGTTGTTCTTTTGCTGCAGCTATTGCCTAAGAAACACAAACACGAGACTCAGCGCCCACGTGGAGTTTATTGAGAGAGGGAAGAGAAAGGGGGCTAGCTAGTGGCCAACGGAAAGCAGGGGAGGGGGTGAGAGAGAGAGAGAGAGAGAGAGAGAGAGAGAGAGAGAGAGAGAGAGAGAGAGAGAGAGAGAGAGAGAGAGAGGGAGAGAGAGAGAGAGAGAGAGAGAGAGAGGTGTGCTTGGCGCGCTTGCTTTAAAAGGGGGGCCTGCGCAGCCAGGTAAAAGCTTGACCAGCCAGGTAAAACCTGACGTAGGGATGACATGGCCATGAGCGTCCCGCCCATCGTCAGGGTCGGGGTCAGGACACTGCTGGTTCCCAACACACATTACTTTTATTTTAGCAAATGTAATTCAACAGCAACAACAAAAAGAGTGGAGGGCATCAGTGACTAAGAGGCCACTAACTCTCTGTTAGCTTTAATTCTACCAATATTCTAGACATTCTTTTATTTAAAAATGTTTTCTGAGGGGTGGTGTACATAAATGAGGCAGCCAGAGATCAATGTTGGGTGTCTCAATCACTCTCCACCTTTCGGAGACAGAGTTTCTCATTTATTCTGAGCCCTGGCTCCACTGGCATGGCTGGCTAGACACACCCCTGGGATCCTCCTGTCTGTGTCCCAGCTAGGAGGCAGGGACTGAAAGACCCGCACAGCGTGGACCCTCACGCTCAGACTCAGGACTCAGACTCACCTCATAGCATCAAGAGCCCTCGAGGTGCGGGCCAATCAATTTAAACCATCCAAGCCCATGCTTTATAGACCAATTAGTTGTCTATAGCCCCGGAGGTCTGCAATTGCGCGGGCTCCTAGGTGGGGTAACAAATGGTCAACAAGAAGAATTAGGACTATTAGCTTTTGGGGGCCTTGGTGGGAAGTGTCATTCTGTGAATGTGTTTCTCTTATTGATTAAGCACTGTTGGCAAATAGGAAGGCAAGGTAGGCAGGACTAGGAGACAAGAATTCTGGGAGATGTAGTAAGGAGTTAAAATGTAGGACGTGAGAGGAGTAAGTAGTCTAGATCCTCTCTCCAGTAAGATGAGACCACGTGGAAGCACTCAGATTAATAGAAACGGGTTAATATTTAAGATAGAGCTAGCCAACAAGAAACACTAGTAACAGGTCAACAGCTTTATATCTAATACAGTGTCTCTGTATGTTATTTGGGGTTGACACGGCAGTGGGAGCAGTTGGCAAGAAAAGTGCTCATAACAGGGTCCCTGTGCTTAAACATGCCCAACCCATTTCATATATCATTTTGTGATACTTTCTTACACATTGGATATTATTTAGCAAGAGGCTCTAGATCCAATAAAACTTAGTGGAAGTACCTACTGTGCAGTTAAAATAAGACAACTGATTTTGTTTTAGGCTTAATAAGCACTGCTTTGTTTGAACTATGGCTCTGAATCGTTTTACTCCCTCCCTAGCATTCCTTAGGCAATTATAGCTTCACACAACAGTTGCTTGTCTATTACAGTCTACCAGGCACCTCCACCAGAATGTAAACTACACACTGACATTTGGTTCTTGACAGGTATGCGTGAACCTTTTGTGTCTAGTGAATGCGATTATCAAGAAGCAACAGGAGTGTTCCTGGTCAATTAGTCTGATTTTTTTTTTTTGAGTATTTGATGTCTTGTTGCTAATATTTCATATCTTTATGGAATTTGTGTTTCAAGAACATAAAAACAGCCAAGACAACATGAATTGTTTTTGCTTGGTATAAAAAAGTTCATACCAGTCATTACAATAAAAAGCTACCATGAACAACAGACAAGGTTTATTTCTATACTAATATGTGAGTGCTCTATAAAAGAGCCTTTCAAAGTCACTCCATGGCTGAAGACAATTTTTTGTTTTCTCTTTCTAAGATTTATTTATTATGTATACAGTGTTCTGCCTGCATGTATGCCTGTGGGCCAGAAGAGGGCACCAGATTTCATTATGGATGATTGTGAGCCACCATGTTGCTGCTGGGAATTGAACTCAGGACCTCTGGAAGAGCAGCCAGTGCACCTAACCTCTGAGTCACCTCTTCAGCCCTCAACAGCATTCCTTTAGCATAGTCAAAGCATTGGGTTTGATACCCAGTACTGAAAACACAAAACTTCTCCCTCCCTCCTTCCCTCCCTCCCTCTCTTCCTCCGTCTCCCACCCCCCCCCCTTTCTCTCTCTCACACACACAGATTCATTCCACTGGCTGATCAACTGCTTTCTAGAAGTGTCCTATGTCACTTATGCCAGTTGTTCATCAAATGTGACCCCAAGACTAACAGCCAGTGATATCTGGGATCTTGTTTAGTAAGGCAAATTCCCAGGTGCTAACCCAGACCAACACAATATTCAAGTTTGGATGTGGAGCCAAGCGAGTTCAAGTTTTAACAAAATTTTGGTAACTGCTATGCCACTGCCTTGTTACTGAACTGAACTGTATCTGCTCACCATTTCAAAGACTGACCAGGAAGAAGTTAGGCTTAGTCCAGAGGGGCACCCTGAGATGTGAGGAACTCTCTTCCCCTGCTCAACAAAAGACCACTGTAAGAAACTCAGGTACACATATAGAGGAAAGAAGTATATATATATTGGGACCATGGGTAGGAAGGCCACATGCTGAGTCAGTTAACAAGCAAACACCATGAACTTCTTGGGGGTAGTTCCCACAATTCTTTAAACAGATGGAATACTTTTCCATCCAAGTTAAGCATCATCTTACACATTTGAAGTAATTTAACTACCCCCAGATATTCTGGGCTATGTAAATTTAAAGAAAAAGATGCAATAATCTGTGGGAGTAACATACGATAGGTTGCAGTTTTCTTGGGTTTTAGAATGTCAGTAAAAGGGGGATTAGCAAATGGAACAGCTACCCCTACAGCTGGTACAGCATCAGGACAAGGAAATGAGGCAATTTGCTGCGTGTAATTTGACAACTTTACTGATCTGTTATCTCCTCTGCTCCCAGCCCCATCAAAAGCTGGTACAGACTCCAGAAAATGATTATTTACCCCATACTGTGTACTACCTGAAGCAAAAAGGGCCTTTTAGAGGTAAGCACTTGAACAGTATAACTAGTTCCCATTCATTTTCTCCCCCCATTTAATAATAAATATCCCGAGAAAGGTGTGGATGCACACATAGGTGATTTACGATTGACAGCTACTGTTACAGTGAAACTTCCTTCCCAGGCTACAATACCAAGCCAAGGTTATTTCAGCTATATCACAAGATGAAGGGCGGAAGATGCTGCCTTTGTACTCACCACATAGGAGGGGTTGCAGAGTATAAAGAGCAGCAGCCTTTGAGTTCTGACTATACCGATAGCAGCCTCTTCACTTAGGGTTTTAGAGCAACACACTTCTAGGCCTCCCTCCCACTAAAGGATTCCATTGATTGCTAGCGAGCAGGTTTAGTGTGGCACTGATTCTCATTTGGGTCCTTCACGACAGGTTTTGTTAGGAGGTACAGCACAGTATAGCACATTACACATGCAGGACATACACTTCCTCTAGGTCTCTTTCTCCAAATGTAATTAACACAAGGTTAGTGTTAGTGACTTCAAAGGCTAACCTCACGTCCCACCCACATCAGTTGTAAGACTACTTTCAAGTAAACTCCTTAAGGACCACACATTGTCACTAAGGATAACTCATGCTCGACTGCAGGTATAAATTAAAATCCACCTTATAAGTAAGAACTTTACATTAAGACAGACCTCATTTGTCGTTGGCTTATTCAGCATATAAAACGTAGTCTAGTGATGGACACTTGTGAGCCTGAGAACCTTTAATTCTAAGTTGAGGATGATGGGAGCAAAAGTGCTACATCTTTCTGAAAATATTCCTAAGAGTGCATGAAAATCTTTGCCAGCTATTTAAGCCATGAGAACCTTCTGTTTCTGTGTATGTCCAAGATGTCTGGCTTTTAAATGTATTAATGTTAGGATTTAGTTTTCCTTTGAACATCTGCTGATGATATAAAAACAGTCTGTGGCCCTGTTTCTGAGTATGAGACCTCAGAAAACTTAAAACCCGATGGGTACTGTCTTCTGTAACTTAGAATAACCCTTTGGCCTCATCGGCCTGTACCATGCTTAGGTAACAGCAGCCGCACTCAGATACACTCCCCACCTCCACCCCACCCCCATCAAGCAAACAGAGAAGCTACAGATACAACTGAGCACTGAGCTAGGTGACCAAAAATGGACAATTGTATCAGCCTAGGTACTGGAAGCTTCAGACAAGAGAGCTCAAGGGCTGGTGGAGACATCAGTGTGCTGGAGGAGGCAACATCACAAAACTCCATATCCTCACCCTAGAGATGCATTGCCTCTGTTCCTGAGCTGCATCCTGTCCCACAACAGCGAAAGTGTTTTTAAGCTCTGTGCTTTCCTGGCTCCTGGGGTGTTTTAGGGCAGTACTGATCTTTGGGGTAGGGTTCACAGTTGCCAGCACAAACGCTTCCAGTCAGTTGGCTGCATCTGCCTATGTGAAGCCAGGGCAGTTGACGGTTTTCAACTGAACACCTTAATGACCACATTGCCACTTCAGACAACTCGTGTTAATTGAGAATGTAAATTAATTGTAAAGCAGTCTCCAAACCTACAGAGAAACCCTGTCTTGAAAAACAAAAAAAACTTGCAAAGCATTTAATTTGAGGGATTCTGCTCTAAGCCTGGGTAATCAGAACTGAATTGCTAGATACCTAGCTGGCTGGTGTTTGGGAACCACTGTTCAGTGAGTAGGAGTGACAGCTCTGTAGTGCAAGCACTGAAAACACACAGCAGCTAGCTGTCCACACTCTAGATAGACCTGAGCTTAAAGGCCTGTGGGAACGAAGGGGAAAACACTCTAAGCCCAATTTACTACTTGGAGCAAATACAGATTTTGAAAGAGCTTGTTATATGCAAAATATTTTGCAAACTGTAACGCACATTCACCCTAGCCCCAGTGAGCTGTTTCCCTCAACCTTAGCAGTCAAATCCAAAATGCTAGCCTTTGGGGCACAGAAATGGGAGTTCTGGCTGTCTCTGATGTGCCAAATATGCAAACTCAAGCGATCATTTCAACACTTTGAAGTGCCTTTGCCTCTGATCTCTATTTTGTGATCACAGCTCTTGAAAGAGTACTGTTTAAACTTTTATACCTTGACTTTCTTCTTACAACACTCAAAACTTACTAGACACTAGTTGGTAATTGACATGTTTGAGGTCATGCTTTGCCAGGGTTAAAGCATATGCACACACCCACAGCTCACTCTGAAACAGTGTCATAACTTCTCAGGACTTTCTAACGTCAAAGAAAATATAAATGAGCTTTGTAGCGGGTACTCAACTGCCAAACAGAGCATCATACTGACGTCTCCACAACCTGTTCTGAGTTTAATATAAACAAGCAACTTTCATATTTCCATCTGAATGTTGTCAACTTGAGTGATATAAAACACTTCAGTATACTTTTTGATTTGTTACACTTAATGCCAGGGTTACCAAAAGTATTCTTGAGCTGGTCTTTTATATTTACTTTAAAAAAGTAGAGAAAATTGTTTAAAATAATAGGTACTACTTCAAAAAAAAAAAAAGAGAGACCATTTCTTGTTGTGCCATTAAGAACTATAAATAACTTACATCATTGCCTATTTAAAGATGTATTAACAATATTCTATTCAGCCATGTTACTACAGCCACAAAAATACATGAAATATCTCTAACCAAATTGGTAATCAAAAAAAAAAAAAAAAAAAAAAAAAAGAGGGTTGGAGAGATGGCTCAGCAGTTAAGAATGCTGGCTGTTCTTCCAGGGGGCCAAGGTTTAATTCCCAGCACCCCTGTGGCAGCTCACAACCATCTCTTAACTCCAGTTCAAGAATCTTCTGGCTTCTGGAAGTACCAGGCATGCACATGGTGCACACACATACAAGCAAAGCACCCTCACACATAAAAGAATAATGAAATAAAAAGAAAAAAAAAAAAGAGACATGAACACATAATTTTAAAGTTTACTTTAAAATGTAAATATCTCCCAGTATTTAACAGGTAAAGAAAATATCATATTGATTTTGTGGTTGTTATATTTTTATTTTCCAAGTAATACTGATTAAAAATATTTACACACCTACTTTAAAGTCCACAGTTTAGCACTCTTATTTGTATGGCTTTAAAAGTTATAGCACAAAATCTTTACATTAAGGATTGGGGAGAAAAGATTCCATTCAAAACAAAGCCTGATATATTATATACATACTTTTCCTCTGTACTTTATTTTAAATACATTAATTTAAAAATGATGCTCATCTAAATTTTTTTTGCATCTGGTGGTAAAATACTAGTGCAACTTCTCATCAAAATAAAGTTTACCACAGATGTAAATGAATCTTTCCAATTGAAAATGGCCCTTCAGCTGCCGTTAAATGAAAACATTTCAGTGTAACTTAAAGGAAGAATTGGTTGTCATTATAAGCAAAAGTTATCAAGTACCAGAGCAGTTGACACCGACACCGCTCCTTAAAACACAAACTTTGAAAGAACCAGAGATGTTTTACTGAAGTTTTGTTGGCTTTGAAAAGGCACAAGGGTGTTTTTTTTTTTTTTCTTTTTCTTTTCTTTAACATTCTAGAAATTCTGCCACCACCGTTTCTATATTAGAGACAGCATTTATAACTACTGGATAGACAAGAATGTTGTTCAAAATAAAGCCAGCCAGATCCCAATGTTTACTGCACAGTTACAATGCACTTCCCTCATGCAGCTTTGTGTTGCCTACAGACTCAATTTCCTAACATGCATTAGAATACAAAGACATGTATTCTAATGGTTTTATGTATGATTTTATAATATGGAAGGAATTTAAGGACATGACCTGGGGAAGAGAATAAGGAGACCCTTACCACAATGAAAATAGATGCATTCGTACCCAACTATATAATAAGAATATAATTCATTTAAGTTACCAGAAATATACTTCTCAAAGCTCCCACTCATTATGAGAAATATTCCCATTCTGTGGCATTAACTGGAAGGAAGGACATCAGTCTGTTTCCATAGAAACAGTTCAGCACAACAGAAAATAGTTTAACTTTGGTCCACTTGTCTGATAGCTTAAGGTCACACTGCCCATCAGTTTACCCCAAATGTAAATTTAAAAATATAATTGTTCTTTCATTCTAAAACTGGCATAGATGTTCTGTCATTCTCTGCTTCTCCAGCTTGGGCATATTCTCTTGGTTTGGTCTCTAACCCCTCAGCATTTTCATGGTCTTCCAAGGCAGCCTCAGCAGCATCTGCACGGCTAGGCTCGCTCTCCTCTTGGCTCATGATTTCAGGGGTCATGTGATCCAAGTCAGCTTCTAGAAGCTCAGTTTGTACTTCAACTGGCATCTGATTAACCCGTTCAACATGCAGCTCCTCCACATGCACCTCAGTGCCTTCTTCAGTCTGAATGCGACCCACTTCCAGGTAGCTCACTTGCACCTGCTCTGGGAGCTCGCTCATGTGAGAGTCGTCCTGCAGCAGCTCTGGATGGACTTGCTCCACAGTGACTTGTGCTGAATCCACCTGGACCTGCAGCAGTGGTAACACGTGCACCTTCCCAACTTGTTCTATGATGGTCATTGATGTCACTGGTTCAGTCTGTACACGTGTTTCTACTGAAAGGACCTCTTCAGTTACTATACGCTCTGAAATGTTGTGAGCATCACTAAGATGCCTCCTTAATTCATTTCCTTGCATAAACCACAAGTCACACAGAGTACAATGGTTGGGTTTATCTCCAGTGTGTATTACCAAGTGATCTTTGAATTGGTCCCAACTGTTAAACACACTGTTACAGACCTGAAAACACCAAATATAATATGTTAATAATACTTATAATAAAAATGAAGTAAATGTGAACACATTTATTCTCCATAAAACACACTAAGGGGTTGAGATCAGCAGAGTGGAGAACCGACCAAGCATAAACAAGGCATGGCACTGGGTCTAATCCCAAGCTTCAAGATCTAGACATTATTTGGGACAAAAAAAAAAAAAAAAAAAAAAAATGTACCAATCATGGAAAAAACCATTGCTATATCTTGTCTGCTTTCCCTGTCCCTCTCCCAGATGCTAATAATTGTTCTCATGGTTAAAATACCTAATTGTGGGCAGGCAAGATAACTCAATGGTAAAGGCATTTGCCTACAAGTCTGGATCCCACAAGGTGAAAAGAGAATAAACTCCTGCAAATTGTCCTCTGACCTCCATGTACTGAGGCATGTGTGCCACTGTGACAATAAATATAAACACACAAGCCAATTACTCCCCCAAGCCAGAGAAGGTCATAGGTCATACATAATTCAACGTCACCCTCAGCTACAAAGGGAGTCTGAGGCCAGCCTGGGCTACGGAAGACTGTCTTTAAACCTGCACATCCATAAGCACTACTATACTATTTAGGGCAATTGTTATTAACACTCATCATCTAGGGTTGAATAAAAACAAACAGAAATGATGCTGATACTCCCTGACTCAGAGTTGCACGCCAATTCACCATGCAATGCTGTAGCAAAAGTGCATTTACTGCACCTAACCTATCAGACACTACAGTAGCACAAACAGGCACATCTAACAGGACATTGTCACCTACAAAGTCCACATTCAAGAGCTGCTGAAGTTAAAACACAGGACAAACACCCCACACCCACGGTGTTTAAGGATTTTACAATTTTGTCTGTGCCCAGATTATAGCTGTGCTGAGGTCACACAATGGTCTCAGCCACGGAGAGTAACAGTTTTGTTTACTACTGTGACTGAACAGTTAACTGGGAACTGAGGTTTGCTGCTGCCCAGTGTCACAAGACAATGTCCTACTGGGTATCACTAAGTCAGGAAAAGATCAGATTTCAAAATGGTTTCTACTGAATATGCTTTTTTGCACTACTATCGAGTCAAACACTTCTAAATCAGCCCTGTGAGTCAAGACTATTTAATATGCACTTGCAGTGACTGCAAGTAAGTTCCTCTTTGAGAACAAAACACACCCACACATACCTGGCATTCGTAAAGCTTCTTCCTTCCCTTTTTTGCTCCTACTCCAGTTTGGCATGCAGTGAGGTGACATTTAAGAGTGCTGTTTCTAGCAAACCGCTCATGACAATTTGAACATTCAAATGGTTTTTCACCTATTGTAAGAAAAAAAAAAACCACATCAATCAATTGAAAACATCAGCAAAGGCAAGTATGAGATCATTTTGATTATTAATTTTTTTTCTTCTTCTTTTGCAGTGCTGGGGATTGAACCACAGGCTTCATGGATGCCAGGAAAATGATCCACCACCACTGAGGCACACCTTTGGCTAACTTTAAAGTAGTCTTCTTCTGTGAAACATGGTCTATTTATTATGTATCTCTGGCTGCCTTGGAACTCACCCTATAGACCAGGCTGGTCTCCAATTCAGAGGCCCACCTGCCTCTGCTCCTAGGTGCTGGGATTAAAGGTTTGTACCCCTATACCCAGCTCATACTCATCTTCCGGATCATGTGCATGTGTGGGTGAATGTGTGTATGTAGGTGGGGTGGGGCATGATTTGCCATGTACACTAGGCTGACCTCAAATTCTTATGGCTCAGTCTTCTGTGTGTGCCTCTGCCTCCTTTCCCTGTTTTGAAATAGTTTCCCCATGTTCCTCATGTTGGAATTAAACGTAAAACCTTCTGACTCAGGCTTCCAAGTGTTACAACTACAGGTGTGAACCATGTTTGACTTAATTAACACATTCTTAAGAAGGGGAACACAATTCATAATGCACATGTTTTAGCACATCTGAAATTAACTTTCCTTTGATAAAAACCAAGCTGTTTTATGGAAATATAGAACCATCCTTTCCCTAAGCATCTCTTTTTTTCCTTTTTGCACTAACCATGTACCATATCATACTTTAGGTGATGACAATTAAAAAAAAAAAAAAAAAAAAAAAAAAGGACAGGGATGCCCAGATCCATAATCTCAATACTGAGGAGAGGCAGAGGCAGAAGATTCTGAGTTTGAGGTAAATTCAAACAACACAGCAAAATGCTGTCTCAAAAAGTAAAACTCATTGAAGCATGGTGACAAATGCCTTTAATCCTAGCACCAGGGAGGGAAGCTGAGATGTAAATTCTAGGCCAGTAAAGGCTACACAGTGAGACTCTGTCTCTAACAAAACTAAAAGCAAAGTAGTAAGCTGATGCTTTGAACACTTTCATGAAAATAAACTCAAAGCACTGGAGACTGAAAAAGAGAGAGCTAACAGGGCAATTCTGCCTGGAACAGACTGATCTAAGGAAAGTTGACTTGTCAGAGCACTAAAGCACAGCGCTGAAGACTAGAGGAGTAAGGAGAGGGTAACTAAAGTGCAGGACTTCAAATGAAGCTGTATGCAAAGTAGCACAAAGCCCTGGGTTTAATCCTTAGTATCACAGAAACTGAGTGTGATGGTACACAGCTGTATCTCAGTACTTGAGAGGTGGTGAAGATCATCCTGGACAATGTATTTATTGAATTCAAGGCCTGGACTACTTTATTTTTTGAGCTGTGTCTCAAAAAATAAATAAATGACAGACTAGAGAGATGGTTCAGCAGCTGTTCTTCCAGAGGACCTAAGTTTGATTCCCAGCACACACAAGACAACTCACAGCCATCTATTAATTCTAGTTCCAGGAGATGCCTTCTAGCCTCTGTGCGCAGACTTACATATAGGCAAGCACCCAAACATATTTATATTCAAAGCGGGGGGAGGAGGGGTGCTAAATTTTAATTATTTATTTTGTAAGAGGCAGTCAAAGCAGAGTAGAGATTCCCATGGGATAGTTGTATAGACAATTCTGGAGAATCTCTATATACAGAATGGATTGATATATAGATAAAGGAGTCATTTTTAGTGGCAATGAATACTTCCAAGATAGATCAAAATTCTCAGCATGTTATATAATTACAAAACCCTGAGTAGACTCTAAGGAAACTCCAAGTTATGACATCAGGTAGATGAGCTAACAGTGAGTGGAGACTGAATAGTCAAAGGACATCAAGGAAATTAGAGAAGTGGGACAGCACAGTGGGATCCAGGGCCAGGCTTAACCAGAATGGAGGAGTTAATGAGAGGCACAGCACTAAAGCCAAAACAGAGCTCTTTCAATAAAGCCTAGCTAGAAGGAGGGTTGAGGATATGGCTCAGTGGTAGATTGCGTATTTAGCAAGCACAAGGCCCTGAGTTCAATTTCCAGAAACATATACATACACACTCTTAACGAAAAAGAAGCCAGGCAGTGGTGCTGCACCCCTTTAATCCCAGCTCCAGGGAGGCAGAGGTAGGCGTTCGAGGCCAGCCTGATCTATGGAGCTTTCCAGGACAGCCTCCAAGGTTATACAGAGAAACCCTGCCTCTACCCCCGCCCCACACACACACACCAAAAAAAGAGGACTGGAAGAGATCTCTAATCAAAGAGAAATCACCATCTGGTGACCTTCTGTGGGGGAGGAAGCTGAAGGGGAAGAGGGAAAAAAGGATTAGAATAAAAACGGGCACGGTTCAAGTTAAAAGATTTAGCACTGGTCTTTGAAGAAAAAGCAAGCTATGGGAGACATGGGGAAAAGAGCTATGCTAACTAGAGAGTGGAAGGAAGGGAATACACAGCAGGGATCTAGAGAAGCAATTAGAAAAAGATATGTCAGACAAGAAACTGCCACTGAGGCGGCATTTTCTCCAGCACTGTCCACTAACAAGGAAGGATAAACAGACTCCAACATTCAATGACTCCAATGTGGAGGCTGGTTTTAAATACAAGTAGGATCCTTCTGCTGTGGGATGATCCTTTGGTACACTGTACAGATTTGTTGCTGTGATTGGTTTAATAAAGAAGCCGACTGGCCAATAGCTCACAGGATAAGGTGCAGAGTAGGAAAATGCTGGAAGGGCAGAATCTGGAGTCACCAGGAGACGAAGGGTGACTGACGCAAGATGGGCACGACACACTTCGAAAAGGTACCCAAGAAATGTGGCAAAGCGTAGATAAGAAACATGGGTTAATTTAATTGTAAGAGTTAGCTAGTGACAAGCCTGAGCTATTGGATGAGCATTTGTAATTAAATTAATTTCAAGCCTCTGGCTAATTACTTGAGTGGCTACAGGACAGGAAAAAACTGCCTACATCCTTCTACTAAAGAAAAGATATGACAAGGGTCAGGTCAAGACTGAAATCAGAAATGAGATAAGAAACTGATAGGAAGGATGAGCTGAAAGGCTTGGAGGTGGAGAGACAAGAATTGTCCAGAGTACGGTGATTCAAAGACAGCATTGATTTGCAGAGAAAAGACGTCAGAGGCTTTACTTTCCCAGTAACAAGGACAATCTGATGTTACCAAAATACTCAAGCAGACTGACATGTTACCAAGTCACATGTTCTTTTCCCAATAAAATAAATACAACTTTTATAGTTTGCACATGATAAAAAAAGTTAGGTAATACCTAATTAATGTTGTTATGGGAACTCTTTAATTCAAGAAACACTGAGAAATATGCTAAACAAAACCATTATTTTTTATTAGTGCATAATTTTAGACTACCAATGCCTTTGGAAAAGAATAATGTGAGGGGCTCAGGAAGATGGCTAAGTGATGTGTGAGCAGCGCAAGCTTAAAGACCTGAGTTTGGACACCCAGCATCCACCTTCAGGAACCCAGCTGTGCTACAGCACAGTTGCCCTGGAGGTGATATGGTACTCGGGTAGACACAGGTAGCTCTCTGGAGCCAGCTAGCTAGTGGGCAAACTTCAGGTTCAGTGAGAGACTGTCTCAAAAATAAGGTGTGTGTGTGTGTATATAGAGGTGGGTGGCAGCTATATCTCTGAGTTTGAGGACAGGCACCAAAGCTACACAGAGAAACCCTGTTTCCAAAAAAAACAAAATAAATAAATAAACTAGTGAATGAATTAATAAAGTGGAGAAAGACATCTGAAGTTGATCTGTGGCTTTCACAAACATATACGTACTCACTCATGCATGTGCCACATCCATACACCCACGCAGATACATACATGTGCTACAGACACATATGTGCACACACATTTGTAGAGAGGGAGGGAAGGGAGGAATAAAAAGCATTCTGTTGTTTGCCAAGATTTCTTTAACCTGGTACTTCTGTTCTTAAAAATTAAATTGCATACAACAAGATGGCTCAACACTTGCTGTAAGACTGATGAATTTGAGTTCAACCCCTGGAGCCCACACAGCACAAGGAAAGAACCAACTCCTGAGTTGTTCTTTGCTCTCCACTTATGTGGTGGTATGTGCACAGGTACTGCATCATGGCTGATCTTCTCTTTTTTTAAAGGCACGTAGACTGTTAGTATTCAGAGTGCTTCCTCTCTTCTCTATTAGTATTATCTGTGGGATGTGTATACCATTTCCTTAATGCAAAGAAAGGGGCCTCACTATAAAGGGACCCACCATGTTCATCAGACTGGTGGCTGTCAGGACTGGAGCCAGATTTTCCCATTCTCCTTGGAAAGTAGGGAAACACGAAATCACCTCAAGGTTGTATTTTAAATACAGCTGTCAATCAGATCAGGTATTCTCTGTCACCTGCTGCTGGCTTATGCCAGTCACACAATCACGCCAACAGAAAGATCACCGCGTTTCACCTTCACGTTTCAGAGACCACCAAATCCTTGGCCCCTGCCTATTACCAAACCTCTGCCTCTTTTTACTACTGCTGCTGTTAACTAATCTCTCATTCTTCAGAGTACTCCAAAAGACTTCCTCATCAGAGCCAGGAGGTTTTGCCAGTCTACTTTGCCAGTCACTGCTCTAAAACAGAAACCTGACTCTTCTGCTCCCACATTTAAGCCTACAAGGAAGGAAAATCTCAGTTTGCCTCTGTGCTAAATGGGCTCTACAGTGAGCATATACTCTACAATTTACAACTAGTAAAGCTAATTAAGTTACTTGCTATCTCCGGACTGGAGGGATGGCTCAGAGGTTAAGAGGTCCTGAGTTCAATTCCCAGCAACCACATGGTGGCTTATAAGCATCTGTGATGAGATCTGGTGCCCTCTTCTGGCATGCAGGCCAAACATAAAGTTCTTCAGCCCTATAGCACAGGATGGGAAAGCCCCTCCTCTCCCTGCTCACACTTCTCCCGTAAGCCACTTGCAGACCCCTCCCCACCCCGTACGTAGCCCAGGTGGCCCGCTCCAGCTATCTCTTAGTATTCTTTACTTTGACCTAACTCTACAGGCTCCATCTGTCCACTGGAATGCACACAACGTGCTTTCATGCTTTCCTCTATGACCGTGTTTTCTCTTGCTTGAAAATCTGCTTGCACATTACTTTTCCTGTGAGTCATCATCACTGGGGCTGGATCTTGAGGAATAAGACATTTTCTGAGTATGATTCCCCAATTTCCACTGGTGTACTATAACTGACTTTGAGCAGTGAAGGAAGAGGAGGAGGAAGAAGAATCAACATCAGGAGCTATCCAAATTCCACTATCAACGAAAGATTCTCAATGGTATATGTACCTATGCTCTATTTCAATAAGAACACTCCAAATGGCCTTACTACGTTATTACATGTAGTAAGACTTGGGCACAACTGTCTAGAAATTCAACTATTAGCAGCGCATAGAGACTAGCAAAAATTTAAGTCACTGGTTAGTGTCCTGTGCCTGACTTAGGAAATCTAGCGAGGAATGCTTGGTGAGTAAAAGGACTTCAAGCCCCTCACCTCCATTGGCTGTTCTCTAGTCCCGACATATGTGCCATTAAGAGAGGTGAAGACTGACAAAGATGACTATCTTTTCCTGGCTCAAAAGTATACTACTGGAAGTAAAGTGTCTGCAGCATAGACAACAGGGCATGAGTGTGTACCTCCAGATAGCAGTAAAAGCCAGGAATGGCGGTGTGGGTATGTAACCCAAGCATTTGGCTAGGTGTGAGGAGTGCTGACAGATTCAAGCTTCCTGACCAGCCAACTTTGCTGAACTGATTAACTTCAGGTTCCGTGAGACTCTGCTTCCAAAAATAAAGTTGAAAAGAAAAATTAAGGAAAGACCCATCCATCTCTGGCTTCCACACTCACAGGTGCACATCAGATACATACATATATGTACATATATACATACATATACGCCCACTCAAACCCACAGAATACAGCACACACTCTTACGAGATTGCTTATAAATGTCTACCTATGTAACATATTAACATGGGAAACAAAAAGTCACACTATAATTAGGATTTAATAATTCATGGTACTTAGCAAATACGTTTTACAAATTTCTATGAAGAATATAAAAAAGGGCAAGTCATAAGAGTGACCATCATTTTCAAAGCTGACATTAGTTTGCATTTAAAGCATCAAATATTTCAAGAAATGAGTATATGTATGTATATACCTGCTCATCAGAAAACACAGGGGAAAACAGGATTTAGACTTCAAGTGAATGTCGAAAACAACATACTTTAAAGTATTTCCTAGTTACCTGTATGCTTTCGAAGGTGTTCTTTAAAGTGTCCAAAGTGGTCAAACTGTTTGTCACAATACTGGCAAATGTGAATCTTTTTCCCAGTTCTTTGCTTCTTACTCACCCCACCTTCTTCAAGGTGGTAACAGTTTAGGTGTTGTTTCCATGCACTCTCTCGAAGATACCTTTTATTGCATATGTCACACTTGAAACTCTCAGTGGAGTGTGATTTCATGTGTTCCTTAAAATGGTAAAACAATTTAAACGAACGGTTACATTTCTCACAATGGAACAAGTCCTTCACATGTGACAGCTGAAGTTCCACAATTTCAATACCTTCTACCTGTTTGCTTATGGGGTCAGATGCACAGTCATCTTCACTAATCTGTTCTTTGCTTTCACCTTGGCGGTACTTGCTGGTAATATCTGCCAAGAGTGCTAGTGCAGACTCATCTGAGGAACCTGTGCTCTGTATGTACTTTATAGACTGCTTAGCAGAAGAAGCCTCCTCCAAAGTCTCCATGCTTTCATCCTCTACTTCAATTGTGCCTTCAGCAATCTCCACCTCAATTTCCACAGGTTCTGATTCTGCGGATGGCAACGACTCAGTGATAACATTGGACGTTTCTGCAATCTTTCTTTTTTTTGCCTCATTTTTCCCTGTGGTATTTTCCTCTAATGGAGATGAGTTTTCTTTGTTCCTGGAATATATAAAGTTAAGGGTTAAAAAAAGGAAACTATAAAAATATCTATAAAATCATAGAAGACCTCTTTGAAAAAAATTAAATTTACATGGAAGGCAGAAAACAAAATTTGGCAGCCTATATTGATCAATTAAAATTTCCTAAAATAATTAACAAGTTAATCCTAACAATTAAGATAATGGTATTGACCAAAAATATTAGGTATAGAAATGTTAATGTAATAGAACAAAGTCCAAAAACAAACCAATACTTATGAAATTAACTTCTGGAGAAAAAAAATTGTTCAGAATAACCCAATGGAAAAAGACACTCTTTTTTAAAAAAACTGGATCACAGATTAAAATGTGAAAACTAAAATTAAACTCCTAAAAATCAAGGGAAAAAAATCTTAACCATAGGCCCACCAACCTCTGTCTCCCCGCTGCCAATCTTTGTTAAAATCACACGAAAGCCTAACAGTGACGTGACAACAGGGCATCATATGCCCAGGGTGTGCGCTTTAAAAAATAAAGTCACTGTAAATCCACCCTGAAACAAGCCGAGGCTTGTGTCTGTCACCCTCATCTAGAAAATAACATGGAGAGGGATGCTCAATCAGAAGCCCCAGAACCTGAAGCACACTTTCACCACCTTGATACTGACTGAGGTGGTTAGGTGAGCTGAAAACACCAACGGGTGGCAAGAAACATGTAGCTTCTAGGGTGCTTGAAACCAAAATGTGCCTTGCATACTGGCAGTCTGTCATCGTCTCTGTCAAAGATTTGGGGTTTTAGACTTGAGACCCTAGCCACAGCTACACGCTACATGAAATTCCTCTGAAAACAAGCAATTACCATGCTGCTGGTCACACTCTGGAATTGGTACCCAACCTGTGGAAAGCTGGAGTCTTCCAGTCTGATAGTCTCATTTCGTACTGAGTCAACCAGACTTTGTGACTAATATGGTAATAAGTGTCCTATAAGTATCTTTGGTCAGTCAAGAAGGAATGTTTAATTTGACAAAGTGGTTGGCTTTCTGTTGCAAATGCTCAGTCTCAACAGCATCTATGAAAGCCAAAATAGACACAGCGGCGATGCTTGATAGGCTGTCCTCATAGCTCTGGCCAACATTCCTCATCATTCACCATGCTATATTTTCACTGACATACAAGCTGTTGCCAGTGCCTTAACTGTTTGGTGAACTAACCTGAAAGGCATGGTACACCAAGACACCTACCTCCAAAGTCACAATCACAGGGAAGAGTGGTTTCGGAAACTTCCTGAGTTTTAAATGTCCATGACAAATGGGTGTTCTTTATCAAGACTAACTGCAATCAGTTATTGAAAGCAGCCTATTAAACAAGCAAGCCTGCTTTGCCCAGGCTGCCATTGTTATACCAAGAGCCAACATTATGAATGTGTTAATTCAGTCATCATCACAAGCTGGTCTTAAAGTGAAAGTTGCTCTTTCTTATGCAGACTTCACACCTGACTTCTGCTACTTCCTAAGAGACTGCCTGTCTCCTGTGAGGACACGACATGGCTTCACACAGGATGCTGTTACTTACGACCTGATACGGATCTAGGAACTGTATGTGGTAGCTTCACCCTAATCATCTTTCAGGTCATTTTTTTGCTGCTTCAAGGCTTAGAATGAGGTCCATGAACACCGTGTCATGTATTGCTTCCTGGATTAGCTGCAGTCTGAAAACAGTGCATCTTTTTTTTTTTTTTTTTAAAATCACAAAAGCACTATAATAACTGGGTAATAGGAAGGTGTTCGCCTCTGACGTTTCCTACCTTCCACGAATACTGATATGCAAACTATTACAATAACTTCCTCAAACATTGACTCAAGATAATTTCCCACTCTACTTCCCTCACCTCCTGCTTGTCCAAAAATCTGAGTAAGGCAGGTTGGTCATCGAGTTCAGCTGTCCCCAGAAAGGGGTCCCCTCTTCTCAGTTGCTTCCTGAGTAATGAAGACGACAAAAAGGATGGGAAGCAAATGTAAGCCTATTCAGAAAATTTAGGACTCTGTCCTGAAAATATTCTTTGACATTATTTTTCCCCAATAGCAACTCTGGGGCAATAAAGTAGGTATCTCTCTCAGGAGATCGTCAAATGTGGGCTTAAATGATTCAAACTTAATTCTAGTTTAGTCATCTGGGTTCTTACTAGAACACCACCAAATCAGAATAAAAACCACTGACCAAGCAGCTCATTTATAATGGAACACATGAGGCCAAGTGGGAAACAATGGTTCTCTAAATTTTATAAAAATTCTCTTGAAACAAACACATCATTTGCAAGTTCTGGGTAGGAGTAGATAACTAATGATTAGAAAAGAGTAAGTTACAGTTGCTATACTAAGACATTAATATGGGGTGGGGAGGGGTCGAGGGAAAACAGCAATCCCAGGGCCTGGAAAAACAGTAGTTTACATCCCAGGAGATTTGTGGGAAGGAGAAATATTAAACCTTTCAGAGCCACTCAGCTGCTATTCAGGTGTCTGAGACTGAACTGACTTGACCGCCTTTCAGACAGCCCTCCACAAACTACAGCTACTAACAGGCAATGGCAACCTGTGTCCCTAGTAAAGTCGTCCTTAAGTCTGCAGGTACAAGTCTTAAATAAGCCTAATTAATATGAGAAAAACCAAATGGATTAAGTCAGTCCTTACTAGTAGATTATTAGACTAATGATAAAGAAGTAATTATGAGAAAAGTTACCAGATGCCTAGATAATATAGAAACAAGACTATTGCTGGGAAACAACTTTTCATGGATCTCTGATGCACAGACAGCCCTGTATCTGTTTGCAAGGACATTTGTATACACAACAGCTTGAAAACAAAGTTTGTCCTGCTTCAGAGTGTAAGGTAGATAAAGATACTGTCTACCCACGATATCAATGAATTTCAAAACTGATGACTTAGGTAAGTTTGTACTTACCATATACGCATATATATAATTCTAGAAATATTAACCTATGGCAACAGTAGACTGGTATGATCATTAATACTGGGAAAGGAAGACTGGATCACAAAATTAAGAAACAGAGTGTCATATTCATTAACTTGATAGTGATAATGGTTTTATGGGTATGTTAAAAACTGCATATTTTAAAAATCTTTAATTTTTGTTTTGTTTTGTTTTTTCAAGACGGGATTTCTCTGTGTAGTTTTGGAGATTGTCCTGGAACTCACTCTGTAGACCAGGCTGGCCTTGAACTCAGAGATCCTCCTGCCTCTGCCTCCCAATTGCTGGGATTAAAGGCGTGTGCCACCAAGGCCCAGCTTCACTTAAATTTTTTTATAACATATATTCATGTCATTTTATGTGAGTATTTTGCCTACAGGTATGTATGTATACCGCATGCATGCAGTGTGTCTGCAGAGATCACAAGGGGTAAGCATCTCCTGGAATGCTATTCCTAGAATGAAAGGGGTGGTTGTGAACTCTCACATAGGTTATGGGAACTGAACCCAGGTTTTCTGCAAGACCAAGTGCTCTTAATCACTGAGCCATTTCTCCAGTTCCTAAATCTTTACTTTTTTTATTTTATGTGTTGACTACATTAATGTCTGCCTTGCAGCCAAAGAAACCAGAAAAGGGCATCAGATACCCTAGAACTGGAGTTACAAGTGAGTGTGTCACCATGTAGATGCCAGGACTCAAAGCTGGGACCTCTAGAAAACACTCCGTGTGTGCACTTGACTACTTAGCCACCTCTCCAGTCCCTTCAAACACACACTTTAAATGTGGTTTAATATTTACAAAACTAGCACGTCTACCAGATTAAGCCTTATTAAAACTGTAAACACGGAGCTGATGAGATGGTTCTACTGGTTAAGGTGCTTGCTGCCAAACTTGATGACCTGAGTTCAATCCCCAAGACACACATAATGCAAAGAAACAACCAACTACTCCAATTTATCCTCTGACCTCTGACATTCGTGCTGTGGCACATGCATGTGCACATATATACATACAGTAAATAAATGAGGTAATTAGAAAGTTTTACAAAAATTTAAACCCCAACATACACACACACACTTATCAGAACAAAACTCATTAGAAGTTAGTGAACTGTAAACTACAAGCAACTTATGTAAACAAAGCTTTATTAAAACAGCCACTTCGTGCATTTACTTATTGCATGACCAGCACAAGTATGTGATGCAGATGTTAAATAACTATTTCTCTTTAAAAATGTTTGCTGAGCTGGCAAGATAGCTGGATGGATTAAGGCACTCACTGGGCAAGCCTGAGAACCTTTTTGATCCCCAGGACCCCATGTAAAGATGAAGGGGAAGGTTATCCTCTGAGCTGTCTATGGGTCAAGAGAACTTGACATCAAGCCTGCCCACCTACCTGGGCTTGATCCTGAGAGAACAGACTCCTGCAAGCTACCCTGTGACTTGCAGATATAGGCATACCACCATATGCAGAAAGATTCATCAGTGGTTAAAGATACATGCTACATACATTTGAGTCTGGGAACCCATGTGGTGGCAAGTAGGCAAGTATGCTCCTAATAATGAATATTTTAAAATGATCACAAAGGTTTTAAAAATAATCCTTAACAATACTCAGTGTACTAGTGAGGACGCAGCAAAACTGCAATCTCTTGTGTACCAGCAGAGCCTGTGTCTAAAGGTAAAAGCACACACACTAAACTTTTAAATGTGTACTGAAATGCTGTGCTGTGGTGGCGCACACCTTTAATCCCAACATTTAGGAGGCAGAGGCAAGTGGATCTCTGTGAGTTTGAGGCCAGCCTGGTCTACTCTCACCCAATTCTAGAACAACAGCCAAGGCTACACAGAGAAAATGTTTACTGAGAAACTTTATCATGCTCAGCAGCATTGCTCTAACAGTGAAACACTGGAAAAATAAATCAAAGGTCATGCTATCATTCACTCTATGAACTACTAAGAAATGAGAGTGAATGCAAAGCATCACAACATCATCAAACCTCTGAGATTCAATACTAAATGAAAAATAGCAAAGACAAGCGGCTTCAGAAACCCATTCATGTGGCATTAATACGGTAAACTCAAGCAAGACTATCAGATCAGTGGCTGCCTGGAGGTAAGAATTGAGATCAACTATAGTCATCAAGCCTCCTGGGATGATAAAGATGCTTCTTGATCTTGACTGTGACAATGGCTACACCATGCAGATTTCCTCAGATCCAAACTCTGGCCAGGTGTGGGGACACAGACTTTTAATCCCAGTATTCAGGAGGCAGAGACATGAAGATCTGAGGCCAGCCAGTCTACACAGAAACACACATGCACGCACGCGAACTCCAGGACAGCCAAAGCCACAAAGACCCTGTCTCTCTCACACACCAAACCCAACTTTGATCAAAACGGGCAAATGGCTACTATATGTGAATTACACATCATGAGAAGAGGCAACTGCATTTCCCTACTGAGTTTTAAATAAGCAATGATGCTATTCCAACAATGCAAAATAAGGTCTTAGTGTGTAGTTCTCAGTACCATTCAAATCTGACACTACATTAAAAAATTAATGCCTTTCCTGTAAATGTTAGAAGGAACACTATATACCTTTGCCTGCAAAATACTCATCGACTGTTCCTCTAAGAGGTAAATTTAACCAAAACTAACCTTGATTCTTAAACTGTCCAGTCCATTAAACTTACATATTTAATGTTTTGTTTTTATAGCACTGGGGACTTGTCTGTCAAATCTATCACCCATGAAGTATGTATTTGAGTTACTAATTTATACCCCTCTTCCAGGTGATACTTGTACTATTAATACAATTTTTTTTCTGGTTTTTTGAAATAGGGTTTCTGTGTAGTCTTGGCTGTCCTAGAACTCTGAGCGCCACTGCCTCCAGAGTGCTGGCATTTAAGGTATATACCACCACTACCTGGCTCCATTAATACAATTTTAACAGACCACTTCAGAAGGCTTTAATTATATAACAATGATTTATTTAACATCAATTCATTGTAATCATTTCAGATATTTTAAGTAACAAACTAAAGTTGTGTAGTATCAAATTTACTTATACTAAGTTACTATACTGTCTGAAGAGTGTATTTTGAAGGATGTCAAAACCATTTTATTAAAACAGAAGAAACCAAGAAACTAAGTACTGTTGCTTAATTATGTTCTTTTCAAGTGCAAGTATTTGAGGTAAAAGGTAAATTACTCTTAACCAGCCTTCTAATGCTCATCTAATTATGAGTATGACCAAGTAAATTCAGATCCCTGACCCAAACAGAAAGGACTGACATACACAGAGTACTACCACGGACCACTCAGTCCCAGAACCCAGAGTCACCTGCTGCTGTGCCTCTGTAATCCCGGCACCCCCACTAAGGGGAGATAGGAGACAGAATCAGGAACAAGCCAGGTAGGCTCAAATACAAAGAGCAATAGAGAAAACGAGGTGTTTGGAAGTGGGCAAGTGTTTGAGTAGCTTCTTTAACTAGCTATTGATTTTGTTATGTCAGTTAAGTAGAATACAGTGGTTTTTCTTTTAAAAATGTATGTTTAAAGAGAGACCTGTCACAACAAGGAGAAAGTGAGCAGCAACTGGAGAGCTGTAGTCTGGCCATCGTCACACCTGCACCCTGAAACAAGCACACGCACTCACTCACTCACTCGCAGACCTGTGGTCCACTGTGCTGTTGTCTGGTGTCCAGATAATACTCATGACTTTGAACAGCAAAAAAGCCCCACACAACACTTCTTTCAGAAGGTTCTCAAAAAAACACAAATCTGAAACAGTGCCTCAACACACACCTTTGCTTTGCTAATCATTGGTAATCAATTCCAGCTATCTATCTGCCAGAGAGGACTACGCTGGTTTGAACAGGCATCCACCACACCTATGTGTTATACACCAGGTGTTAGGCATCAAATGGGTATGTACCAAGTTCTTTCCAGAAACGTTTAATTTTGAACCATTAACTAAAAGAAATGTTACTGGGTCTGGAAAGATGGCTCAGAAGTTAAGAGCAACAGTTTGATTCCCAGCACCCCATGGTAGCTCACAACCATTTATTTATAACTCCAGTCCTCTCCTGACCTCCATAAGCACCTCAGGTACATAGTACACAGCCATACACATAAGCAAAACACTCACACACATAAAATTAAATTTAAAAAATAAAATGTTACTTATGACAATTGTATTTCAAGTAAATTTCTAGATTTACTCCCAATTTCATCTTTTGACTAAACCCTACCAATGAGTTGTATTAAATCATTTTGTTCCTGCAGGAAAGCAACCTATAAAACTGTATTTGTCAATATGCCAATGGCTTATACTAAAAACAAATAAATATTTTTTTAATTAATCCTTTAAAAACCAAACCACAGGAGGAAGGGGAAAGCCAAATAGTACCAGGAGGTACCACAGTTTGAATACTACATGACATTGTCATATGCATTTTAAAGGCATTTAACCTCACAATCAATTCTCTGTAGAAAGTCACATTATTATACCATCTGACAGGCTGAGTAGTTCATTAAGGCCATAGTGACAGAGCTAGGGTAACCTAGAGCAATGCCAGAATGCTCAGCCCCTCCTTTTTGCTTCGAATGAAGGTGCTGAGTGATTTGTTAATGGTACCCTGTAGTATTTTCTGAATGCCTCCTACTAGAAATTCTGTTTTAATACCAAATGGTAACTCCTTAGCAATGGGCCTGTTCTCATGCTACAATACCACTGGACACCATTTTTTTGTCCTTTGCAGTGGACATTTTGGAAGTCAGATGGAGATTTATATTATCAGGAGTACATAACAAGTTTATATAAATACATTTAGACTATAATGGTTCTAATTTGGCCATTGTGGTGCTTTTAATCGGAACCACATAGGCTCACAGATTTCCTTCCCGCCACAGCGATAATGGACTGAACCTGAGTGTAAGCCAGCCCCAACTAAATGCTTTCCTTTATTAAGAGTTGGCTTGATCATGGAGTCTGTTCACAGCAATAGACCTTTAACTAAGACAGCCTACTGACTTGTATTAACATTCATAGTATTAATAATTATCACTCAAATCCAGCTAAAGATTTTATGAAGGCCCAGAGACCACCCTAAACAGCTGCCTAGACTCTTCCTAGATACCAGACATGCTATTTTAACACTAGCTGGTTACTTAAGTAACCAATGCAAAAGGAAAATCAATATCCAAAATTGTCTTAGTTTCAGAATGTCCTTGATACAACACAAACACTATAGTCTTGACGAACAGACTCATTAGCATTCCTGAAGGAATAACATTACCGGACTTCAAGGGCTTTAATGGCTTCCAGCATCTGTAGAAACTCTGCTGCTTTCCACACATCATTGGCTTCTTCTTCTCCTTGTATCATTAGTTTTGCTGTATATGTAAACTCAATTAAGTGACGAAAAGCCATTTTACTAACACCTGTAAAAAAGATGCACATTACCATTAGTTCATATCAATTCAAACCACATAATACACAGTAAATAAGACAGTACTGGGGGTTTGATTACTTGTCATTTTTTAAAAATGTCCACAATCACCATCATCACAATTAATATCCTAGTCACATTCTAATACTACTCACCAAGGTAAGATCTCATGTTCCCCATTCTAGCCCTCCACCCTGACACCTTTTAAATTTCACTTTACTTTAAATTTTGTGTGAGTGTCTGGGAAACGCCAGAAACAATGGATCCCCTGGTTAAGGAGCACAACTTCCTGAAGATCCTGATGCCAATTCTTTTGCATAGATGCTGAGATAAGGAATTACTGGATTTTATGTGTTAACAGCTTGGCCCCAGCTGGTGGTATGAGACTCAGACTGAGAATGCTTACTCAAAGCTGAGTGGACTACTAAAGGGGCCTCAGTTGTTCTACCCTGAAGACTGTGGGGGTCCATCATCCACACACCTGACTTTCTCCACTGTTGGCTTCTAGGAAAATATTTTAAACTCATTCATAGGCAGGAGCATTTATGTACCAAAAAAGTTTTAGCTACATTACATAGTAAGGGATCAATACATGCACACTGAATTGATTTTAAAGAAGGGCTGGTTAGAGGAAGGTTTTTCTTGCTTACAAACTGCTATGAGGTGAACAGCTGTCTTGTTGCAGGCCTCTGTCCCAACACCTGCAGTGTCAAGATGCTCCATTTACCACAACCTCTGGGGGACCTCTGGAACTCAGAGCTGACTCTCCTCCCTTAGAGAGCCATTCAACACATATGGTGTTTCTACTTTAAACTTTTGGCATGCTTCCTGTTTTCCACAGTAGCCACAATCATTTCCAACTTTTCTCACCTCCCTGTCTTCGCTTTCCTTGATACCCCCTTCACAAATGTGCGGTGATCCCTGCTGAGTAATGGCAAAGATGGAACACTCTTCCATACACTTAGAGGGCATTGTTTTCTTTCTTCAAATTCCCACTCTATAGTTATTATTTTTGGGTTTTCAAGCCAAAAGTTTCTCTGTGTAGCCTTGGAGCCTGTCCTGGCCTTGAACTCACAGAGATCTGCCTGCCTTTGCCTGAGTGCAAAGTGGGATTAAAAGTGAGTGCCAACACCATCAGCTCTTACTCTATGTTTGAGTAGTTTTAAATTTAAATTTTGAGCTGTCCTCTTTCTGCTGCTGTGCTGAAAATGAAAACCCAAGGCTAGCTGGCTCATCTCTGTCCCCTCACTCACTAGATTGCCCAGGTCACAGATACTTCCTACTGCCACCTGGTGGGTTCCAGGATCAAATTCAGATCTTCAGGCTTTCCTTACAAGCCTTTTTCACTATCTTTCTAGACTTATTAAAAAATAGGGTCCCACTCTATAGCTAGCCTTGAACCTGTGACAACCCTCCTGCTTCAACTTCCAAGTAACAGGATTGACAGGTGCCAACCATAATGCTTGACTAGTTTCCTAATATTACACCTATATTCATAATGAATATTGGCCTACAGTTTTTTTTTTTTTTTTTTAAATTATTTATCTTGCTACATCAGAGTCATACTAGTCTCAAGTAAATCTCGAAGTGTTTACTGTACTCAGGAAGCAGAGGTAGGTTCAAGCCCAGTCTGGTCTACACAAAGAAACCATGTCTCAAAAATCAAAAACAAAATTAAGTATTCAATTGTTTTTAAACATTTATTTTATTAATGTGTGTCTATATGTTTATAGACACATAGCTGTCTGCAGAGGCATAAGGAGGCCACCAAATTCCCCTGGAACTGGAGGCATCGACAAGTTATGAGCCATCTGACATGGGTGCTGGGTATAAAACTCACTAGATTCTCTAAAGAGTATGTATGTGCTTGTCACTGCTGAACTCTCTCCACCCTCCCAATCCCCCCTCCCTTTTTTTTCTGTCTCTAAAGATGGCATGAATCCTTGAAATGCTTGACTGAGTTCACTAGTAAAGCCATCTGGTCCTAGACTTTTCTTTGTTCAGAGGTATTTTGATAACTAATTCAATCCCCACAGGAGGTCCTTTATACTGTTTCTTCATGATTTAATAATGAAACCTTCAGTATTTCCCACAGGCTCAATTCTGCAACTGTCTGGAAATTTAGTTTATAGAAGTCTCTTCACTGTAGTCTACTGGGAAGAAATAATTTTGATCTGTACATTCATCTAACAGTTTCCCAAAATACAGGCCCATACAACAAGAATAAATGCTAAAGTTATTTTTGAAACTAAGTGTCCAGTTCAAGTGTGTTGACACAGATCTTTGATTCCAGCTCCCAGGAAGCAGGGGGATCTCTTGGGAAGTTAGAGGCCGGCATAGTCTAACAGAGCAGTGAAATGAGACCCAGTCTCAAAACAAAAACCCTATTTCTACAAATCCTATTTTTTTTTCAAGTTTTGTGCTTAAATTTAATAACAAAAGGATACTATTTCTGTATGGCCTTACTGGTAGGTATTATTGTTTCAGTCTAGCTAAAGTTAAAAGCAATTTAAGAAGGCTATTTATTTAAGCTGAGCATGGTGGCTCACAACCTTTAATCCCAGCACTCTGGAGACAGAGACAGGCAGATCTGGAGGCTAGTCAGGCCTACAGAGTGGGAGACCTACGACAACTATAGTGGGCTGTTATACAGAGAAACCCTGCCTCAGAAACAAAACACTTGAGTGTAAGAAGGCTATTTAAAGGAGCAAAGAAAAACTTTTAACAGATATCCAGGCCAAGAAATGCTCATCTAAATTACAAACAGTATACAATTGTTAAATCAACATCCTCCACGTTACTTTCAGAAGTGACTCACTGATTTTTCCCAATTTAAATACCTTGATTTTTTTCTTTTTTTCCCTGCCACAGTTTTGGGGGTGGAGATGATGTAGATCAAACCCAGGGCCTTTGTATGGATGGACATGCTAGGAAAGTGTGCTATGTTTTCAGCTTTACAACTTGACCTTCAATAATGGATTTTATCAGAGAGGTTTCACTGAATTCTTGTGGGTACTCACATATTGGGTATTTGCTAAACTGGGCCTGGTGGTGAACACACGTAATCCTAGCATTCAGGTGTTAGACCAACCAGTAACACTTCATGAAAGAAAGTAACAGAGAGAAAATGTACCAGCTATGTTAGGATCACTAAGTTATTCTGCTGTACTGAACAGGGATGGAAGGGCCTGGCCATCTGTTTGTTGAAAACTCCACATGGTATATGCTGTTTAAAGCTGTCAAGAGGGCTGGAGGGGTGACTCAGTTGTTGGAGCACCACCTGCCTTCCAGAGTACTAACTCAATTGCTAGCTCCCTGGCAGCTCACAGCTGTCTGTAATTTCAGTTTCAGGGGATCTAGCACCCTCTTCTGGATTCTGCAGGCACTGCACATGTGTAGCTAACATACACTCAGTAAAATACTCATACACATAAAACAAATCCTTTCTGGGCAGCAGTGGCAAATGCCTTTAATCCCAGTACTTGGGAAGCAGAGGTAGGTGGTTCTGTGTGAGTTCAAGGTCAGCTTGGTCTACAAAGCGAGTTCCAGGACTGTTTCACAGAGCCCTGTCTATCAAGAGTGACAACATAACTTGGAATTTGGAACACCGTCCTCTTGAAAAACTGGCCTACAAACATTTTTTGTCACAGAACAACCAACACAACCAACACATTCAGAAAGAAATTTTATCAAAGTTAGAAAAAAACTGTTAAAAGAGAAACTTAAGAGGAAATGGAGTGTTTACTGTTTCCTGTTCCTAATCTGGATTAATTAGAATCATCAGTCCTAAAGGGTTCAAGTATGGTTCTCTGATCTCTAGACTCAGACGGAGGAATGCTATTTATCTTAATATGAACACTTTAGAGTTTGTTTGATGTAACCAGCCCAGAACTCTCCTAGGAGCAAACCAAACCAATCTGGTATTTTGGGGTTAAAACATTTCTTACCAACCCCTTACTCCTCTCATAGTGGAAATATTCAGAAAAAAATTATTTTTTCTAAGAGAATGTTATCTAAGGACAATGTTAAAGAACACTTTAAACCGCAGTCTTCTTATGGGAGCAATATTCTGAGATTTCTCTAGTTTGAATTAAAAAAGGAATTCAAAAAAATCCTGTCTTGAAAAGCTAAATCAAAACAAAAAACTCATGAGAACAACTTTTGGCTGGGTGTTGTGGCACATGGCTTTAATCCTATCAATCATGAAGCCAGTATGAGTTTAGGACAGCAGGGGCTATATTAGAGATCCTGCCTTAAAAAAATAAAACAAAAACTCCATCATTTTTAATGTTGAATAGGTCCTTGGCTGTCTTGTCCTTGACATTAGGGATGAAATTTTCTGGACACAAAAAAATTCCAGAAGAGAAACAGAATTTATATTTCAGAAGCAATACATTTAGAAAATTGGTATCCTTTCTAAATTAGGGACTAGATGTCTTCTGAAAAATTATATATGGCTAAACAAAGTCCAAATCTCAAAGCTGAACTGGTATGTAAGTAGCTTCAAAAGCAACAAATCTCACTCAAAGCCATGGGCAGGTAAGTGGCCACCGGACACGGCAGCTGTATATCTAGTCAAAGGTAATTTCATCAAGATACCCTGGTAGAGCACACTGATAACCCCAGCACTTGGGAGGCAGAGGAGTTCAAGGCCAGCCTGGTCTACAAGAGATAGTTCCATGACAGTGTCTAAAGCCAGGGAAAAACCCTGTCTCAAAAATCCAAAAAAAAAAAAAACAAAAAAAAAAACAAAAAAAAACTCATGTTATACCCATGTGCTCAGGGCTTTCTTTACAGCCAGGTGACCTTGGGAGAAAATAAAACAATCTCCGAGTTAAGGGTTAAAACAATAATCAATAAAACTCATTTTTTAAAAATCCAAACCTGGCCAAATTACCAAAACAACTATTTTCCATTTTATTTTCTGCTTGCAATTTAAGTATTAAAGGTTTATGTGTCCCTCACTATACTATAGATCAGAAATACTGGGAGATTAAAAAAAAAAAAAGCCTGCAAACAATTTAGAAAGGAAGATCCTTTCTCCAGTGCTGATTTCTCAATTGGCAACAAGTATTCTAACCTGGACCAGAGTTTAAAACATCAGGTGTGGGCTGGGTGGTGGCTGTGCACGCCTTTAATCCCAACACTCAGGAGGCAGAGAGTGCACGCCTTTAATCCCAGCACTCAGGAGGCAGAGGCAGGTGGATCTCATAAATTCCAGGAAGAGTTCCAGCACAGACTCCAAAACTACAGAGAAACCGTATTGAAAAACAAGCAAGCATAGTTAGCTGTGAAGGACGCAGCTCACTGATTTAAAGTGCTGTTGTGCAAGCAAGAATAGAGTTCAGTTCCCTAGAAACGATGTGGCCTCTGTTGCTGCAGCTGTCTGCTTTCAATTAGTGCACTAGCCACACCTCTGAGCTCAACTGTGAGACTTTGCCTCAAGGAATAAGGTGGGCAGCCATCGGTGTGTCTTGGACCTGAACCCTAACCCTAACCCAATATACACACAATCTTCTTGATAGCCTCTGCCTAGTATAGTTGACTCCTATCTGAAATAATAACCATTCCTACCCATATAACAGTCTTTGTAATATTTTACTGTTGCTATTATATTTTCAAGTTCTTTAAGAAATGCTGTATTCCTAAATTCTAAAGCTCTTGGGTCTAGCACACTACATAACACAGCGGGTAATCAGAATGATAAACAGCTCCACCTATTAAGCTTTGGCAACACACCTCATATGGTGATGAATTTTCTTCATAATTATTTCAACTAATTATTACAAGCCTATATTATATTAGCCTGCTTTTCAGATGAGAGATACCTCTGAGATGAAGTAACTTGTTAGCTACTTAACAAGCCTCAAGCTGATGGATTTGGCTATCTAGGTGGCTAGATTCTCACTAGCAATCCCTGTGTATGTCCAGTACACCCACCCTTGGTCCATCATAGAAAATAAAAACTTGTTTTGTTTTTTGAGACAGGGTTTCTCTGTGTAGCTTTGGAGTCTGTCCTGGGTCTCACTCTGTAGACCAGGCTGGCCTCGAACTCAGAGATCCACCTACCTCTGCCTTTCAAGTGCTGGGATTAGAAGCGTGAGCCACCACTGCTGGCCTAATTAAAAAAATACTTTACCTGCTGATACAGTAACTGAAATATACCAAAACTAAAGAATAGCTGCAACTCTTTTCTTACTCCCCTAAGTATCGATTTCTTACCAAGAGAAATTTCTAAGCAACTCACTCATAAAGAGTATGTACAAAGTAAAAAAAAAAAAGGCAAAACCTAGAAACTCTGAGAAAAATTAAGATTCCGTATTTACAATGGCATATGTACTTATTTCCTATTTTTTTAGAGTTTGGTGGGACACGGAGTAAGCACTGTGGTAGCAAGAGATAAAAGCATGAAAATTAACAGTACAAACCATATCTCTTGCTCACTAGGCAGCCTTGGGCAATTGAACTTTGGAGCCTGATTCCCATATGCAAAATGGAAATACCACCACTCATCAAAAGGTTATACAATACACAAACTCCCACAGCACAGTGTTCAGCAGTTGGCCTGCTAAAATTTGGAGAAAAATATTAATCATTTTGTTTCAAAGTAATACCTATCTGATGATCCCTTCTCTCCTAAATATCAGATGACCAAATTTCAGCCACAGTTCATTCATCTTTCCTAGTCTTCTCCATAGTATCACAGACCATTCATTCATTTGCACCCATTAGTAAGTACATCACTGTTTCTTCTAGTTCAGAGGTCTCTCCTGTTAACTTAAAACATCTAGTATCCCTAAAGCATACTCACTAGAACAAAGACAGTGGTTTCCACTAATGCATACTTTGAAGACAACAGTGAGCTCGGGTTACTGCAATGGGCCAAACCCATTTGAAACCAGTATCTACCACTTATTCCAAATGCTTTACCGAAAAAATTCTCAAGTAATAAAGAATAATGCGCCCAGGTTTTTTCTACCACCAACTATCAGTATTTATTTCCCAGGGTATCTTGCTACATAAACTGATTGTTTTTACTAAGTACTGTGTGGAAATGCCACTTACCTTCTATTTCAACCAAAGGTTCTTGAGTAAACTCCTGGAAAAATTTGTAGAAGAACTTACTGCAGGCAGCCAAAACAGCCTTGTGGGCCTTAAAATGGTGTCCTAAGTAAAGGGGGTTAGGGTGGGAGAGAAAGAGAAATCAGGCATACACTCACGACAAAAATCAAAGTTAAACTACAAAACATATAAAAGGAGATCTTCATAATATAAACACATATCCACATATATTATTAGAAAAAACCCAAACTACTACTGTCAATTATCTTGGGAATTTTTTATTTTAATTGGACACAAACCTAAATTTTTAGCTTCAAAGATTTCAGTTTTTCTAAAAGCCAGTTTATGAATGCTTTCTAGCACTTGTTCCACTCAATTAAGTAACAAGGAATATTTAACCCTGCTGAAACTGTTAAATATGGGCTACAGACATGGCTTGGTAGTTAAGAGCACCAGTTGCTCTTCCAGAGGATCCAGGTTCAATTCCCAGCACCCACACGGCAGCTCACAAATGTTTGCAATTACAGTTCCATGAACATCAACAAGCACATGGTGAGCACAGTCACGTGCGCAGTTCACAGGTGTGTGTAGCCAGGATAGTCACATACATAAAATAAAAAACTAAATATGACAATGCAACAGTTCAAGTATCATTCAATGGTAGTGGCACAACCTTTAATCCCAGCACTCTGTCTGGTGAATTCGAGCCCAGTTTAGTCTACACAGCAAGTTCTAGGACAACCAGGACTGTTATACAGAGAAACCCTGTCTGCAGAAAAAAGAACAAAGCTCCATGTGTTTGGTATGGGAAATATTTCAATGTGCCTAACATATTTGTGGGCACAGCACACCTACAAACCCCTATAATAAGGAACAGCTTGTCTTGAAAGCTCATTTTCACTGAATAGAAAAGAATCCCAACTGGGAGCACGTCTTTAATCCCAGCAGTTGAGAGGCAGAGGCAAGAGGATCTCTGTGAGTTCCAGCCTGGTCTACAAGAGCTAGTAGTTCCAGGACAGCCTCCAAAGCCACAGAGAAAGCCTGCCTCGAAAAATCAAGAGAAAGAGAATCCCAACCTGAGTTTGCCTCTACAAGACTGGTATAGGTCCCAATTTATTCTGGAGTCGCCCAAAGGGGAATGGGTATGAGTAGCCAAGGTCTCTCTTCCATTCTCCTTTCCACACCATTATGGAACACTGGAATGAGCATTTCCCAAAGATTCCTGTGCTACACTTCTCATAGCGGCTTGCTAAGAGTTAGCCTATTAACAAAACGTTGAGACAGCCTGCCTCCCTGTCTTCCTCCTTACCAAACATTTTGAGGTATTTTCCTCTCTCCTTATCTTTACACCCGAATGTGTAATAAGAAAACCTGAACAGGTTGCAAGAAGTTAAAATGCGGTGCACATCAGACTAGATTAAAATTAAGAACGGCCAACCAGCTTTCTGCAGCATGGTCTACGTGAGCAACACTGACAAGCGCCCTCCCGGTTCCGATGCAAACCCTCCACAGACTTTGGAAGAGAGCCCGGAGAGGGTGGGTAAAAAAAAGGCGGGCAGTGAGAGGGAACTAAAGCTCCAACATTCTCCTCTGCCCACTACCCTACCCACCGTCGACAATCAGGGTGATGTCTGTGAACCGGTCCTGCTCCCGCTGCTCATTCAACCGGTCCAAGATCATTTTATGATGTTCAGGAAACTCCTGAAGGCATTCCATCGTTTCTTCAGCCTCCATGGCCGTCGGGGTGCTCTACAAAAGAGGAGCATGATAATGTACACCCATGAGCTCGGGCTGACACGGAAACCCCTACAGCAGAAAACAAAACAAAACCCAGGAACGGGGGGAGAAGGGGGAGGGGGAGGCCGAGAGCAAGGCTGGGCAAGAAGAAAGGCGAGCCGAGCGGCCGCCGCGCGTCGCGGGCCGGAGCCGCGGCCGCGGGACTCCGAGCCTGACCTAATTGGAGTCTGGAGACGCGAGCTGGAGCGGGGTGGGCTCGGCGCCGGAGGTCCGGGCGCCCAGGAGCGCAAGTCCGGCCGGGGAGGACACCGAACAGCCTCGGCGACCTCCCAACGGCCCGCCGCGACTTCCGCCCGGCCCGGGCTCCCGCAGCCCCAGCCCCGGTCCGGCCCGCGGCCCACAACGACTCCCGCCCGGGTCGCCTCTCCCTCCGGCGCCCTCCCTCCTCTCCCCCCCGCCCCGACCCGGCCGGCACTCACTCAGGGAAGGAGGAGCGGCCCGGGCCTGCGCGTCACTTTACGTCGACGTGCTGCGTCACCGCGCCGGACGCGGACGTACCGAGAGCGCCAATCCCCGCAACGCCTGGCCACGCCCCCGCCGCCCCGAGGGGAGGGGAGGCGGCCCCGGAGAGCCTCGGCGCCGCCGCGGGCGCGGCCCTGGCCGCGTGCTCGGCTTCCCGGGGCGCTGCTGCGGCTTAGGTCCCGGGAGAGCCGGGCAGCGTCAGGGCCAGGCAGACTGTGGCCCTCGAGCGCCGCAGCCCGCCCGCCCGCGCCGGGCTCAGACGCTGCACTTCCGACCGCGAACTCGGAGAAAGTCGGCTCAGCGGCCCCGGACGCTGCAGTTCCGCGGCCCCGCCCCGGCCCGCCCGGCCCGCCCGGCCCGGCCCGCCCCCTGCCCGGAGCGAGGTGGGCCCCTAGCCTTACCTAGCTGGCGCCGCGTCCGCACGCCCGCCTCGCCACGCGCCCCCTCCCGCGGCGCAGCTGGGCCGGTGCCCGGGCCGCCCCCCGCCCTCCATCTTCACCTGCGCTGCTCCGGCCTCGCTCGGACGCCCGGGATCCCTTCTCCCCCTCTCCCAAGTCTTCAGACTCTGGGCTCGGTCAACTCCTACAAGGCCGGTTGTGATTCCCTCGTCACGGCTCTGCGCCCCCGCCTCCTCGACCCTAAAGAGACTGGAGACTGCCCGTCAGCTGCACGTGGCAGGCTTGCTCGCTCATCCATCCATCCATCCATTCATTCATCCAAAAAAGGCTGAGGGTGATGCTGTAATAGGTGAGGTGTAGTGACCGTTAATCTCTCGAAGAGTTGGAGAGTGAGGATTAATGCAAAGTCAAACAGCCGCGTGCGAGACTGGACGTCATCACTTCAGCAGCTGTCTGGAGTCATTACTGTTTAAGAAAGCGAGAAACGCTGGTGTGGACGAGGCACACGTGCTTCCTGCTTTCTAACTCTGAACAGCAGTGAACTGATCGTCCAGTGTTACACATAGGTAGTCTGGAGAGTCCAGAAAAGCTAACGAAAAGGAGCGTGTTTTTAGCCAAGCACACACAGCACGTGCGGACTTGGAAGGCAGAGTGTCCCTGTTGCTGGTACATCTTCTTAAGTGTTAGAGATGTCAGATTTTCTTAACATTTTAGGAGAGGAATCCTTGAAAATCCAACAGGAAGAGAGAATGGAGATGAGAGGAATAATTATGAGGGGACAACTAAATGGGCATGATGATATCAAAGAGGAATTTTGCTGTATGAGCTCCTTTAGGAGGAAATATCTAGCCTTAGGGATTCGGAAATTGTCAGTGCCCATGCACTTCCGGCATTAAAGACGGAAGTAAATGGAATAATTTGTGAAGCATCAGCAAGAGTGATAGACTAGCGTCGTATAGATTGAACTGGCCCACTGTTGTACTTTTAATATTACGATTGTTATTCTCACTTTAGGTTTTTTTAGATTTGTAAGTACACTGTTTTCCTCTAGAGGTCAGAAGAAGGCCTGAGGTCTAGATCTGGAGTTGCAAATGTTTGTGAACTACCACTTGAGTGCTAGGAATGGAACTGTGCTCTTAACCGACAGTTCACACTATTTCTTAAACAAGAAATTACATATGAAAAATAGGCTTTGGAGACACTCCAGTTTATAGGTCTGCTTCCCTGTGTGTTTGAGTTGGTTAAATGGAAAACACTTGTGTATTTTTAGTATAAAGGCTCTGCTCTCCAGTTCAACACACTTTCTAATATCTTAAACTCAGCTCATAACATTCTTTTGTTTTTTGTTTGTTTGTTTGAGAAAGGGCCTCACTGTGTAGCCCTGCCTGGCTTGCAATTCTGTATGTAGACCACGATGGCCTCACACTCACAGATATACTTGCCTCTGCCTCCCTCATGCTGGAATAAAAGGCATGCACCGTCATGTCTGGCCATAGCATGCATTTTTGGATACTTGCCTAGTCCAAAGTCTGAAGCTCCTGTGCTTAAAGCATCCAAGTGGAAGCAACAGTGTTTATCCCTGCAGAAGTATCTGTTTGTACACTTGAGTACAAAAAAATCCGGAAAGGACTGAGAAATGCTGCTAGGGAGAGGTGGAAAGCCAGAAAAGTATTGCCTTGAGAGAAGTCTTTCTAAAGACCAGGGCTGTGTAGCTTGACATGGCTCAAACCCAGAAACCCACAGGCATGCCACGAGGATGTGGTAGCCATCCTGTAATTCCAGACTTAAAAGGCAGAGATGGGATTCTCAGAGTGAGCTGGCTAGCAGGTCGAGCCTCATCAACAAGCTCTGGGTTTGAATGAGGTAGAAGAGAGATGGAGTATGATTCCTGATGTGAACAGGTACACCTCCACACAAGGAAAGAAAAATATTCACAATGGAGTCAGGAGACACAAGTGCTGTTCCACTGTGCCGAGTGGCCAAGCTAGAAAAGGGGAATGGTTTGGGAGATGCACCTTATGTCTTGGACATCTTATGAAAGACCTTAGTAATAGCAGATTTGATGAAGTTACTGATGGAGAGAGACCCTAAGATAGCTACATAATAGTAATATTTTACTAATTGTAAGAAGCCATGTGTGGTGGTTCACACCTTTAATCCCAGTGCTTGGGAGGCAGAGTCAGGTAGATCTCTGAGTTCAGGTCAGCCTGGTCAATACAGTGAGTTCAGGACAGCTAGGGTATGCAGAGAAACCCTGCCTTGAAAAACCAAATATTACTATATGGTTTCTGTGGAACAGCATCCTGGTTGTTACTTAAGCTTTCATCATCTCTCACTGGCTTTAGTCAAGGTGTCACTGTGTTTCTGTATGATAGAAACATAAAACATGAGGGAGGTGAGGTTGATTTTGACTTACAGGTTTGGCACGACACACACACACACACACACACACACACACACAAGAGAGAGAGAGAGAGAGAGAGAGAGAGAGAGAGAGAGAGAGAGAGAGAGAGAGAGAGAGAGAGAACCTTTGGCTGTTTCCAAAGCTGCAGGAACATGAGCCTTCTAGTCACATCAGAGCAGCAGAGTGCTCGTGCTGAAAGCTGTCAAAGGCCTCTCCCCATAACCTGCCTACAAAAGCATGCCTCACCCCAGAGTTTCCAGTTTCCCCAGACAGCATCTACCAAACAAGGACCAAGTGCAAACAGACACTTTGGAGGGCTGTTGACAGCTAAACCACCATCTCCAGGCTCAACTGGGACAGGCCAAAATCGCACAAGAGATTCTTTACAGAATTCACTTCCCTATACTCTCAGACCAAGAACCCAGTTCTTTTAAGGCTTCCCTCCATCTCTGGCTCTTACAAGACAGGATGGCTAGATCCCAAGAGAGAAAGTAAGTGAAAAAGTATGAAAGAACAAGACATGTCAAAATCTTAAAAGCTGTTTTAGTGAGCTGTCTGTCTGGTAAAGAAATAGCTGGGGCTGGAGAAATGGCTCAGCAGTTAAGAGCATTGTCTGCTCTTCTAGAGGACGGGGGTTCAATTCCCAGTACCCACATTGTAACTGCATGTTACAGACATAACATGCAAACAAAACACCAGTGCAAACAAAATAAATCATTAAAAGAAAAATGCCTAGGATAAAGGATTTAAGAGAAAAGGCTTGTTGGGTGGTAGTGTTGCTCACCTTTAATCCCAGCACAGCTAGGGCTATGCAGAGAAACCCTGTCTTTAAATAAATAAATAAATAAAAAGAGGGTTTATGCTAAGTCACAGCTGTAGAGACTTCCATTCATGGGTAGTCCAGCTGCTTTCAGTCCTGAAGTGAGGTAATATTTTACCATGGAGAGGGCGTTGTTTACTTCAAAGCTTGTGTGTGTTGGTCTTTAACAATGGAAAGTTAAGGGTAGTGAGATGTCTGATAATTTCTTGAAAGCTATGGAAGACTACAGGGCTGGAGCCATAGGGAGTATGAAGACCGGAGTGAATGTATGCTGTTAGACATGAGCTGGAGTGTCCAGGACCAAGGCCTCAGCCTCGTGGGAGATTGACAAAACCTTTGCCATATGGACCATGTTTAGAACTGGCAAAGCCTTCCTCTGGCCCCAATGTGAATGTTGACAGTATATGCAAGTATGTGTGTTTCTGAATGATTGACCAGTGTAAACAAACTAGCAATTGCAGCTTCCTCCTCCCTGGTGTTTACAGCCAGAGAGTGCTGCCTACTGTTGTGTGATGAAACTTGGTGGGGAAGACATGATACACATACATCTACTCACCCCAGATAGGGAATCCCATGACACCAAAAGTATGGATATCAGCAAAGTCCACTTCATGACCCAATGAGTTTTATTGGGGGTTGCTTACAGGCGCAGAAATAACTCAAAGACAGCTGCATCGCCAAGGCCTACCCCAGTATAGGTGACCCCAGTATAGGTGACAGCTCACAAAAGTTGGGAACCTGGGGCACATAACAGCCCAACAGGTGTGCTTTCCAGGTTCCACCTCGGGGCAGCTCGGCTGGTTTCTGCTTTTTCCAGGCAGCTGGTCTCTAAGAATCTTTGCACCTTGCCTTATTGCCTGTGAGTCAGCTTTTATTGTTTACTCTAGCAGGGCGGAGCCTGGTGAATCTGGTCTGTTTCAGGGATGTTGTCTTGAGTTATTTCCCTTCCTGCTCAAGGAGCTTCCTTGTTACACAACCTTACAGAGACCATCCACTGTAAGACTAGCTAATGTCCCCCTTGTGTTGTACATTGTAAGAGGGTTGCTTGGTAGTTGGTGCCACTCCATCAGAGTATGCACGGACCATCTCTTGGTATGGATGTGTGTTTGTCTTTTGTTCATTTCCTGTTGGCCCCAAGGATGACCTTGAATTTCTTTATCCTCCTGCCTCCATCTTGCAAGTGGCTTTGAAAAGCATGCACTATCATACTTGGTTTTATGAGGCACTGCCATTGAACTTAGCCTCATGCATGGTAGGCAAATGCTGTCATCTGTGACTTAAAACATCTGAATGACTTGACACCTTTGCTGTCTTCCCTTATAACAGAAAGTTCTGGGGACATTCTAAGTCCCTTTACTCTCCTCCTCTCCAGGTTATTGATTTTGGTACTCAATATTGTAAATATTGTTTTATTGTTTCATGTAGATAGTATCCATTCAAATTCCTTTTCAGAACCAGTTTTCTCATAATTTACCATTTTTACTTTTCACTCAGTCTCAATCTGCATTCCAAATTTGTGTCACTTTCCTTCTATTTCCAAATTCTTTTTAGTACTTCCTTTAAGGTAGTGTTAATAGCTGGACATGGTGACACATATCTTTAATTTCAGCACTTGAAAGGCAAAGGCAGATTTCTGTGAGTTTGAGGCCAGTCTGGTCTATATAAAGATTTACTGTGTTTTTATGTGTATGTCGTGCGTGCGTGCTGTGTCCACGATAGCCAGAGAGGGCAGCTGGAATTATATATAAGTAGTTATGAGCCTCCTGACATGGGTGCTGGGACCTGGCAGAGCATCAAGCACTCCTAACCACTTTGCTTTTAAAAAGCAAAATTAATGTAAAATTCCCACTTCTAGAAAGCTATGGGTGATTCCCCACGTTGTGAAGAGCAACGGAAAACCACCCTGAATGCTTTGTAAAAGACAAAACATAAAGACTGGCAGACAAAACATCCTGGGAGCCTCAAACCTGAAAGTGCGTTTCCTGCTTGTTTGTTTGCTTCACACATCCCGACTTTGAACCAATGAAGCCAGAAATGCCAGTGGGCACAGCCAAAAAAAGCAAGGCAACAAAAACTAATAAAAGTCTGCCCTCTCCAACCAAAAGAACAGGAAAGGAGGATTGGAAACTTTTAGAAAAACACCATACTACTCAGGCCAAGCATCACAGAAAAACAGAATAAACAAAGCCTAGGCTCCATCCGTGCCTGAGTGCAAAGTGAAGCTTCTACCTTCTCTGGCTGTGGTGAGGTCAAAGCGCCCAGCTGTCTTCTGGAGTGGTGTCAAACAGCCAAGTAGAACAAGCCAAGCCGTGGAGAGTCAGGGCATTCACTACCCAACAAGGATGAGGACATCTTCACTGTGGGTTCAGGGTAACCGCCTGAGCACCCAGAGCGCCTACTGTTGCCCAGGATTCGTGAAAGCCCTGTCCCTGGGTATTCATGGAGACCAAGTTGAAGCCTGGCTACTATGTCAGTCTAAACACTAAAAGGTAGGGTTCTGCTCTCTCTGCAGAAGCCATGTCCTAAAAAGCATCTTAAATGTGAGGTTTAAATAAAACTGATTTTTATAGCAAGAAACAGAAGTATGGGATGGAAAATGGCTCAACAATTAAGAGTGTTTGTTCTTACAGAGGACCTGGGTTCAATTCTGAGCCCTCACATGGCGACTCATAACCACCTCTAGTTGCAGGAAATCCAGTGCTGTCTTGTGACTTCTGTGGGCATCAGGCATGTGTGTGGTGCACATACTACTTCCAAGCAGGTAAAATACTCATATATAAAAAAGTAAAATAAAACCTCTGAGGTTTTTTTTTTTTTTCTCTATGTCTTTGGAGGCTGCCTTGGACTAGCTCAGTAGACCAGGCTGGCCTTGGACTCGCAGAGATCCACTTGCCTCTGCCTCCCTTGTGCTGGGATTAAAGGCTTTCATCACCACTACCCAGCAAAATTCAGCATTTCTAAAACAAAATTATGAAGTAATAGTGCCCTAGGATGTCCAAGTTATGAAGTTGCAGAATTGCCATCTTCACTGCTGTCAGAGTATCTCTGTGATTGACATCTACTGGGTGTCATATCTTGAGTCAGATTCTTGGATTGGTCTTATTCATCTTTGTTTTATGGACCCTGAATCCTGACTGAGTCATATCAGGCATCCAGAAAGTGTTTGTTCACACATGTTTTTACTAAACTCTTTTTAGAATGATTCATTTGACTTCTGAGAGTCAAAAATACCACCCTAATTGATTTGCTGTTCAGTTGCTAGGACTCCAGGAGCTTAGAATATTCTGCACATGATTTTGAGACTTTGTAGTTTTGTTATTAAATGTCCAGTTGTCCAGTGTGTGTTTTTCTTTCAGAATTGTGTAAGATGGTTCCAACTTCTTAAAAAAAAAAAAAAAAAAAAAAAAAGATGTATTTATTGATTATGCACTTATGCACACAGTGTTCTGCCTGCAGGCCAGAAGAGGGCACCTGTTCTCATTACAGATGGTTGTGAGCCACCATGTGATTGCTGGAATTGAATTCAGGACCTTTGGAAGAACAGCCAGAGATCTTAACCTCTGAGCCATCTCACAAGAAGTGTGTGTAAGATATCAGGCATTATGCTGTTACGCTGGCCTGCCCCTGTCACCTGGAAGAATGCACTGAGGCAGCACTCTGGCCAGCCCAGAGCTCTGTGAGTACTAGTCTGCACACAGGTGTAAAGAACTCCTTTAAAAGACAGACCCCCGCCCACTTACTCTTCCTTTGCTCTTTGCTCTCTTTCCAACTCCTCTCTCTTGGCTCTCCTCTGTCCTCTGTCTCTTTACCTCTTTTCTTTTCCCTCCCCCCTCACTCCCCTTTCTAATAAAACTTCTCACTCAAGCTCTGACTTCCTGGTGTATTTGTACCTCTGTCTCGGTCTCCCTCGAGTGCTTGGAACCCACCATTGTCCCCCATGTGGGACCCCCCCCTCCAGCTTTATCCTAACATTGGAGCAAAAGAACAACAATGTGAACAGGTGTGGGCAGCAGAGCAAGCACACACAGGTAGGTAAACTGCCTCAACTGATGGAAAGAAGTGTGGTGTAAGGGGTAAAACAGCTAGCTCTATGAAGGATTCTCCAGTCTCAGGCATATGTTAAATCAGGTGAAAGCTCTCCAAAGATCTAGAAACATTTTGGCCATCTCAAGCTTCCCTGGGGCAGGACATTAAAGGCCAAGGCTTTGGGGTGGAGAGAGTTCCCTAGAACTCTCATGACTGTGTCCTCTCCTTATTCTCTTTACCCCACCAATATAATCTCCCACTTGTTCTCTGATGTAGGAAATAGACCTGTGTCCTCCAACTTTCCATTGTAATGACACCTCCAGTAACTTACCTACTGAAAAGGGTTATTTTGGCCTACAGCTTTAGAGGTGCCAGCTGATGGTTGATGGGCTTCATTGCTTTGGAGGGAGGGGTGTGATGATACAATACAGCCTGGGGGCAGGTCAAAACAAAGCCATTCTCCTTGTGGGCAGGAAGAGAAAAATGCAGACCTCACAGTCTCCCTCAAAAGCACATTCCCAAACACCTAGAGCCTCCTACAGGGCCTATCTCTTAAAGCTCACCCCACCAATAGGCTCCACGGGCTTTGCCAAATGGGCTCTGGGGGCCATTTAAAATGGAAAATTTATCAAGCTCTGTCTAGTTTAGACACTGATGTCTGGACCTGTTGCTCTTTTGAGTACCTGAGCCACATCAATACCACATCTTGTGAATATATGAAAGTCACTCATTTAGCTATTGATGCCCACATTTGACCATTTGTAGAATTCTTTGTCTTTTCTCTCTCATCCATCCAGCATATACTCATTCATCACATGATGGCATTTTAGACCATGATAGCCCACTCACAAACAATGGTCCAGTAAGACTAATGCAGCTGGAAAGTCCCCAGGATGTAGTTCTGTTACAGCTTTAACATTTTAGAGCATTATGTAACGTGTGTGTGTGTGTGTGTGTGTGTGTGTGTGTGTGTGTGTGTGTGTGTGAGAGAGAGAGAGAGACAGAGACAGAGAGAGACAGAGAGAGACAGAGAGAGAGAGTCGGGTGTAAGCACGTCTGTGCTCCTAAAGTTGCATCGAGACACTTCATTGTGTGATACTTGATAATAAAGAACTTAGCTGGTTATGTACTATATTGTACTTGCTGTTTTTCATGTGCTCCTACTCACATATACAAATATATTAAAATTTTACTGTAAAACAGTATGTGATAGCCTCATATATCCCATGCTTATCTTGTTCTCAGATTAGTGCTTGAACTAACCTCGTGTTCTGTTAAGTCCTTAATGGCAATGGATTTTATGCCATTGATACGACTCATGCATAAACATATAACTTGGTATATGAATGGCATATCACCTAGATTCCTCTAAGTATATTCCAGATATTTGTATAATTGTAGAATCACCTTTTGCCAATTGTTAAGTGACACATGCCTATATTGCCAAGTCTTGTTTTGGAATTTTTAATGACTCCAAACCTATTAACTAACAATTGTCCTATAAATCTGCTTAGGAGTTTTTATGAAGAGGATTTGGCAGTTCCAAAAATTGTCCGACATAAATTGTATGAGTCTGTATGAAATAAGGGTACAATAAGATCTCAGGTTGGTCTACTAATATGTCTAGTACAGGAGTGGCAAAGAAATTAACAGGAAAACAAAAGGAAGTCCTGGTTGTATAACCCTGTAATCCCACTTACAAGAGAGGCATAAAAAGATCCAAACTTCAAGCCTGCCTGAACTACAGATCAAGGCCTGCCTGAGCCACCCATCACACTCCTGCCTCAGAATAAAAAATTGAAGAGGTTAATTTACAGGTTAGTGGCAGAGTGTTCAGTCCTCAATACCGCAGGAAAGAAACTGAGCAAACAGAAAAACATCAGTCTTCTTTTTTCTATTTTTTAAATTTAAATTTGAAACAAGCTTGTTTTACATGTCAATCCCAATGTCCTCTACCTCTCTTCCTCCCCTGCTGCCCCCCAGCAACCCTCTATCTCATTCCCTTTCTGCTCCCCAGGAGGGTGAAGATCAGTGGGGGTCTTCAAAGTCTGTCATATCATTTGGAGCAGGGCCTAGGCCCTCCCCTGTGTGTCTAGGCTGAGAGAGTACCCTCTATGTGGAATGGGCTGGCATGGGGGCCTTTGAGAGGCCCCCAAGGAGTTTCCCGGTTATAAACAGTTTCCTTGCTTGTCTCTGGTCGATCTACATTCATTGGTCCAGTGTCGGCCTTTGCTACACCTTCTACACAACCCAGAAGGCTGAGGCCTTCTGTTCAATTCATTCCTGGGAGTGTTGTTTCTTGACATAATTTGCCTACAATTTCTTTTCAGATGTCCTATCCTACCACCGTTAAAACATCTGACATTTTGAAATCTTTTCAAACCTTTGGAGATAGCTGGTTTGACCCAAGCTTCTATGTCATCTATTTTATCTTGATGGTTTCTCCTACCCAAGCTTCAGTGTCATTGTCATTATACTCAATGTTGGCTGTATATAGGACCCATTCTTCCAAGGGTGCTGATCTGATTTTTTAAAGGTCAAGGCACTTGTTTGCATTGAGGGTTCGCATTCTCATAAGCTGATGATTCTATGAGTATTTGCCTAGAATCTATGTCTGCTACCTCTGATACACTGCCATTTCTTGGTTGTCAGTTCAGAAGATCCAAAATCAGATTGCTCTTTCCTTGTCATTGTAGCCTGCAGATCACTTACAGGCCTGCCTGTGACACAGTATTCACGCTTTCACATTGCCTAGTCTAGAAAATGTTATTTACCTAACTAAGATATATTAATTAGTGGGCCACCCATTTGTCCCTACTGACCCTGTTAGTATCTACATTTTCCCCAACCCCCCACAAACTCCACCCACACCACAGGGAAATTCAACTCTGACTTGATTACTAACCACTCCCTACCCCAGATTCCAATCCTGACTCTTCCCTTGAAAAAGAATTACACAGGTGGTGGTGGAAAGATTTTAATTATGAACGATTTCCATCATAATGTAACCAGTCTACACAAATTTAAGGAAGAATTTCTAGCTGTGCTTTGGTGGCACATGCCTTTAATCCCAGCACTCAGGAGGCAGAGGCAGGCAAGTTTTTGTGAGTTCTAGGCCAGCCTGGTCTACAGAACTAGTCCCAAGACAGCCTCCAAAGCAATACAGAGAAATCCAGTTTTGAAAAATTAAAAAAAAAAATTTAAAAAAGATCCTTAACATACTAATTTTAAAAAGAAAAACCTTTGACCAGTCAAGAGAGGTCAAAATGGACTTCAAGAGTTGTAGGTATGCAGGGCACAGTCCTTTGTAGGTTCACGGAGACAGCATGAGGCTCTCACCAGGGTCTCTCCGGCTCCTTAAGGGACATAGACTGAAGGACGCCATGGTGTATGTTATTCATGGCTTGGGAGTCTTTCTTTCCAGGATCCTCCTTCACATATGCCTCTGTGTCTTTAGCAGTTTCCGGGAGCGAACTGGGCTCCAGGATTCATTCTGGGCAGGCACCTCTCCACCGCTGTGGATGCCGCCATGGCCGTCATCATCTGGCTGGTACAGATCCCAGTGGGCCCCTCTCCTGGAAGCGCCTCTTACTTCTTGAGGAGCACAAAGCCTCTCTGCAGTTCCAGCCTTTGGCTCCTTGACACGTGGCTCTCTATGGCGGTTCTGTCCCATCTCAGCTCCAAATTCGGCTCCATCCAGTGTGGCCATGAGGGTATATCCACTTCCATGGCACTCGGGGTGCTGGCACGAGTGATGGCACAGTGCCTCAAAATTATCCAGTGCCCAGGCCCAAGCCTGTTCTCGGTTCATGTTCGGTGGCATGTGGGGCTCCGGGTAGTACCTCCTTCCAGTCAGAAGGGAAGTCATGGCGTCTGCTACCCAACCTGGCTAAGAGACACAGGTGCTCTTCAGTCCTGCAGCTGCTTTTATGTGGTGTGTTCTGCTGGAGGTGACTGCAGATGCCAAAATCGGACCCTGTGAGGATTAGCATGCATTAGCATAGCAATTGGTTCAGAACCTAAACCTCTTAAGGTGGTAACCGAATCCTTTGGGAAGGCACTACCCAGAGGAATGGGAAAATGAGCAGGAAACACTGGGAGCCTTAATTAGGCTGGATAAGTAAAGAGTCCTGTGCCTCTGGGCTTTGTTGGTGTACACCTTTAATCCCAGCACTCAGGAGGCAGAGGCAGGCAGATCTCTGAGTTCCAGGCCAGCCTGGTCTACAGAGCTAGTTCCAAGACAGGTTCCCAAACAATTCAGAAAGACCCTTTCTCAAAACAAAAAGAAAACTCCCTCCTTGAGGGATAGAAATCATAGAAGGAAGAAACCAGTAGTTCTACCTAGCTGTGAAACATATGAACAAAGAAGATAAGCACAGCAAGATAGCCCCACAGGTAAAATTGGGTTATTCATCTATCTTGGCCATAACCAACAGATGTCTGATTAGACTTAAGGCTTATTCAGCAGGAGCTAAAATCATGGTGGGTGGAAACTACCCAGGACTAGTGAGGTCACGGATCTCCTTCACACTGCTAAACTAACACAATTCCTAACTGCATTCCAAATACTTACCCTTATACCCACGGGTAAGGATAGCTCTGAACACTAACCAAAGAGACTTCTTTCTGCAGCAAGCAGAGGCCAATACAGAAAATCACAATTGGTCAAAATGCTAAGAACTGACCCTGGCGCCCACCTCCAACAGATACTTCTACAACTCCTGCACCCAAAGCTCAGGTAGTTTTGAAGGAGGAGGAGGTTGGAAAGATTGTAAGAGCCAGAGGATCAGAAGATCTGCTATGAGATTGTGTAACACAATAAATAAAAGACCCAGAGACTGGTATTGCAGTTCAAACTTCAAGCTGAAGATGAGAAAAACCAAAGCAGCTGGTAAGTGCCCCTGGTACTTACCTAAGGCAATCCTGGCTCCACGAGCTCTCAGCAAGCCTCAGACTGCTGCCTCTCAGTGTGTCTGGAGACTGAATGCCAGCTTGAGATCTTGCTCCTATTTTATATTCCTCCCTAATGCTGGGGTTAAAGGCGTGTGATCCTGGGTGCTGCGATCAAAGGCATGATCTCCTTTACTCTTCACTCTTGTGTACCCCATGGTGGCCTTGAATTCAGAGAGATCCATCTACCTCTTAGTCCTGGACTTAAGGGTGTACCACCACAGCCCGATCTCTGTAGCTTGAGCCTGACTATGCTTTTTAATCCTCAAGAAAGCTTTAATAAATCATAAATAACATATAACCACAAGATTGTGTCTTCTAGAAATTACAGTGATGCAGCTTGCTGCTGGGTGGAGGTGGCACAAGCCTTTACTCCCAGCGCTTGGGAGGCAGAGGTGGGTAGATCACTGTGAGTTCAAGGACAGCCTAGTCTACGAAGCAAGTGCCTGGACAGCCAGGGCTACACAGAGAAATCCTGTCTCAGGGGGGAAAAAAGAAAAGAAATTATAGGAATGCTTTACCCATGATACCTCAACAATATAGCTGCCTAAGCAGGACCTAAACAAGGACAGCATATAGACATGCTAACATGGACAGGGGAAAGCCTCATGGGGCCCTGGTCTTAGACAAAAGACTAAGCAACTAAGGGATACTGAGAGGGAAATGCAATCTTCCCTATGGAGGAGTTGCCTAATTGGTGATCCAATACCAAGTGGTCACCCCTGAAATCATGTATATGCAATACAAATGCACTCTTCCATTGTATCTCTATACTTATATAGATATCTAAATACACACACATATATATATATATATATATATATATATATATATACACATGTATAAAACAATAACAATTAAAGAAGAGGCGGCCAGGAGTTGGAGAGGGAACAAGGAGTTGTAGGAAGGGATGGGAATGGAGGAAAATGATTTAAGAATATATATTTTTTGATTTTTTGAGACAAGGTTTCTCTGTGTAACAGTCCTAGCTGTCCTGGAACTTGTAGACCAGACTGGCCTCAAACTCCAAGAGCTTCACTTGCCTCTGTCTCCTGAGTGCTGGGATTAAAGATGTGAGCTACCACTGCCTGGCACAATATTTTGAAATAGTTAAAACTCCAAACAAACAAACAAAAAATCATATGTACCAGTAGTTGAATGTCAGAGGCAAAGACCTCTTTTATGCCTTTTCAGTAAAATGACCCCTGAACTTTTTATGTGGATGAAAGTCATTCAAAGAGTACCTTCACGCTCCCACTCAGGAAAGGCAACACTCCAAATCACTCAAGAGAAGCGGTCTCGATGCAATAGCATCAGGAATTTTTATTCCAAGTTCACTGGAGTCCACAGTCACAACCCACACAGGGGTAGAGGACTGAGGACCTCAAGGGCAGAATTGAGGTAGCTTTTATAGGATTTACATCAAAGCTAACAAGGCCAGTTTCAAAGCTAGCCTGTTATTTTCACTAGGCCTAAAGCAAGGTATGGGACAATTCAAAATTTGGACGGTAATAACGTTTTCTAGGTTACAGAGATTTCATAGATTTCATAGATTTCACAGTTTTCACAATGCAGGATTGTTTACCACGCCTGCAAGGTTAGGGGGTTTTGTTTCTCTAGGACCAGCAGGCTCAGTGACCTTGTTCTTAAGATAATGGGGGCAGGGAGAATATATTCTCCAGTCAGGGAATTGCCTGTATCTATTGGCAGAGCACTTGTTCTTTCTAGTTTTCCCTTCTTGCCATGAGCCCCGTCTCTTTTAGTTATTAATTTTCTTTGTAGACAGGATGACCCATAACAATTCCCAGACTGTTGTTGAGGATAACAACATTCCTCAGAAACTAGATGGTTATGAATAATAATAATAATTTCCATAAAGCGGTCATCATGACTAAGATGTGTTCATGTGTTTTTCATGTGTTTTCTTTTTCCTGAGCTTTGCATGTAGCTAGGGTGATTTTTAAATACTTGCTGGTGGATATTTTTAAATTTCTAACTTTTAGTGTTCATTAGGCTGTATTTTCAACCTTTCATGATCTTTCTAGGTGTTGCCTTTTTAAATTATATTTGCAATGGAACCCAGTATCAGATTTAATTTTACAATAGCATTCATGTAAACATTCTCTAATAGGTGTTACTATTTAGGTATCTCTCAAAGAAGATAGTTATATCAGTCAGGGTTCTTAAAGGGAAATAACTGGTAAAATAAATGTTAGGTTGGCTTACTGGATGTGGTCTGGGAAGCTCAACAATGGCTGTCTCACACTGGAAAGGCTAAGAATCTGGTAGTTGGTCAGTCCACGAGCCTAGATGTCTCTTGGTAGCCCCAGTCTGGTGCTGAAGACCAGGAGGGTTCCCGGGGAGCTACTACTGGTCATCAGTCTATGGTTGTCTTGTTTATGTGTGTATGTGTGTATATGCACAAGAGCATGAAGGCACCCTCAGAGTCCAGAAGAAGTTATCATTGGATCCCTGAAGTTATAGGAGCTAGTAAGCCACACAACATGGGTGCTGGGAACTGAACTTGGGTCCTCTGTTAGAGGAACAAAAGCTCTTAACCCCTGAACCATCTCCTCAGCCATAAAATGAGTGATGTTAAGTCCTTGTTGAGGACCAGGCAGAGGTAGTATAGGATTTTAGTCCCAGCACTTGGGAGTCAGAGGCGCAAGAGTCTCCAAGTTTGAGGCCAGCCTTATCTACAGAGTGAGTTCCAGGACAGTCAAGACCACATAAAGAAATCCTGTCTTGGCAGGGCACTGGTGACACACACCTTTAATTCCAGAACTCAGGAGGCAGACACAGGTAGATCTCTGTGAGTTCTAGGCCAGCCTGGTATAGAGAGCAAGTCCCAGGACAGGCTCCAAAGCAACACAGAGAAACCTTGATCAGAAAAAGAAAAAAAAGAAACCCTGTCTTGAAAAAAAAATTAAACCCTAGTTGATATGTCCAAGCAATTTTGCACCTTCATAGGCACAGTATGCAGTTAGTGCACAGACTCACATACAGCCAAAACATGTATGTATGTATGCATGTATGTACACGCGCGCGTGTGCACACACACACACACACACACACACACACACACAAAAGTGTGTCAAATTCCATGGAACTGGGAAGTTACTCTGGAGTTACAGACACTTATGAGTTGTTATGTGGGCACCATGTGGGTTCTATGCTGGGTCCTCTGCTTTGTGGGTGCCATGTGGGTGCTAACATGGGTCCTCTGACAGAGCAGCCACTGCTCTTACTTGAGCCATCCCTCCAGTGCTGACGAACATACTGTTAAAAGAAATTATAAAAACAAAGCTTGCCATGTAATATATGAAAACAGATGCCTGTAAAAACAGCCCGTTGATGGAGCCCAAAAGTGCACATTTGTAATCCAATCACTCAGGAGGCAGAGGCAGAAAGTCAGTGAGTGTTAGGAGGTTGTTTTTACCTCTTCTGGGCCAGCTGTTGTCACCTCTTTCTGGGTCATGCAGGTGGTTTGGTGCAGGGGGTTCTCTGTTGGCAACAAGGTACTCTGCATTGTGGCCATGTCCCAGTTTCTGGAGTGGTGCTATTGAGTGCCCTCAGGAGGGTATTTGCATATTTTAACCAGAATCCATTCCAAAATCCATTCACATACTAGGGATAAATACTGATCCGTTACCAGAGGCCCCATAGACTGTCCTGGCCTCCTAACTGACACCCGTGCTCAGGGGTCTGGGTCAGTCCTATGCTGGATTCCCAGCTGTCAGTCTGGGCTCCATGAGCTCCCCCTTGTTCAGGTCAGCTAAAACGTCAGTGGTAACACTTTCTATCACTGCCTTGAACTCCTGGTAGTCCCTTTGCCTTGCCTTCCCAGGGCTGGGATTACATGCTTGGCTAACACTGGACATTTCAGGGTTACTAAATAATAGTGTTTCATTTTCCTTAATTAAAAACTCTTGCAGATTCGTTGTACATGACCCCATGTGCTATCACCAAAAGGCAAGCTCTTTAAAGGCAAGGGTTTTTTTTTTTGTTGTTGTTGTTGTTTAGTTAGGAATCATGATTGTCTAGAACATAATTGTACCTGCTCAATAATATTGGCTGATTGAATGAATCTATATAATGCAAAAAATATATGAAGGTTAAAAATATGTATTAACATCACATTTCTTTCTGAATATTTTATTTTAACATTTTCTTTTACTAAAAAGTAAGTGCTCTTTAGTTTTTATTTATTATTTCATTTACTTTTACTAAATAAAAGTCAAAATTTTTTTTTGCTTTTGTGTGCATTGGTATTTTGCCTGTATTGTATGTCTGTGCGATGGTGTCAAGTACTCTGGGACTGACAGACAGTTGTGAGCTGCTGTCGTGAGTGCTGGGGGTAGAATTCAGGTCCTCTGGAAGAGGAGCCAGTGCTCTTAACAGCTGAGCCATCTCTCCAGCCCCTTAACAACTCTATTCTTTCCTTTGCACTGCCTATGAGTTAGAAAAATTATGGTAGACTACTACTGAAGTTATCCAACTGTTGGGAGTTTTCCTACCAGACCTTAAAAAGGTTTGTGCTCTGGACATTCCTTTCACTTTGCTCAACAGATATTACTGGGTCTGTATGTCCGAAATGACTTCTGTTGTGGAAAGTAGCAGGGCTTCGTCTACTTAATTTAGAACCACGGGTGTGATCAGTTTGCACAGAACCTTCCTAACGACACAATTTGCTCTGGCTCCTGGCTCGCTGCTGCCCTCTAGTGGTCTGTTGGCTAGTGCGGCGCATCGCCGCTTTTCTCCCACCAGTAGGTGACAGCAAACTTCCCAGCCAGGAGGCTTTCTCTCAAACACTCAAATTGAGGTCCTTGCTGAAACCATCCAAGCCCGCTGTCCTGCCCTCAAGGCTCCGAAATCATGAAAATGGGAAGGAAGAATTGTTAGGCCCAGTATTAGGACGATGGAGTGAGACTGTGGTTCCTCACCTGAGGTGCAAAATTGGAGCACTAAACTTCTGTACTGGTTCTCTGTCGGTGTGCCAAAAGAAGAGAGGGATGTGGACAAGCTTGCAGAATGGGTTTTGCAGCAGGGACCCAAATCCACAGTCGTTTTAATATTTTTACACATAAAAATAACTTTTTATTATGGTAGTAATGTCTTCAGTGGGACATATATATATATATATATATATATATATGTGTGTGTGTATATATATATATATATTGCAGTTTTATTTGCCTTTTAATTTTAGACAGGGTCTCATTGTGTAGTCCTGGTGTTAATGGGACTTGCTGTGTAGATATGTAGACCAAGCTGGCATTGAACTCTGAAATCTGCCTGCCTCTCCTGTCCCCACCCTACCTCACCCTATGTGGAATTTGCCTTTCAAATCTTCAGACTTTCATAGTTTGTTTTTGTTGCTTGGGATTTAGCCTCAGGGCTCTACTACTTAAAGTAAGACAGTCTTCAGGAGACTGATGAGCAGTGTTTAAGAGGAGGTTCTGGCCAGGTGGCAGTGGCACACACCTTTAATTCCAACTATTGGGAGGCAGAGGCAGGTGGATCTTTGTGAGTTCGAGGCCAGCATGGTCCTTATTAAGGATGAACCAACAAAGCAACTGAACATATGTGTGGGCTAAAAACAATATGAACAGCATGGAATCTACAGCATCTTGGGATATAAACACCAAAGCATACATTGGTTCTGAATCCATATATAATGTTCTATGCCATTTGTGGTGTTTAATCGTTATTCTCAGCCTGGTAGAAACAGCTATGCCTCTTGGCATGTGAAGGAGATGTTTCGATGAGGAGTGAACACGCACCCTGAACGGGGCACACTTGTCCCCCTGGATGCACCAGGCTCCCTCTCTGTGCATATGTTCTCCCACACCGTTTGGCTTCCTAGCCTCGCCTGTTTGGGTGGCAGCAATGGGGCTTGGGACACTGCCCAAATACAGCACCTTGGCATGTGAGAAACAGTAGAAACCAGAAGGTTCTCTTCTGCCTCTTTCCTGTCATTCTACCCTGAGACAACATAACAGAATTCTGTTTCTTGAAGCAGGTTCTCTGACAATACCTGGAGGGAAGGAGTGAAAACAGACTCCAAGCAGAGTGGGAGCAAGCTGCTTTTGTTGGGCTCTATTCCGTTGTGACCATCTTTTGTCCTGTGCAACTGCACATACCTCACACACCTTCCCTTTTCCTACGGATCTCATTAATATCTTTTGTTTAGTCGTCTCTACCATGATCTTGTCAATGAATGAAGAAAACTTTTCTTGCCTTAAAGTGTCTTTAAGATGGTCCCTAAGAGGCTGGGTGTTGGTGGTAAACACCTTTAATCCCAGCCCTTGGGAGGCAGAGGTAGATGAGAGGCCAGCCTGGTCAATAAAGGGAGTTCTAGACTATATCAGGGCTACACAGAGAAACCCTGTCTTGAAGATGGTCCCTAGGAACTCCTACTTCCTGGGGTTTGATTGTGTCTTACAACCTGAGTATGGCTGATATAGTCCTTAGGTTCTGAATACAGAAAAAAAGAACAGCTACCCAGCTCTGCACAGCATGAAGACACTCTGCCCAAAGACTGCCACTGAGGAGTTTAATATTCTGGGTAGTTTTGTGTTGCACAAAACCCCTCTGGGCAGAAGCCTTGTTTGTGTATGTGTATAGCCTATGTGGTGGTGAAGTGGAGGTTGGAAAAGGAAATTGATTTGGATTTGGGAGAAAGTTTCATGCCCCAAGGTGTTTGTTTTATGAGGGTTTGATTATTAATTTAATGTCAAAATAGTTGGATTAAGAAATGCCTGCAGGGCATGGTGGTGGATACCTTTAATCTCGGGCAGATGGATCTTTGAGTTCAAGGCCAGCCTCATGTACAGAGCTAGTTCCAGTACAGCCATGACTAAACAAGGAAACCATGTCTGGGGTGGGGTGGGGGGCAAAAACAAAACAGAAGAGAAAGGAGGAAATGCCTGGGGATTAGTGAGGCTAATGTTAGTGGTGATAGAACCAGTGACAATTAGATCATGAGAGCTCTGGGGTTTTTGTTGTTTTTTCTTTTTGCAAGACAGGGTTTCTTTGTAGCTTTGGAGACTGTCCTGGAATTCATGCTATGACCAGGCTGGCCTCAAACTCACAGAGATCAGCCTGCCTCTGCCTCTCAGTGCTGGGACTAAAGGCCTGTATCACCACTAACTGGCTAGAAAGACCTTGTTGGTTGGGATGTGAGGAAGTCAGTTTCTTTACTTTCACAAGATTCTCCCTCTACTTTTTTTCCAATTTCAGGAAAACAGTTCCCTGGGGATTGGTGCAACTGATAAAGTGTGTGCCAGTGAATGTTCCCTTTCTCTGCTACAAGCACTCTTCTGGATGCTGCTTTGTACATTGGAGCCAGAGCTTTCCAAACTTTTAAAAAAAGGTTTATTTGTTAATTATGTACACAGTGCTCTGCCTGCGTGTATGCCTGCAGGCCAGATGAGGGTACCGGATCATAGATGGCTATACTCCACCATGTGGGTGCTGGAAATTGAACTCAGGTCCTTCGGAAGAGCAGCCAGTGCTCTTAAGCTCTGAGCCATCTCTCCAGCCTTTACAACTGTTTTTATATTGCGTTCCCTTTGGCAGACACTAGAGGAAACTTTCTAAGCTGCAATAGACAGCATGGACTCAACAACCAGGCAGTGGTGGCACACCTTTAATTCCAGCACTGAGAAGGCAGAGGCAGGCAGATCTCTGCGAGTTCAAGGCCAGCCTGGCACACAGAGCCAGTTCCAGGACAGGCTCCAAAGCTACAGAGAAACCCTGTCTCGAAAAAACAAAAAACAAAAAGGGGGGAGGGAGGAAGAGGATTGAATCCATAGCAAGTGTTTTTCTTTTTTAGGTCATATTGGAAAAAAATGAGAAATCAACTACATTAGGATCCTTAGAAAAATACACAAATTAGTAGAAATTTAAAAATTATTCTAAATAGTCAATAAGTCACAGAAGAAATAAAAAAAAAGGAAATGAAAATATCTTGAGACATAAAACATTTTTGTTTATTTTGAGATATGATCTTGTGGCTCAGTCTGCCCTCAAGCCTTCCTAACTTAGTCTCCCAAGTGCTGGGATTAAGCCACTACACCTTGCTCAATATTTTTTATTAATTATCAAAATCCTGCTGTTCAATACACCTCAGAAATTATTCTGCCTGTGTGAAAGACTTTAGTTTGCAGAGCAAGGAGATGTAGGAAGGAGAATAGTTCTTGCAAGTAGAGTATAGAAAATCACAAAGAATTGATGTTGACATGTGTGGAAAGATCAGGAATTATGAGAACAAGAAAGGTTACTATGTTGATGGGGCTAGTGGTTATATGCTAGGCTGATTTTGTTAAACAGGACTAGTTACTGAATCATCAAACCTTTGTGGAATAACTGAAGGCTCTAAATGTACAGCCAAGAGAAAGCCAGAGTATGAGAGACTTTAGCTTGCAAAGAAAAAAGGGATAAGAAGTTTCTCCCAGGTCATGGCCCACAGCAAGGAAATAGACCCCCAACCCTGGAACAAATGGTTCCAGATGAACAGCCCTGTCTGGGTCACTCCTGGCCAATGGACACTCTGGAGACTTTCCAAGTCATTCTGTGGTTTTTCCTTTGAATAAGAACAGGTCACACCTGGGTGATCTCTCAAACATGAGATCATACTTTGTAATCAGTCACTTTGTGCCCCATGCATGTATGCTGATTTGCAGTCTTTCTCTATAAAAAGGGTCTGAACCCTTTGAGGGGTGTGCAGCTTTCCCCAAAATGCTGAGCCCCAAGTGCGCATGCTTTCAATTAACACCTCTTGCTTGTTGCACCTCCTGGTTTTGGTGTTTGTGTCATAGGGCTCTCCCTTTGGCCCATCAGGACCCCGAAATTAGGGTCTTACAGCTGTATACGAATGTTTGGACATTTTGAGCAAAAACTCCCCATTCCTATTCCACCCAGGACTCTGGGAACTATTGTTTTCTCTCACTTCTGTGAGCTTGAGTTCAGCTTCAATACACCCTATGTATAACTGAGATCTCTCTCTCTCTCTCTCTCTCTCTCTCTCTCTCTCTCTCTCTCTCTCTCTCTCTCTCTCTCTCTCTCTCTTTCTCTCTCTCCCTCCCTCCCCACCCTCTTTCTCTCTCTCTCATATTCAACATCAATTTTTCAAGACTCTGCAAGTTTTCTTATGAATTAGTTCCAGTAGAAAGAGCAAACGAAGAGTTTTGTGAAAGCAAAGCAGGGCTTGTTGGTGAAACTTTAATCGCAACACTTGAGAGACAGAGGCTAGCATAAACTACAGAGCCATTTCCAGGATAGACAAGGGTATGCAGAGAAGTCCTGCCCATTTACCACCACCCCCTAAAAAAGAGAATTTTATAGCTGTAATGGAATGTCTTCATTTTCCAGCTTCAGTTTCCCCAGATCTGAGATGTAGCCAACATGCCAGGCATGGTATTTGTCTTTCTTTGCCTACTACTTTTAAGGTCTTAGTTACTGTTATATTGCTGTGGTAAGACCCTACAACATATAAAAGAAAACACTTAGTTGGTACTTACTGTTGCAGAGGGTTAGAGTACAGGATCACCTTAGCAGCAGACAGGCATGGGGATGGAGCAGTAGCTGAGAGCTCAGATTCTCATTCACAAGTACAGGCAGAGAGAGCTAACCAAAATTAGTATGAGCATTTGAAACTTCAAAGCCCACTCCCAGTGACACCCTCCTCCAACAAGGACACATCTCCTAATCCTTCCTAAAGAGTTCCACCAGCTGGGGATCAAACACTCAAGTCTATGAGCCTGTGGGAGCCATTCTCATTCAGACTGCCACATGTGATGTCTTCCAAATTCACTAATGTATTACAAATGGCAGAACACCCTCTCACCCTTATTACTGAATGATTCACAAAAGGTACTCTGAACTATAAAACTTTATTTAGTTTCCATTTTAGAGATAATAAAGGAAGACCTTGAGAGACGATGTAACTTGCTGAGAGTTGCTAGGCTGGAAAAGCGTGGAACTCCTCACAGCCACAGGGGCTCCTCCCCAGGAACCCAGAGCCTTCAGAAAGGGGGGGTCTAGTTCTGACCAGGTGAGGAGTGTCTCTGCTGTCCCCACTTCCCAGTCTTTCAAAGGCGCCTTCCCTTCCCACGGACCCGGGTATCAGTCCCTGCTGCAACATTACTGAGTGACTTGGGACAATAGTCAACTTTTTACAGAGTGGCATTTTCAGGGCCAGTGATACCTCGGTTCCCCATTCAGAATCCAATCTCACTGGGTTAATACCGATTCACATGGGGTAATTTCACCTACAAAGATAAGTTTTGGGGGAGGTGATGAGATAGGTACTTCTGAGGAAGTTATTTCCGGGGCTTCCTGTCAATGCCCAGCTTTTCCTTGTCGACCTGTGTCTATTAACCAGCTAGGCACCTGGATCCTTCTGATTAGAACCCAGTGTTAACGGTGTGAGATCAGTGAAATCCAGAACTTCCTCCTCTGTGTGCTGAGGGCCTGGAATTCTGATGACTGCATGACAGGAAGTAACAGTCACCAGCACAGACCCCAGGTAATTCTGCACTATCAACTCTCCTGTTCTATCTCCAGCACCCTCCCCCCCCCACCTTAAGATTTTCTGGGGCAGTCAAGTGCCTGGCAAAGACATGCTAATACCCTCCTGAGGGCCCTCAATAGCACCACTCCAGAAACTGGGACTTGGCCACAATGCAGAGTACCTTGTTGCCAACAGAGAACCCCCTGCACCAAACCACCTGCATGACCCAGCAAGAGGTGACAACAGCTGGCCCAGAAGAGGTAAAAACAACCTCCTAACTCTCACTGACTTTCTGCCTCTGCCTCCTGAGTGATTGGATTACAGATGTGCACTTCTGGGCTCCATCAACGGGCTGTTTTTACAGGCATCTGTTTTCATATATTACATGGCAAGCTTTGTTTTTATAATTTCTTTTAACAGTATGTTCGTCAGCACTGGAGGGATGGCTCAAGTAAGAGCACTGGCTGCTCTGTCAGAGGACCCAGGTTAGCACCCACATGGCACCCACAAAGCAGAGGACCCAGCATAGAACCCACATGGTGCCCACATAACAACTCATAAGTGTCTGTAACTCCAGAGTAACTTCCCAGTTCCATAAAATTTGACACACTTTGTGTGTCTGTGTTTGTGCGTGCGTGTGTACATGCATGCATGCATGCATACATACATACATACATATGTCTATGAAAGTGCAAAATTGCTTGGACATATCAACTAGGGTTTACTTTTTTTCAAACAGGGTTTCTTTTTTTTTCTTTTTTCCGAACAAGGTTTCTCTGTGTTGCTATGGAGCCTGTCCTGGGACTTGCTCTTTATACCAGGCTGGCCTCAAACTCACAGAGATCTACCTGCATCTGCCTCCTGAGTTCTGGAATTAAAGGTGTGTGTCACCAGTGCCCTGCCAAGACAGGATTTCTTTATGTGGTCTTGACTGTCCTGGAACTCACTCTGTAGATAAGGCTGGCCTCAAACTTGGAGACTCTTGCGCCTCTGACTCCCCAGTGCTGGGACTAAAATCCTATACTACCTCTGCCTGGTCCTCAACAAGGACTTAACATCACTCATTTTATGGCTGAGGAGATGGTTCAGGGGTTAAGAGCTTTTTTTCCTCTAACAGAGGACCCAAGTTCAGTTCCCAGCACCCATGTTGTGTGGCTTACTAGCTCCTATAACTTCAGGGATCCAATGATAACTTCTTCTGGACTCTGAGGGTGCCTTCGTGCTCTTGTGCATATACACACATACACACATAAACAAGACAACCATAGACTGATGACCAGTAGTAGCTCCCCGGGAACCCTCCTGGTCTTCAGCACCAGACTGGGGCTACCAAGAGACATCTAGGCTCGTGGACTGACCAACTACCAGATTCTTAGCCTTTCCAGTGTGAGACAGCCATTGTTGAGCTTCCCAGACCACATCCAGTAAGCCAACCTGTAGCATGTATGTTTTCCGCCAGCCTGCCAGCCCGCCTGCCCGCCTGCCCACCCACTGCTGGTCTGGCGCGCAGGCCCCAAATAACACTCAGAGACTCTGTATTTGATACAATCCTGTTGGTCAGTTACCATTATTGTTTATGGGCTAGCTCTGTCTTAATTATTAACCCATTTCTACTTATCTAAGTATTTTCACGTGGTCATCTTATCAGGGAGGGTCGCCGTCTTCCTTCCTCCCCGGTCTACATCTTGACTCCTCCTGGTCTCCTAGCCCCACCTATCTTGTTTTCTCATTGGCCACAGTGCTATATTAATTAACCAGTATGAGAAACATATTTACAGAATAACATCTCCCATCATCAACCTAACATTTATTCTACCAGTTATTTCCCTTTAAGAACCCTGACTAACATAACTATCTTCTGTGAGAGCTACCTAAACAGTAACACCTATTAGAGAATGTTTATAGGAAAGTTATTGTAAAATTAAATCTGATACTGGGTTCCATTGCAAAGATAATTTAAAAATGCAACACCTAGAAAGATCACATAACATGTTGGGGGATCATTCCACTGGAAAGGCATGAAAGAGGCCTTTGCCTCTGACAGCTACTGGTACCTATGAATTTCTTTTTTGTTTAGGGTTTTAATTTTGAAAAACATTGTGCCAGATGGTGGTGGCTCACACCTTTAATCCCAGCACTCGGGAGACAGAGGCATGTGAATCTCTTTGAGTTTGAGGCCAGTCTGGTCTACAAGTTCCAGGACAGCTAGGACTGTTACACAGAGAAACCTTGTGTCAAAAAAATCAAAAAATATATATATTCTTACATCATTTTCCTTCATTCCCTTCTCTTCCTGCAACTCCTTGTTCCCTCTCCAACTCCTGGCCTCCTCTTCTTAATTGGTATTGATATGTATGTATGTATATATGTATGTATGTATTTAGATATCTATATAAGTATATAGATACAATGGCAGAGTGCATTTGTATTGCATATACATGATTTCAGGGGTGACCACTTGGTATTGGATCACCAATTAGGCAACTCCTCCATAGGGAAGATTGCATTTCCCTCTCAGTATCCCTTAGTTGCTTAGTCTTTTGTCTAAGACCAGGGCCCCATGAGGCTTTCCCCTGTCCATGTTAGCATGTCTATATGCTGTCCTTGTTTAGGTCCTGCTTAGGCAGCTATATTGTTGAGGTATCATGGGTAAAGCATTTCTATAATTTCTTTTCTTTTTTCCCCCAGACAGATTTCTCTGTGTAGCCCTGGCTGTCCAGGAACTTGCTTCGTAGACTAGGCTGTCCTTGAACTCACAGTGATCTACCCACCTCTGCCTCCCAAGTGCTGGGAGTAAAGGCTTGTGCCACCTCCACCCAGCAGCAAGCTGCATCACTGTAATTTCTAGAAGACACAATCTTGTGGTTATATGTTATTTATGATTTATTAAAGCTTTCTTGAGGATTAAAAAGCATAGTCAGGCTCAAGCTACAGAGATCAGGCAGTGGTGGTACACCCTTAAGTCCAGGACTAAGAGGTAGATGGATCTCTCTGAATTCAAGGCCACCATGGGGTACACAAGAGTGAAGGGTAATGGAGATCATGCCTTTGATCGTAGCACCCAGGATCACACGCCTTTAATCCCAGCATTAGGGAGGAATATAAAATAGGAGCAAGATCTCAAGCTGGCATTCAGTCTCCAGACACACTGAGAGGCAGCAGTCTGAGGCTTGCTGAGAGCTCGTGGAGCCAGGATTGCCTTAGGTAAGTACCAGGGGCACTTACCAGCTGCTTTGGTTTTTCTCATCTTCAGCTTGAAGTTTGAACTGCAATACCAGTCTCTGGGTCTTTTATTTATTGTGTTACACAATCTCATAGCAGATCTTCTGATCCTCTGGCTCTTACAATCTTTCCAACCTCCTCCTCCTTCAAAACTACCTGAGCTTTGGGTGCAGGAGTTGTAGAAGTATCTGTTGGAGGTGGGCGCCAGGGTCAGTTCTTAGCATTTTGACCAATTGTGATTTTCTGTATTGGCCTCTGCTTGCTGCAGAAAGAAGTCTCTTTGGTTAGTGTTCAGAGCTATCCTTACCCGTGGGTATAAGGGTAAGTATTTGGAATGCAGTTAGGAATTGTGTTAGTTTAGCAGTGTGAAGGAGATCCGTGACCTCACTAGTCCTGGGTAGTTTTCACCCACCATGATTTTAGCTCCTGCTGAATAAGCCTTAAGTCTAATCAGACATCTGTTGGTTATTGCCAAGATAGATGAATAATCCAATTTTACCTGTGGGGCTATCTTGCTGTGCTTATCTTCTTTGTTCATATGTTTCACAGCTAGGTAGAACTACTGGTTTCTTCCTTCTATGATTTCTATCCCTCAAGGAGGGAGTTTTCTTTTTGTTTTGAGAAGGGGTTTTTCTGAATTGTTTGGGAACCTGTCTTGGAACTAGCTTCCGGCGGCCTGGAACTCAGAGATCTGCCTGCCTATGCCTCCTGAGTGCTGGGATTAAAGGTGTACACCACCAATGCCCAGAGGCATAGGACTCTCTACTTATCCAGCCTAATTAAGGCTCCCAGTGTTTCCTGCTCATTTTCCCATTCCTCTGGGTAGTGCTTTCCCAAAGGATTCGGTTACCACCTTAACAGGTTTAGGTTCTGAACCAATTGCTATGCTAATGCATGCTAATCCTCACAGGGTCCGATTTTGGCATCTGCAGTCACCTCCAGCAGAACAGACCACATAAAAGCAGCTGCAGGACTGAAGAGCACCTGTGTCTCTTAGCCAGGTTGGGTAGCAGACGCCATGACTTCCCTTCTGACTGGAAGGAGGTACGACCCGGAGCCCCACATGCCACCGAACATGAACCGAGAACAGGCTTGGGCCTGGGCACTGGATAATTTTGAGGCACTGTGCCATCACTCGTGCCAGCACCCCGAGTGCCATGGAAGTGGATATACCCTCATGGCCACACTGGATGGAGCCGAATTTGGAGCTGAGATGGGACAGAACCGCCATAGAGAGCCACGTGTCAAGGAGCCAAAGGCTGAAACTGCAGAGAGGCTTTGTGCTCCTCAAGAAGTAAGAGGCGCTTCCAGGAGAGGGGCCCACTGGGATCTGTACCAGCCAGATGATGACGGCCATGGCGGCATCCACAGCGGTGGAGAGGTGCCTGCCCAGAATGAATCCTGGAGCCCAGTTCGCTCCCGGAAACTGCTAAAGACACAGAGGCATATGTGAAGGAGGATCCTGGAAAGAAAGACTCCCAAGCCATGAGTAGCATACACCATGGCGTCCTTCAGTCTATGTCCCTTAAGGAGCCGGAGAGACCCTGGTGAGAGCCTCATGCTGTCTCCGTGAACCTACAAAGGACTGTGCCCTGCATACCTACAACTCTTGAAGTCCATTTTGACCTCTCTAGACTGGTCAAAGGTTTTTCTTTTTAAAATTAGTATGTTAAGGATCTTTTTTAAATTTTTTTTTTTTAATTTTTCAAAACTGGATTTCTCTGTATTGCTTTGGAGGCTGTCTTGGGACTAGTTCTGTAGACCAGGCTGGCCTAGAACTCACAAAAACTTGCCTGCCTCTGCCTCCTGAGTGCTGGGATTAAAGGCATGTGCCACCAAAGCACAGCTAGAAATTCTTTCTTAAATTTGTGTAGACTGGTTACATTATGATGGAAATCGTTCATAATTAAAATCTTTCCACCACCACCTGTGTAATTCTTTTTCAAGGGAAGAGTCAGGATTGGAATCTGGGGTAGGGAGTGGTTAGTAATCAAGTCAGAGTTGAATTTCCCTGTGGTGTGGGTGGAGTTTGTGGGGGTTGGGGAAAATGTAGATACTAACAGGGTCAGAAGGGACAAATGGGTGGCCCACTAATTAATATATCTTAGTTAGGTAAATAACATTTTCTAGACTAGGCAATGTGAAAGCGTGAATACTGTGTCATAGGCAGGCCTGTATGTGATCTGTAGGCTACAATGACAAGGAAAGAGCAATCTGATTTTGGATCTTCTGAACTGACAACCAAGAAATGGCAGTGTATCAGGTCCATGCAGGAACAGAATACACCCCTGTAAGTCCTGTCCATTTCATACGTTATCTGCATAGCTTGACTACCAAATCCAACAAATGGGAGGTTCATGGACAGGGTCAAGGAACACGACCTCTCTGGTTTATAATGTAAATAGTAAAGATTCTCCCCAGAGCCAGGTATAGTTGTGTGCACCTGTAATCCCAGCCCTCTGGAGGCAAGAGGATCTCAGTTAAACTCTAGCCTGGTGTTCATGGTGAGTTCCAGGGCAACAATGGCTACATAGTGTTAAATGCTAGCCTGGTCTACTGGGTGAATTCCAGGGCAACAATGGCTACATAGTGTTAAATGCTAGCCTGGTCTACTGGGTGAATTCCAGGGCAACAATGGCTACATAGTGTTAAATGCTAGCCTGGTCTACATGGTGAGTTCCAGGGCAACAATGGCTACATAGTGTTAAATGCTAGCCTGGTCTACATGGTGAGTTCCAGGGCAACAATGGCTACATAGTGTTAAATGCTAGCCTGGTCTACATGGTGAGTTCCAGTGCAACAATGGCTACATAGTGAAACCTGTCTCAAAATAGGTGAGCTTAAAAGGATTTCAGGGGTGCCAGAATCTTTTTTTGTTGTTTGTTTGTTTGTTCCAAAACAGGATTTCTCTGTAGCTTTTCAGCCTTTCCTGGAGTTTGTTCCGTAGACCAGGCTAGCCTCGAACTCACAGAGATCCTCCTGTCACCACCGCCTGACCTGGGGGACCAGGCTCTTTAACAATGCCACCACTTGCAAGGGGGTGTGGTGATGTCTGTATACAGGGATGGGGCAAAGATAAGCAGCAACCCTCAGAACAAAGGACATTCCTTGCATTAATATACTTTGGAGGGTAAGGGCTCTGAGTCTGGCAGGTCAGTGAAGGTGTTAGAGGGATATAAAGCAGGAACTTAGAAAGCTAACCCTAATGTGCACTCTAGGGACATGCTAGGAGTGGAACGGCCTGGGCAAGTTGTTAAATGGGAGGAAAGGGGGGCTAATCCCCTGTGCAGGAGCAGCCTCAGGGATCTAACAGTTAGAGATCCCAGAGTAAGAAGGGGAGTGGGGACCTGCGAATCCAGGGACAATGGTGGATTCTGTTCTAGATGAGATCTGAACTCCTGCACCCCATAGACTGGAGGCTTATTTATTAGGATTCTAGCACAATTCTGGTCATCCCTGAATGTCATGTTAGTTTAACACTTGTGCTTACTTTGCTCATTGGTAAAACATGGTGGAACTATGATGGCCACCTTATGGATGTGTGGTGGACTCACCATTCCCCTGCCCCTTTCTGCCACACTCCAGAACCATCTAATCCCTCCAGTTCTACCTCTTTCCCTCACCCAAAAGCAACCCCTAGGTGGAGATCAATCATGCGTATACAGAACCGAGAATTCTGAGTTCATTAAAAAAGTTCTGGCAGGGTGGTGATGGTGCCTGTCGCAGAGGCAGGAGGATCTTTGTGAGTTCTAGGCCAGCCTGGTCTACAGGGCCACACAGAGAAACTCTGTCTTGAAAAACAAACAAACAAACAAACAAACAAAAAACAAAAACACAAAAGAAGAAGAACGAAAGAAAGAAATGAAAGAAAGGAAAGTTTCAGAGTGTGTTTTTTCACTTTCTGGAGAAACTTTTGTCATGAAAACTGTTTTTCCTTGTTTCCCTAGTAGCAAGCATGGTTCCATATGAGTCCACAGGACAACATGTGGGTCCTAGACTCTGTATTAGTGGGTTGTTTTTGCTTTGTTTTGTTTTGTTTTTTGCCATTGTAACCAAATAAGCTTGGCTCAGTCATTTAAGCTTTTTGTTTTTGTTTGTTTAATTTTGTTTTTGTTTGAGACAGGCTTTGTGAACATTCCCTGCCTATCCAGAATTCTGTCTGTAGACCACATTGACTTTGAATTCAAAGAGGTTGCTTCATCTCTGGGTCCATAGGCATGCTGGCATTAAAGGCCCATGACAGCATGCTATGCTAGGCTCAGTAGGGTATAATGGACATGGATTTACATTTATCACTCTTTGGAAGTTCAAGGGCATGAATGGACAGCTGTAGTGACATATTCACCTTGTCGGCACCTGTGAAAAGACCATGCCCATTGGGAGTGCAGGTAGGGCAGAAGGTGACCTGGGGGAACTAAGGCTGAGGAGGGGGCTCAGAGAGCCCTCTTGCTTGCAGTATGGGGACAGGAGGACATCCGGAGGCATCCTTGGGACTAGAATCCTGCTGGTGTCCATCTGTCTATTCTGTGAGTTATTTCTCCCTGAATAAACATCTATTTGGCCTATTTGTTTCTCTTGATCCTTATTAAACATCAATAGACAGCATTACTGATACTTGAATTACTTTACAATTAATTCTGATTTCTCATCTCAGATTTCCTTTATATAGATAATAAATTTTCTTTTTATTTGATTTTTTTCTAGAGACAGGTTCTCTTGCAGACCAACTTCCCTGCAACTATATGGCCAAAGAGAACCTTAAATGTTTACAAATTGGAACCTACCAGAAATTTTTACTCAGATTATTTGTCTAACTGAGGTCTGCATTATATTTGTTTGATATTTCTCCTGCCAAAAAGAGACAGACCTTAGGACAGGCTCCATGTCCAATAACAGATGATCAAAAACAATTAATTCGGTGGTATCTTTGAAGACTTTTTGTCTCATAATGCTTTAGACATTTCCTGTTCATATTACTGGTCTTTTGCTTATATAGTATATATTATGGTTTCTCATTTTGTGTTTTTATGAGATGTGTGCATTTTTGGTGGTTTTCTTTGTTTTTGTTTTGTTTCATTCTGATTTGTTTTTTATTTGCTTGTTTGTTTTCTAAAGAGAGAAAGGAGGTATGAAATTATATGAGTAGAGTCGATGTGAGAGGAAATAAGAGGGAGGAAAACGTGATCAAATCTATTGCGTTAAAAAAATTAAAAATTATTTTAAAAAAATGCATCTCCAGAGCAGCCCTGGATGGCTCATTGTGGGTGTTTCCCCACCCTTGATTCTGTGATTCTGTGATTCTGTGATCTCTCTCACGAAGAACTCAGGAGTGTGGGCTCCTGGGAAATGTAGGCAACACAGATAATGGTTTACCCTAGAACACTGCCTTCTCAGCATGGAAGCTTGCGTTAGGTGGAAGCTTGCATTAGATAAGAAGTGATTTTATATGGTGTTCTTCATTGCTGCCAGCTTCTCCTCCTCCTGGGTTTTGTTTGTTATGAAACAGGGTCTCTTCATGAAACCCTGGCTGTCTTGGAACTCCTATGTAAATCAGGCTGGCCTCAGAGATTCCCCTGATCCTCTGCCTCCTGAGTGCTGGAATTAAAGGCGTGGGCCCCACACCTGGCTGTATGTTTAAAATATTAAAATTCTTATGGATTTTGAAAATTTATTCCTCACTTCTATTTAAATGTTTTGTTTTCCCCGAAGCAGGGTTTCTCTGTCTGTCCTGGAATTTACTCAGCTGACCATGTGAGCCTGGAACTCAGATATCCACCTACCTCTGCCTCCTTACTGCTAGAATTAAATGTGTGGGCCACCACTGCCTGGCATCTCTTTATTTCTTATTTGTGTGTTACCCATGGTGTGTGTGTGAAAGCAGGCATGCAGGAGGCATAGGACTGGGGACAGACATCAAGAGACAGTAAGAATTCCATCATGGGGGTTGAGAATCAAATCCAGGTCTTAAGGATTTAGTAAATGTTTTCACTTTCTGAATCATCTCAACTTCCCTGAACTTTTTATATTTGTTTGTTTGTCTGTCTGTCCGTCATCCACCCATTAATTGCCCACTGTGGATTTTCTGAGCTCCTCACTGTTAAGAGTTCTTATGGGTGCAGAAGTCAAGATGCAAAGCTAGGGCACACTCCCAAGGCGACCGAACCTGCAGCGATGGCGAGATCTGTCCACTAGGTGGCAGCCGAGGCACAGGCTGGAGCGCACAGGCTCTAAATTGCTGGTTCTCTAAAGCGGGTATCTGGAAAGTTTCCATCCTTTGTGCCTTTCTCCTGGGAAGTCCAAGCCACCACCACGTGTTTGTCCGTCTAAGCACAAACCCAAAACACACAGAACGTTTTATTATTTGCAACAAGAAAGGCGAGAATCCCAGGGAGGTTATTTTTCGACCGGGAAATGGAATGGAGGATTTATTTAGGAGACTTAGGTTTTATATTTTTCGAAGATTTATCACAGTTTCTGGGCACCTGGAATTGAAGACCACACTGTAGCTGGGCGCTAACTTGGTTGGTGACTCCCGACTCTCCCCATTTTCTTCCCAGCATCCTTAGTTTGGTCACCTTGCCTGCTGGCTACTGGACAACCAGCATTCTATTAAACCAATTCGGGTGCCAAATTTTTTCCGTGTACAAAGGGATTATTCTATGGCAGATCTGCTTAACTCTGCCCCCCAAGTGCTGAAATTAAAGGCTTGGGGGCTAGAGAGATGGCTCAGAGATTAAGAGCACTGGTTGCTGGCTGCTCTTCCAGAGATCCTGAGTTCAATTCCCAGCAACCACAAAAATTAAAAAAAAAGAAAGAAAGAAAGAAAGAAAGAAAGAAAGAAAGAAAGAAATATTAAAGGTTTATGCCACCAAGCCTGTCTAAAGGCTCCTTTCCCTTGTTTTATTCACTGTCAAAATTTTATACATGCACATTTTAATTAAGTTCACTCCATGTCCCTGCTGCCCACCTCTCCCTGCCAATCCCTCTCCACCCACCATTTTTCCCTGTGAGCTTCTTTTTGAAATGCTAGCTTGATAAGCGGCATAGGCTGCTGGAGATCTCTCTACCCACCTCCAACCTTCTCAAAAGTAATTGGAATTAAAGGGATGTGATGTCATTTGTAGTGAAAACATGCTTACTATGTTACCCTCAGTGAATGCACTATAAGAATTCCACAGGGTCTGATCTTGTTGTGTTCTGTGCAATCAAAAAGATCAAAGAAAGAAAGTCATGTACTTCAGGCTCTGTGGCAGCATGGAGGGACAGTATTGAGGAACTGAACTTCCAACAGCCTTTTATAAGCATATTTATTGGTTGTTACACAAGGGTTCTTTTTTTGCCTGGGAGGGGTAAAACAAATTCCTCATAATAAAGCTAGAGTACATGTTGCTTCTTCAGAGGGCCAGGTTTACTTCCCAGCACCCACACTGTGGTTCACCCCCGTCCAGGGCATCTGAAGCACTCTTCTGGCCTTGATCGGCACCTGGAACACACAATATGCACAGACATCCATGCAGGGAAAACACTGATACACCTCATACACATAAAATGAAAACAAATGGATCTCCTTAAAGTGCAGAACACCCTTGAGTTTAAAAGAAAAAAGCCAGTAGGAGAGGTGGCACACACCTTTTATCTCAGCACTCCTGTCAGCTTCGTCTAGGAAGTTCCAAGAAGCAGGGCTACACAGAGATACCATGCCTTGGAAAACAAAACAGAAGAGGAAGAAGAAGAAGAAGAAGAGGAAGAAGAAGAAGAAGAAGAAGAAGAGGAGAAGAAGAAGAAGAAGAAGAAGAAGAAGAAGAAGAAGAAGAAGAAGAAGGAAGAAGAAAGAAGAAGAGGAGGAGGAGGAGGAGGAGGAGGAGGAGGAGGAGGAGGAGGAGGAGGAGGAAGCAAGAAAGAACAGAAACAAATAGTTACTTTTCCAGTCTTCTAATGAAATGAGTTTAATATCCATTAGGTATAGTCCATAAAGCCTATGTTTCTTACCATAGAACATAAGAACATGTAAAAAGGAAATAACATTTAAAATCTGCTTTAAAACAATCAGTTTTCAGCCAGCCATTGGTGGTGCACACTTCTCATTCCAGCTCTTGTGAGGCAGAGGCAGGTAGATCTCTGTGAGTTCGAAGCCAGCCTGGTCTTCAGAACTAGTTCCAGGACAGGCTCCAAAGCAACACAGAAAAACAAATCAAAAAAAAAAAAAATCCAACTATCTTATATCCTCCTACCTTATTTCTCTTCTGGATGGTGACCTAATGTTGTTCTAAATTCATTTTGAGGTTTGTGAAACACATTTCATGTGTCCTCAGATTTACAAGTATTTGTAAGTATTAATGGTTACTTAGAAATTGCCAAATCTCCACAAATTCACAAATACAAAAGGCACCTAGGATCTTTTCTATTATGTAATTTAACTTATTTGTGATTTTGTTTTTTGAGGTTTGGTTTTTTTTTTTTTTTTTTTTTTTTGAGATTGGCTTCCTCTATGTAAAGCCCTGAATGATCTGAAACTGACTTTGTAGGTCAGGCTGGACTTGAACTCAGAGAGAGCCATCTGCTTCTGCCCTCTGAGTGCTGGGATAAAAGGCATGTGCAACCACACCTGGAAAATTTTTATTTTCTCATCTATTTTTTCAGGGCTCATCCATAAGTCTCCTCTCTCCCACATGAGTGGTGCAGAAGATGTGTCTTAAAGCCAATGAATATTGCATAGTTTCACCCAATGGGATGTTCCAAGATCTATAGTGCTCCTGAGTGTGACAACTTAGGAAGAAAGGAAATGTGATCCCAACCAGAAAGAGAGAGGTATGGGGTGTCTGCAGGTGAGAGTGCAGGTCACCTGTCCACTAACAGATCCTAAAGGACCTTGAATTCCCATGACAGTGTCCTCCATTCAGGCAGAGATCAGAGAAGCCTAGGTGGGAGAAGGGGCTGAGAGCAGAGCTGTCCCTGGGCATTCAGAATGGGCATCTTGAAGAGAAAGCCTGGATTTGGCTCTGGAGGGACTAAGGTGAGCTCTGTAGGGTGTACGATCAACAGTTGGCTTCCTGTCATACATTACAAGAAAGAACTTTCATTGATGTGACCACAATATGTGGGTCTCAGGCTTCCCCAGCAGAGTTTCAAGGGGACAGATTCCATCATCACAGCCAGAAGGCATGACAGCCTGACATGCACGCACCCCAGATGTGCTTGTCTGCCCAGGGCACACACCAACCCCTGCACCCTGATTTCAATGGATAGAGAATCACCAGGGGATGCTTTGTCGCTTAGAAATTAATTGGCCCATTCATTTATTCATTCATTCATTCATTTCATTCATCCACCTGTGAAGGTTTAATGAAGGTCGTCCCAAAGGCTGGTGTTTGAATGCTTTGTTCCTTGTTAGTGGAACTTCTTTGAACAAAAAATGAGGAGGTGTGAACTTTTGGGAGGAAGTATATCACTGGTAATGGATATTGATATTTCAAAGGACCTCTATTATAAGTTTTTTGAACAGTCTCTCTCTTCCTGTCTCTGTCTGTCTCTGTCTGTCTCTGTCTCTCTCCCTTCTGATGATTGATCAAGATATGAGCTCTCAGCTATTCCTGCTCTGCTTTCTCTCATCATGGACTTGAACCCTCTGAAGCCATAAGCTAAACGAATTTCTCTGTACAAGTGCATTGATTATGGTGCTTAATCTTGGGTACACAAAACTCATTTATATGCATTTGTTGGTTTTCTGTACTGGGTAATATGGGGTTGAATGATGTTAATTTTATGCAGTTATATAATCCTCTTTGAGTCTATTTCACAATACTTAAATCTCCTCATATTTCTCAAACCTCCTTCATATCACTAGCCAACTTTTCTTCACATATTTACCCAGCTAGACTCCACAAATGAGAGACACTGGATAGCTGTTGTGATGAGACTTGCACATCCATTTGGTATGATGATGTCCAGGTGATGAATCTTTCTGCAGATCACACGACTTCATTCTTCTTGGTGAATAACAATAATTTTGAGTCTGTTCCCCACAAACACTTTACCCCTTCTTTCGTTGCTGGATATTTTCCTTGGTTATATCACTGAGTTTTGTAAGCAAAGCTGCAAACAACATCAAAATTTAAGTATCTCTAGGGTATATTCATTTTTGGCCTTCAAGAATGTTGGGCATGCAAACAGTATTAGGACATCTATGGAGGCTAAAGACACAGACAAGTAAAACACAAGCTAAAAAACACCAATGGTAGCGTCAAGCAAAACCAGGTACATATACATACAAACCAGAACAGATGACTCCAGTCATAGCACCAAAATCTGTAAACACGGAGACAGAACCATTCCAGGGGCAGGGTTAAACTGTACAGGCACATAGAAAGGGTTACAATAGCCTGGCAGTGGTGGCACTGCCATTCAATGCCAGCACTAGGGAGACAGAGGCAGGAGGATGTCTGAGAGTTCCTGACCACCTTGGTCTACAGCAAGTTCCAAGACAGGCTCCATAGCATCAGAGAAACCCAATCTTAAAAGGCCAAAAGAGGAAACACAGATAAAGAGAAAGAAAAGGTTACAGTGTGATGTGAGTCCTAACATTAAAAACCATAATTCAGAGTATATTTAGTAATATTTGTAAATGTAAAATTGTTCCAGCAATTAGAAAAAAAAAACTGCATAGGCATGTGAAGACCAGAGATGGGAGGGTTTGAGAGGAGGAAAGTGAGAGAAGAAAGGTTTGAACAAAAATATGTTGCCAGAAATTGGGTATTGTACCAAGGTACAACAGTATGTTCCTTATACAATTAAAAATTATAAAAACCAACCTTACAAATCTAACACAGTGTTTCCTAAAATATAGAGTTGAAACATCCAAAAACTCCAGAGGCTGCTGACAGCCAAGCCAGATAAGTACCAGCACATCAAGCAAGTGCTTACAGCTGGGGAAGGGAGATGGTCTCCATCAAGGGTCCCATGCGGACCTCATCACTGGCAGTCTCAGACTCCCCGTCCTTGCACAAGCTTGCAGACAGGAAGAAGTCTCCATCAATGGTCTGGCATGAAACCATCATGACAGCAGCCTCAGACACTCACTCCTTTCGCCATAGTACCATCAGAAAGATGTCTACATTGTTGGTCGAGTGAGAGGACTGTGAATCTGAGACCATCATCAGTGATGGATCCTCACCCCACCCCTGAAGGAGACGCCTTCCAGACTGTCCTCAGGTGACAGGACAGAGAGTTGAGATGCAGTCCTAATGGTTCAAAACCCGCCCTTGTGGGAGACCTATTGCTGATCTTCAAGCAAGTGAAAGGTTGGCGAGTCTGAGACTGCAATCATGATTGTTGAACACGGGACACTTAATGGAGACATCTTCCAGACGGTCCCCTGGTGAAAAGATGGCGGGTCCGCAAGCAACACTTGATGGATATGTCATCCTGACCAGACTAGGTTGTCAGTATGTCAAGTCTGAGCCTGCCATCATGATGATTCCACACCCGACTCCTGATGGAGACATCTTCCACACTGTCCTCTGGATGAAGGAGACCAGTCTGATGCTGCCATCAGTGGCGGGTAGGCACCCAATTCGTCCATGGGAACATTTTCCCGACCATCAGCGTGTGTAAGGACAGGGAAACTGAGACTGCAAACATAATTTTTCCACACCTGATGATGGAGACGTCTTCCTGACCGTCCTCTGGATGAAGGAAGGAAAGTCTGATGCTGCCAACCATGCTGGGTAGGCACCCAATTCGTCCATGGAAACGTTTTCCTGACCATCAGCGTGTGTAACGACGGGGAAACTGAGACTGCCAACATCATTTTTCCACACCCGAGCCGTGATGGAGACGTCTACCAGACTGTTCCCTGGATGAAGGAAGGCGAGTCTTATGCTCCACCGGTGACGTGTAGGCACCCAACACGTGCATGGAGACGTTTTCCAGACGTTCAGCGTGCGTGCGAAAGGACTGGGAAACTGAGACTGCAAACATGATTTTTCCACACCCGAGCCATGATGGAGACATCTCCCAGAACGCCCCCGGGATGAAGTAAGGCGAGTCTGATGCTGCCATCGGTGGCGGGGAGGCACCCGATCCGTCCACGGAGACGTTTTTTTTTTCCTGACCGTCAGCGTGTGTAAGGACGGCAAAACCGCGTCTGCCAACGTGCATTTTCACACCCTCTCCCTGATGGAGACGTCTTTTTGACCGTCAGCGTCAGCGTGTGAAAGGACGGCGAGTTTAAGATCGCCACCGGTGACGGGTCTGCACTGACCCGAAATGGAGACCTGACGGGGAAACCGAGGGCTCAACTCCAGGAACGCGGCCCCCAACGGATATTATGGATGTAAACACCAAAGTTGTGGTCACCAGGCTGCAGAGTTGCAAGTCTCCGGATTCTTGCCGGTCCCACCGTGCGTTTTACGGGCACGTCGCCGGCCACGCTGCCAATGGAGGAAGGGGAGATAGCCGGCGGATGATCAGAGGTTAGAAACGGTGGTGAGTGCAGCGCAGGGGGTGAGAAAAGGGATGGGTACCGCTGCGTCACGACCGCACCCGCTGCGCACTCCGCACTCCTTTCCTGCAGCCTTGCGACCTGGTCCTCGCGCGTCCTGGCGGTCGGTCGTGGCTCAGGGTCTGTATTCGTGTCTAATCCCGACGCAGGCTGCGGGGGCAGAACCTGATTCCGGCGGCGGCGGGCGGTAAAACGAAAGGACAGAAACAGCAAATCACTGACGCCCAGGAAACTCCGTTCCGGTGGGCTGGGTTGAGGGATGGGGCGCGCTCTGGGACCCCGGAAAACTGGCCTGGAAAACATTCAGCCTGCAGCACTGCCTTCGGGAAGAGTGGCAAGCTTCTTGTCCGGGAGGCACTGCGTCCGCAGGTGCAGGTGCGGAGGAGGGCGGGGCCAGCCTCTGGGAGTTGGGGAGGCGGAGTTGGGGTTGGGGTCAAAAGCTTTGTGCTTCTGCCTGGGACTTCATTAGTGTTGCCACCGCGAGACAGACATCACCAGGGATGGATGCTTTGCCCGTCTTTCAGAACGTCCGCGGGTGAAAGGACGGCGAGCCTGAGACCACCGTCGGTGAATGGTCCCTACCCGAGCCATGATGGAGAGACGTCTTCCTGACCACCTGTGGGTGGCTAGATGGGGATTTGGGACCGCCACCGGTGGTGGGCCCGCACTGGACACTTGTTGGAATAGTCTTCCTGACAGTCCCTGGGATGAAGGAAGGCGAGTGTGAGACTGCAATCATGATCGTTCCTCACCCGACCGCTGAGGGAGAGATCTTCTTGTCCTTGGGATGGTTCAGCACCTGCCCATTGATGGAGATCTGATGGGAAAACATTGGTTCCAACCCCAGGAATGGAGCACCTTTGGGATATTTCGGATATTATGAACCTATTGGCTGATATTGGTGTTGGGCCCTCACTCTTCCCCTGTTAGGGACTGACTCGAAATTGGGCCAAACCCAAGGCCTGCACCAAAGTTGTGGTTTCCAGGCGGCCGCGTTTGTAGGTCTAAGACACTTGCACTGCTTAAACGTGCATTTGTCGGGCATGCCGCCGGCATTGCAACCAAATCGATGGTGGAGAGAAATTTAGAGAATATTCAAAATTTAGAATGGTGTTGAGTTCAGCACAGGGGATGCCAAAATGCATCTTGACTGCATCCGGTGCACTCTCGTTTCTTAAAGCGTTCTGTGGGACAGAGCCCGATATCGGGCAGAAGCTGCAAATCACTAACACGGTTTGAAATAATATCGGATTGTATCCCTGGCCTGCTGACGGTCGATCAGAAGTTGTCTGGATATATGGATGGGACGTGATCTCGGACCCCTGAACACTGACCTGGAAATCCTTTAGTTCTGGTGCATTGCTCCCGGAAGCTTGGCAAGCCCTCATCCCGGATCCACAGCGCCTCCAGCTGTGGGGTAGTGTACAGTCGCCGGCCCGCCGCAGGGAGGCGGAGCTCCAGCTTCTTTGGTGTCAAAAGCATTTCTGCTTCTGGCTGGCACTTCATTAGCGCCACCATCGCGATACACATATAGTCAGGCAGGCTTTGCCAGGCTTCTTGACCGCAGAAGAGGCTCTCCCAGGGTCCGTAGTGGTTCCCGACCGGGGAAAGCATTTCGAGTTGGAGACAGCCCTCTGTTCGCACCGAGCCCTTGATCCAGCTCCGACCCTAAAACCCTGGGCGCAACCACAGGAAGGAGGCCCAAGATGGAGATTCCAGCCACCGTCTGATCCACCGTTAGCAGTCCCGGGCTGCAATCCAACCGTGAATTTCCTGCTTCTGTCCTTTCCCTTTACTGCCACTTAAAATGCCTGCCCTGCCGGCAGCCTTGGACTTGACACGCAAACGAACCACGAACCGCCATCGCGACGACGTGTTCGAAAACCTTCAAAATACAAGTGTGCACCAGATGGGGTCATGATGCCGCGGTTTCGTTCCAATTTCTCCGTTTTACGGATTTCGCTCCGAAATACGTCGGGTAATGCGGAATTTCATCCGGAAAAGTCGCCCAATCATGCCACACATCCCCCCTCCCCCCGCGCTTCCTGGTTTTCTAAATTTGTGAAACTGGATAAAGGGCGGGCGGCACAAGCCATGAAAGGATATGCCAGAAGGTATACATATTTTTGTAATAGAGCTTCAAAATCACTTTAAAATAAAATTTAAAAATCCAATAATTTCTACTGGAAATTCGTCGCGAGAAAAAGGATCCTACCAAAAAGGAGCAAACGTAAAAGCACAAATAATAAGATTAAAAAAAAAAAAAAAAAAGCTGTGTTCTTTGTGTACCCTAATCCTCTCCCAGATGTAAGGATATCAAAGAGTTTCTTCCATTCTGTGCGCATTTGGCCCTTTCGTTTGCTGGACCTGAGGATTTCAGTTCCCTGACATCTCTCTTGCCATGGCTAGCACTGTTTCCTTAGTCCTGGGGTCCTGCTCAGCGCGTGCTTGACCACGAGGGCATCCTGAGTGTTTACACTATTTTATTTTTTTATCTACAAGCTTTAGTGTTTTTGTTCCATGTGAACTGCTGTCCCTATAGGGTGACACGGAAAGGGATCTACTTGTGGCCATACAGTTCTCCAAGGACTACTTGTTGAAACAAACTTTTATTTTGGAGTGTAATGTACACTGAAAACGTTTGTGTTTCATCTAAAAGTACTTTTAACCAAATTCACCCAAAGCACTGCTACACAAACGCAGAGAGGGTGTCCTGGAACTCACTATGGAGAGCAGGCTGCCCTCTGCACTCAGTGCTGAGATCAAAGACATGCACCAACACACTCACTGAGACAGACTTTCACTTCTATTCTCATCCAGTTTTATTTCGTTCTTTATGTTAACATGTTAAAAGTATATATCCTATATAAGCAGACAACAAGCATAATCACTTGAATACAACCAGCCCCCCAAAGTCTCCAAGTTCAGCTTTCTGATGACTCCACAGTTAAACACTGAACATGCGCTAGGATCCATATGGTACCATTTGCTGGGACTGTGTCTTTTGCCATTACCATATTGAAAAGAAAATTTAACATGTACATATCTAATAAATATCTATTTTCATATCCGATATCTCTTAGACTTTATCTTAATCTCATACATGTTTGTGTGTTAAGAATCCCTTGGATGAGTTCCAGGAGATGAGAGGCTCTCTCTTAGCATCTGCAGGAACTAAACACTCATGTATGTGGCTCACAGACACACATGGATGCAAAACACTAGTGCACATCAAATACATAACTAAGTAAACTTAAATACACTCAGAGGGACTGGAGAGATGATGGTTCAGTGCTTCAGAGTACATGTTACCTCTGCAGAGGGCCAGGTTTACTTCCCAGCACCCACACTGTGGCTCACCCCCTTCCAGGGCATCTGAAGCACTCTTCTGGCCTCGATGGGCACCTGGAACACAAAATATGCACAGACATCCATGCAGGAAAAACACTCATACACCTCATACACATAAAATGAAAACAAATGGATCTCCTTAAAGTGCAGATCACCATTGAGTTTAAAAGAAAAAGGCCAGGAAGGAGAGGTGGCACACACCTTTTATCTCAGCACTCCTGTCAGCTTGGTCTAGGAAGTTCCAAGAAGCAGGGCTACACAGAGATACCATGCCTTGAAAAAAAAACAAAACAAAACAAACAACAACAACAACAAAAACAAAAACAGAAGGAGAAGAAGAAGAAGAAGAAGAAGAAGAAGAAGAAGAAGAAAGAAAGAAAGAAAGAACAGAAACAAATACTTTTCCATTCTTCTAATGATTAAAACTCAACCCCCCCTTTCTGAAAGCTCTGGGTTCCTGGGGAGGAGCCCCTGTGGCTGTGAGGAGTTCCACACTTTTCCACCCTAGCAACTCTCAGCAATTTACATCGTCTCTCAAGGTCTTCCTTATTATCTCTAAAATGGACACTAAATAAAGTTTTATAGTTCAGAGCGCCTTTTGTGAACCATTCAGTAATAAGGGGGAGAGGGGGTTCTGCCATTTGTAATACATTAGTGAATTTGGAGGGCATCACATGTGGCAGTCTGAATGAGAATGGCTCCCACAGGCTCATAGACTTGAGTGTTTGATCCCCAGTTGGTGGAACTCTTTAGGAAGGATTAGGAGATGTGTCCTTGTTGGAGGAGGGTGTCACTGGGAGTGGGCTTTGAAGTTTCAAATGCTCATACTAATTTGGCTTAGGTGTCTCTGCCTGTACTTGTGAATGAGAATCTGAGCTCTCAGCTACTGCTCCATCCCCATGCCTGTCTGCTGCTAAGGTGATCCTGTACTCTAACCCTCTGCAACAGTAAGTAACAACTAAGTGCTTTCTTTTATATGTTGCCTTGGTTGTAGGGTCTTACCACAGCAATATAACAGTAACTAAGACCTTAAAAGTAGTAGGCACAGAAAGACAAATACCATGCCTGGCATGTTGGCTACATCTCAGATCTGGGGAAACTGAAGCTGGTAAATGAAGACATTCCATTACAGGTACAGAATTCACTTTTTTAGGGGGTGGTGGTGAGTGGGCAGGACTTCTCTGCATACCCTTGTCTATCCTGGAAATGGCTCTGTAGACCATGCTAGCCTCTGTCTCTTGTGATTAAAGGTTCACCAACAAGCCCTGCTTTGCTTTCACAAAACTCTTCGTTTACTTTTTCTACTGGAAGTAATTCATAAGAAAACTTGCAGAGTCTTGAAAAATTGATGTGGTATATGAGAGAGAGAGAGACAGAGAGAGAGATCTCAGTTATACATAGGGTGTATTGAAGCTGAACTTACACTCACAGAAGTGAGAGAAAACTATATTTCCCAGAGTCCTGGGTGAAATAGGAATGGGGAGTTTTTGCTCAAAAGGTCCAAACATTCGGATACACAGGCAGAATAACTTCTGCGATGTCTTGAACAGCAGAATGGTGACAATTAATAAAAAATATTGAGCAAGGTGTAGTGGCTTAGTCCCAGCACTTGGGAGACTAAGTTAGGAAGGCTTGAGGCCAGACTGAGCTACAAGATCATATCTCAAAATAAGCAAGAATGTTTCACGTCTCAAGATATTTCCACTTCCTTTTTTATTATCTTGTGTGACTTATTATTTAGAATAATTTTTAAATTTGTACTAATAATGTGTATTTTTCTAATATTCCTAATGTAGTTGATTTCTCACTTTTTTCCAATATGACTTTTAAAAAAAAAATCACTTGCTATGGATTCAATCCTCTTCCCCCCTTTTTTTGCTCCTGAGCTGTTGTCAGAGGAGATGGAGAAGCAGTTAGGGCTGGGTTGGCCTGGGTTTTCCCCATGCTATGCTCGCCAAGGCCATAATGGAGCTGTGACTTGAAAAGGATGGTGAGAAGGAGTAGGACATTGTAGACAGTGCAGTACTCCAGTCCTGGACTGCGTTGTCCCCTAAACAAAGGGAACGCTGTTGTAACTGAGATTTGGTCGTGCAATCACGGAATTTGTGGTCTTGCAGTCTACCGGGGTCAGATATCTTGGAACACCCACCGGTCCAAATGTGCCTTTCCCAATGGCGGTTGGGGATGTGCTAAGTTAAAAAAAAAATCCTGCAAGTTTTCATCGTTTATGAACGACACCAAGCTGATCATACAGGACTCGAAAAGAAAGCGAAACCATGGCTTCCTGACTGCACCTGGTGCACACTCGCATGTGGGCATCAGGCGGTTTCTTGTGGCATTTTCCTCTAGTTGTTAAGTTCCATAGAAGTGGGTGTGTGGGAAGCACATAAGCCTCCCACGGTTTTGCATAGTCAATATAGCATATCTGCTGATGCTAGATTGTATTCTTTAGTTGTAGGAAAACTTGTCCTCTCTCTTTAGTTAGCTGTCCAGGTGAATTGGGATCACTATCTCCTTTCAGGATAACGCTTAAAGGTATGAAATCACCAGAAGATGTATTTTAAAAAGGAAGTAACCGTTGGATATTTTCCAATAACTTCTGAAAATCATTCAATGATCACAAGCTATCTTTTTTAATTTCTGATTTTTGAGGCCTAATTCCTTTGGGATGTAACATATGTCCCAAATACTTTTGAAAACTCTTTTTCTAATCTAACCTGTAAAGCCTTCATTAGTCGACATGGTCTGTCTCATTTGCATCTTCACTGACACCTTTCTAGGTGGGGCCTAACAGGGCTGCAGTTCCCTGAGGCTTTTACTTAATAGCTTTTCTCAAATCTTACATTAACCTCTATTGCAGTTTAATAAGGATCAGGATAAACAATTAGGCCGAATAGATGTTTATTCAGGGAGAAATAACTCACAACATAAGCAGATGAATGCAGCAGGTTCCACAGCATCTTAAGCCTTCCTGCATCTGCCAGCAAGAGAGAGCCTCTGACCCCCTCCTAGGCCTTTTCTCCCAGGTCATGTCTGGCCCTGTCTCCACCCCTCAATGGGCATGGTCTAAGCCACAGGTGGGGACAAGGTGAATATCTCACTACAATTTCCCTTTTAGTCTAAAGAAAAGATTTGGGCTTGATACAAAACTATATACAAAACAGTGAATAACAAGTGTGCTCTAAGGGAAGGAAAACCGACATGTCTAGTCCTAGGGTGAAGGCATAACAGAGTTTACAATAGAGTTATCCTAAGCTGGAAAGTCTAGTACCTAATATATCTAACTAGGAAGAGGGAATAATACTTGTGATAGTTTAATCTACAACCTCATCAAGACCTGAGAAGGAAAATAACAGTACTAGGGTAGACAGGAATTTGGTAGGGCAACTTCCAAAAGGTGCAGAGAGGACAGAAACAGCAGGCTACCTGGACAGTCACCCACGGTCTCACAGCAACGTTGGTACAGCCAGTTTTAGCAAAGGCCAAGAGTACTTGACAGGCCACAACAAAAGCAGGGAGGTAGAAAGGCTGTCTTACCCTGACATGGCAAGTCTTCCATGTTTGTCTCCTGCAAGTACATAAAACCGCATGTCCAAATCAGTGGTCAAGGTGGGGGCAGTTCCTTGCCCAAAAGACCATTAGCAGAAGGAGCAACAACAGTGTCCAACATACTTTCGTGAAAGTTCACGGTGGTGTCAGGAGCAACAGTGTCTCATGTCAATGGAGTAGTAATATTAAAACATTGAAATGCCATGTTCTGCAGGTCTATGAATTGATTGTAGATTAAGACTCTATGTCTGACTAATCTCATAGGTAAAGGCAACATGGGTGAGGATAATCTGTAATATTCAGGAACTTATCTAAAAAACCTGATTACAACTTCCTTGAGTAAAGCAAGGATACATACCTAAACATTACAACTCTGCACATGTAAATTCCTAAAGTAGAGGTAAAGTAGAAATGTCTAGACAAGAGATAGAGCTCTAAAGGGCAGCAGGATAAATATCCTAAATTGTATCAATATACAAAATGTTTTGAACAGAAGCAAAAGTATACATACATAGACTATGGCAAGTATAATATGCATAAAACATCATAAATGGAAAGATTTCACACAATATGACAAAATATAATATACAATTCTTCCAATACATAGGTTACCACAGATAAGAATATATAACAATATAAGCTGTAATAGTAATATCTTGCAAAATAATTCACAAGAAGATACGCTTATCTACCTAAATCCATTCTGAACCATACCTTTCCCAACCATACCCTATTCCTGTCTAAAAGAGATAACTGAGTCTAAATATCACCTTCCATGCCCAACCCCAAGTAACTAAAACCAACCCTATGAAGATGAATATTATCCCTAAATTCCAAGAGTGTGGAAGGGAGCATCATTATCTTAAGATTACTTCCTGCTGAAATGGGAGGATGATTGCTCCATGGGATCCTGTAGGAAGAAAATTTTAAGCAACCAAATTTCTCAACAGACCTTGCTGTGACATATGTAGGTAGTCATTGTGTGGCAGAAAATGCTTGACTGGAGTTCTATTTGAAACTCTGGCCAGGTTGTAATAAGAAGGTGCACCATTACAGATAGATAGTCAGGAGTTGTCTCAAGCAAAACAGTCCCATACCAGATTTAGGGTGATATTTGTTAGTCTAGATGCATCAGATTAGGTCAAGTAGAAAGGATGAAGTGAGGCCGCATCTTCTTTCCAGAGAGTTCAGAGTGCTGTTAGGAATTGTTGTTATTCTTTGTGGAAAACTTAAACAACAATATCAACATAAAAATTTCAACCTTTAAGGTATGCATATTGGGAAAGGCAACAATAAGCATGGAAATGTATATGAGAAAAATTAAGATTTCAGAGAGAAAAACCGACTATAGGTAAATGACAGTCCCCAGATGCTGTTTTCTTCTGCCTTACACCAATTGGCTTCTTGATATAAGGCAGAAACTGTGAGTTTAATCTTAACAACATGCTTGAATTTAGAGAAGGAAAGCCATATCCAACTCCAAAGCCAGCACTGGTTTTGATAAATTGGGACTAGAGGAATTCTAGATAGTAAAGAGAAATAGATTTCTATATAGAAATAACTCACTAGAATTAAATACTTTTACCATATATCAGATTCCTCTTAATTAAATGGTTCTTTATGGAGAGCTATCTTCCCTTCTGTAAGTACCTACACGCTCAGTGTCTTTTGGCTGTTTGAAGATGGGTGTTTTCTGTTTTCCTGTAAAGACAAGAACAGAACACCTCCCTTACCTTTGAGAGGTCTCTGCACAACTCAGGGGAACTAGGTTGGTGGATGACTTGTCATTTCTCTTCATTAAGATGTTTCTCTTGTTAAACTCGGATCTTGATGAACTTAAATGGGTATAATACTCAAGAAATTGTTTCAATTTGCTGGAGACATATGCTGGAGCGTTGCCAGTTTTTATTTGTGCACGTATGCTGAGAATTACTGCAATTAGGTACCGTGAAGGGACATTTTTATCTTTTACTTGTGAAGGTATAGTGAAAAAGCAACTCTTTAAATCAATAACTACAATAGGTCATTCTTTAGGTATCAAAGAAGGCAAGGGCATTCCAGGCTGTAGAGAGCCCATTGGTTGAATAACTTTATTGATGGCTCTGAGGTCTGTAAGCATTCCCTATTTTTCCAGACTTCTTTTTGATAACAAATACAGGAGAATTCCAAGGGCTGGTAGATTCCCAGAAATGTCCAGCATTTAGCTGTTCCTGAACCAGGTTTTCTAAAGCTTCTAACTTCTCAGAGGCCATTGCCCTACCCAGACAGGTTCATCTGTTAGTCATTTTAAGGGTAGGGCTTTTGTTTAGCACTTGTATTCTGTTTTAGTACAGCCTGGATATTTGGTGTCTGTCTTGCATAGTACTTTATAATATTTTTTCTACAACCACTAAGTTTGTTTATGGTTTATATCTAATACTGGAGGAATGTTAATCTGTGTATTCCATTGCTACAATACATCACAACCCCATAAAATTATTGCTGCTTTACCTGAGATAGGGTTCCAGTCCCTAAGAATTGAACATTCACCTCTTGCAGGGGCCATCTTAGAGGCCAAGATTTATTAGTTATAATGATTACATCAGCAGCCATGTCAGCAATATCCCAACAAGTCTGTTATTCATCTTAACTGTCAATCTAGGCCTTTGACTGTTTATAGAAGTTTGCCAAAATAAACATTTTTTTTGTTTCCTTTTTTTCATGTTTGAGTCACCTTCCATCACTAGTTTGTCATCCAGAGTGGTATGAGTTTTTACGATAGGCATGGGATTTTCTAATCGTCCTGCGGGAGATTGTCCTCCACAGTGACTGGGAATGTCTGGATCACCTTTGGCATGGGGGCCTTTGAGAGGCCCCCAAGGAGTTTCCCGGTTATAAACAGTTTCCTTGCTTGTCTCTGGTCGATCTACATTCATTGGTCCAGTGTCGGCCTTTGCTACACCTTCTACACAACCCAGAAGGCTGAGGCCTTCTGTTCAATTCATTCCTGGGAGTGTTGTTTCTTGACATAATTTGCCTACAATTTCTTTTCAGATGTCCTATCCTACCACCGTTAAAACATCTGACATTTTGAAATCTTTTCAAACCTTTGGAGATAGCTGGTTTGACCCAAGCTTCTATGTCATCTATTTTATCTTGATGGTTTCTCCTACCCAAGCTTCAGTGTCATTGTCATTATACTCAATGTTGGCTGTATATAGGACCCATTCTTCCAAGGGTGCTGATCTGATTTTTTAAAGGTCAAGGCACTTGTTTGCATTGAGGGTTCGCATTCTCATAAGCTGATGATTCTATGAGTATTTGCCTAGAATCTATGTCTGCTACCTCTGATACACTGCCATTTCTTGGTTGTCAGTTCAGAAGATCCAAAATCAGATTGCTCTTTCCTTGTCATTGTAGCCTGCAGATCACTTACAGGCCTGCCTGTGACACAGTATTCACGCTTTCACATTGCCTAGTCTAGAAAATGTTATTTACCTAACTAAGATATATTAATTAGTGGGCCACCCATTTGTCCCTACTGACCCTGTTAGTATCTACATTTTCCCCAACCCCCACAAACTCCACCCACACCACAGGGAAATTCAACTCTGACTTGATTACTAACCACTCCCTACCCCAGATTCCAATCCTGACTCTTCCCTTGAAAAAGAATTACACAGGTGGTGGTGGAAAGATTTTAATTATGAACGATTTCCATCATAATGTAACCAGTCTACACAAATTTAAGGAAGAATTTCTAGCTGTGCTTTGGTGGCACATGCCTTTAATCCCAGCACTCAGGAGGCAGAGGCAGGCAAGTTTTTGTGAGTTCTAGGCCAGCCTGGTCTACAGAACTAGTTCCAAGACAGCCTCCAAAGCAATACAGAGAAATCCAGTTTTGAAAAATTAAAAAAAAAAAATTTAAAAAAGATCCTTAACATACTAATTTTAAAAAGAAAAACCTTTGACCAGTCAAGAGAGGTCAAAATGGACTTCAAGAGTTGTAGGTATGCAGGGCACAGTCCTTTGTAGGTTCACGGAGACAGCATGAGGCTCTCACCAGGGTCTCTCCGGCTCCTTAAGGGACATAGACTGAAGGACGCCATGGTGTATGTTATTCATGGCTTGGGAGTCTTTCTTTCCAGGATCCTCCTTCACATATGCCTCTCTGTCTTTAGCAGTTTCCGGGAGCGAACTGGGCTCCAGGATTCATTCTGGGCAGGCACCTCTCCACCGCTGTGGATGCCGCCATGGCCGTCATCATCTGGCTGGTACAGATCCCAGTGGGCCCCTCTCCTGGAAGCGCCTCTTACTTCTTGAGGAGCACAAAGCCTCTCTGCAGTTTCAGCCTTTGGCTCCTTGACACGTGGCTCTCTATGGCGGTTCTGTCCCATCTCAGCTCCAAATTCGGCTCCATCCAGTGTGGCCATGAGGGTATATCCACTTCCATGGCACTCGGGGTGCTGGCACGAGTGATGGCACAGTGCCTCAAAATTATCCAGTGCCCAGGCCCAAGCCTGTTCTCGGTTCATGTTCGGTGGCATGTGGGGCTCCGGGTAGTACCTCCTTCCAGTCAGAAGGGAAGTCATGGCGTCTGCTACCCAACCTGGCTAAGAGACACAGGTGCTCTTCAGTCCTGCAGCTGCTTTTATGTGGTCTGTTCTGCTGGAGGTGACTGCAGATGCCAAAATCGGACCCTGTGAGGATTAGCATGCATTAGCATAGCAATTGGTTCAGAACCTAAACCTGTTAAGGTGGTAACCGAATCCTTTGGGAAGGCACTACCCAGAGGAATGGGAAAATGAGCAGGAAACACTGGGAGCCTTAATTAGGCTGGATAAGTAAAGAGTCCTGTGCCATTGGGCTTTGGTGGTGTACACCTTTAATCCCAGCACTCAGGAGGCAGAGGCAGGCAGATCTCTGAGTTCCAGGCCAGTTCCAAGACAGGTTCCCAAACAATTCAGAAAAACCCCTTCTCGAAACAAAAAGAAAACTCCCTCCTTGAGGGATAGTAATCATAGAAGGAAGAAACCAGTAGTTCTACCTAGCTGTGAAACATATGAACAAAGAAGACAAGCACAGCAAGATATCCCCACAGGTAAAATTGGATTATTCATCTATCTTGGCAATAACCAACAGATGTCTGATTAGACTTAAGGCTTATTCAGCAGGAGCTAAAATCATGGTGGGTGAAAACTACCCAGGACTAGTGAGGTCACGGATCTCCTTCACACTGCTAAACTAACACAATTCCTAACTGCATTCCAAATACTTACCCTTATACCCACAGGTAAGGATAGCTCTGAACACTAACCAAAGAGACTTCTTTCTGCAGCAAGCAGAGGCCAATACAGAAAATCACAATTGGTCAAAATGCTAAGAACTGACCCTGGCGCCCACCTCCAACAGATACTTCTACAACTCCTGCACCCAAAGCTCAGGTAGTTTTGAAGGAGGAGGAGGTTGGAAAGATTGTAAGAGCCAGAGGATCAGAAGATCTGCTATGAGATTGTGTAACACAATAAATAAAACACCCAGAGACTGGTATTGCAGTTCAAACTTCAAGCTGAAGATGAGAAAAACCAAAGCAGCTGGTAAGTGCCCCTGGTACTTACCTAAGGCAATCCTGGCTCCACGAGCTCTCAGCAAGCCTCAGACTGCTGCCTCTCAGTGTGTCTGGAGACTGAATGCCAGCTTGAGATCTTGCTCCTATTTTATATTCCTCCCTAATGCTGGGATTAAAGGCTTGTGATCCTGGGTGCTGCGATCAAAGGCATGATCTCCTTTACCCTTCACTCTTGTGTACCCCATGGTGGCCTTGAATTCAGAGAGATCCATCTACCTCTTAGTCCTGGACTTAAGGGTGTACCACCACTGCCTGATCTCTGTAGCTTGAGCCTGACTATGCTTTTTAATCCTCAAGAAAGCTTTAATAAATCATAAATAACATATAACCACAAGATTGTGTCTTCTAGAAATTACAGTGATGCAGCTTGCTGCTGGGTGGAGGTGGCACAAGCCTTTACTCCCAGCACTTGGGAGGCAGAGGTGGGTAGATCACTGTGAGTTCAAGGACAGCCTAGTCTACGAAGCAAGTTCCTGGACAGCCAGGGCTACACAGAGAAATCTGTCTGGGGGAAAAAAGAAAAGAAATTATAGAAATGCTTTACCCATGATACCTCAACAATATAGCTGCCTAAGCAGGACCTAAACAAGGACAGCATATAGACATGCTAACATGGACAGGGGAAAGCCTCATGGGGCCCTGGTCTTAGACAAAAGACTAAGCAACTAAGGGATACTGAGAGGGAAATGCAATCTTCCCTATGGAGGAGTTGCCTAATTGGTGATCCAATACCAAGTGGTCACCCCTGAAATCATGTATATGCAATACAAATGCACTCTTCCATTGTATCTACTTATACATATACTTATCTATATACTTATATAGATATCTAAATACATACATACATACTTACATACATACATACATACATATCAATACCAATTAAGAAGAGGAGGCCAGGAGTTGGAGAGGGAACAAGGAGTTGCAGGAAGAGAAGGGAATGGAGGAAAATGATATAAGAATATATATATATATATATATTATTATTTTTTTTGACAAAAGGTTTCTCTGTGTAACAGTCCTAGCTGTCCTGGAACTTGTAGACCAGACTGGCCTCAAACTCAAAGAGATTCACATGCCTCTGTCTCCCGAGTGCTGGGATTAAAGGTGTGAGCCACCACCATCTGGCACAATGTTTTGCAAAAGTTAAAACCCTAAACAAAAAAGAAATTCATAGGTACCAGTAGCTAACTGTCAGAGGCAAAGGCCTCTTTCATGCCTTTCCAGTGGAATAATCCCGCAACATGTTATGTGATCTTTCTAGGTGTTGCATTTTTAAATTATATTTGCAATGGAACCCAGTATCAGATTTAATTTTACAATAACTTTCCTATAAACATTCTCTAATAGGTGTTACTGTTTAGGTAGCTCTCACAGAAGATAGTTATGTCAGTCAGGGTTCTTAAAGGGAAATAACTGGTAGAATAAATGTTAGGTTGGTGATGGGAGATGTTATTCTGTAAATATGTTTCTCATACTGGTTAATTAATATAGCACTGTGGCCAATGAGAAAACAAGATAGGTGGGGCTAGGAGACCAGGAGGAGTCAAGATGTAGACCGGGGAGGAAGGAAGACGGCGACCCTCCCTGATAAGATGACCACGTGAAAATACTTAGATAAGTAGAAATGGGTTAATAATTAAGACAGAGCTAGCCCATAAACAATAATGGTAACTGGCCAACAGGATTGTATCAAATACAGAGTCTCTGAGTGTTATTTGGGGCCAGCGCGCCAGACCAGCAGTGGGTGGGCAGGCGGGCTGGCAGGCTGGCGGAAAACATACATGCTACAGGTTGGCTTATTGGATGTGGTCTGGGAAGCTCAACAATGGCTGTCTCACACTGGAAAGGCTAAGAATCTGGTAGTTGGTCAGTCCACGAGCCTAGATGTCTCTTGGTAGCCCCAGTCTGGTGCTGAAGACCAGGAGGGTTCCCGGGGAGCTACTACTGGTCATCAGTCTATGGTTGTCTTGTTTATGTGTGTATGTGTGTATATGCACAAGAGCACGAAGGCACCCTCAGAGTCCAGAAGAAGTTATCATTGGATCCCTGAAGTTATAGGAGATAGTAAGCCACACAACATGGGTGCTGGGAACTGAACTTGGGTCCTCTGTTAGAGGAACAAAAGCTCTTAACCCCTGAACCATCTCCTCAGCCATAAAATGAGTGATGTTAAGTCCTTGTTGAGGACCAGGCAGAGGTAGTATAGGATTTTAGTCCCAGCACTGGGGAGTCAGAGGCGCAAGAGTCTCCAAGTTTGAGGCCAGCCTTATCTACAGAGTGAGTTCCAGGACAGTCAAGACCACATAAAGAAATCCTGTCTTGGCAGGGCACTGGTGACACACACCTTTAATTCCAGAACTCAGGAGGCAGATGCAGGTAGATCTCTGTGAGTTTGAGGCCAGCCTGGTATAAAGAGCAAGTCCCAGGACAGGCTCCATAGCAACACAGAGAAACCTTGTTCGGAAAAAAGAAAAAAAAAGAAACCCTGTTTGAAAAAAATTAAACCCTAGTTGATATGTCCAAGCAATTTTGCACTTTCATAGACATATGTATGTATGTATGTATGTATGTATGTATGTATGCATGCATGCATGCATGTACACACGCACGCACAAACACAGACACACAAAGTGTGTCAAATTTTATGGAACTGGGAAGTTACTCTGGAGTTACAGACACTTATGAGTTGTTATGTGGGCACCATGTGGGTTCTATGCTGGGTCCTCTGCTTTGTGGGTGCCATGTGGGTGCTAACCTGGATCCTCTGACAGAGCAGCCAGTGCTCTTACTTGAGCCATCCCTCCAGTGCTGACGAACATACTGTTAAAAGAAATTATAAAAACAAAGCTTGCCATGTAATATATGAAAACAGATGCCTGTAAAAACAGCCCGTTGATGGAGCCCAAAAGTGCACATTTGTAATCCAATCACTCAGGAGGCAGAGGCAGAAAGTCAGTGAGAGTTAGGAGGTTGTTTTTACCTCTTCTGGGCCAGCTGTTGTCACCTCTTGCTGGGTCATGCAGGTGGTTTGGTGCAGGGGGTTCTCTGTTGGCAACAAGGTACTCTGCATTGTGGCCACATCCCAGTTTCTGGAGTGGTGCTATTGAGGGACCTCAGGAGGGTATTAGCATATTTTAACCAGAATCCATTCCAAAATCCATTCACATACTAGGGATAAATACTGATCCGTTACCAGAGGCCCCATAGACTGTCCTGGCCTCCTAACTGACACCCGTGCTCAGGGGTCTGGGTCAGTCCTATGCTGGATTCCCAGCTGTCAGTCTGGGCTCCATGAGCTCCCCCTTGTTCAGGTCAGCTAAAATGTCAGTGGTAACGTCAGTTTTATCACTGCCTTGAACTTCTGGTAGTCCCTTTGCCTTGCCTTCCCAGGGCTGGGATTACATGCTTGGCTAACACTGGACATTTTAGGGTTACTAAATAATAGTGTTTCATTTTCCTTAATTAAAAACTCTTGCATATTCCAGATGTTGTACATGACCCCATGTGCTATCACCAAAAGGCAAGCTCTTTAAAGGCAAGGGTTTTTGTTGTTGTTGTTGTTGTTTAGTTAGGAATCATGATTGTCTAGAACATAATTGTACCTGCTCAATAATATTGGCTGATTGAATGAATCTATATAATGCAAAAAAATATATGAAGGTTAAAAATATGTATTAACATCACATTTCTTTCTGAATATTTTATTTTAACATTTTCTTTTACTAAAAAGTAAGTGCTCTTTAGCTTTTATTTATTATTTCATTTACTTTTACTAAATAAAAGTCAAAATTTTTTTTGCTTTTGTGTGCATTGGTATTTTGCCTGTATTGTATGTCTGTGCGATGGTGTCAAGTACTCTGGGACTGACAGACAGTTGTGAGCTGCTGTCGTGAGTGCTGGGGGTAGAATTCAGGTCCTCTGGAAGAGGAGCCAGTGCTCTTAACAGCTGAGCCATCTCTCCAGCCCCTTAACAACTCTATTCTTTCCTTTGCACTGCCTATGAGTTAGAAAAATTATGGTAGACTACTACTGAAGTTATCCAACTGTTGGGAGTTTTCCTACCAGACCTTAAAAAGGTTTGTGCTCTGGACATTCCTTTCACTTTGCTCAACAGATATTACTGGGTCTGTATGTCCGAAATGACTTCTGTTGTGGAAAGTAGCAGGGCTTCGTCTACTTAATTTAGAACCACGGGTGTGATCAGTTTGCACAGAACCTTCCAAACCACACAATTTGCTCTGGCTCCTGGCTCGCTGCTGCCCTCTAGTGGTCTGTTGGCTAGCGCGGCGCATCGCCGCTTTTCTCCCACCAGTAGGTGACAGCAAACTTCCCAGCCAGGAGGCTTTCTCTCAAACACTCAAATTGAGGTCCTTGCTGAAACCATCCAAGCCCGCTGTCCTGCCCTCAAGGCTCCGAAATCATGAAAATGGGAAGGAAGAATTGTTAGGCCCAGTATTAGGACGATGGAGTGAGACTGTGGTTCCTCACCTGAGGTGCAAAATTGGAGCACTAAACTTCTGTACTGGTTCTCTGTCGGTGTGCCAAAAGAAGAGAGGGATGTGGACAAGCTTGCAGAATGGGTTTTGCAGCAGGGACCCAAATCCACAGTCGTTTTAATATTTTTACAGATGAAAATAACTTTTTATGATGGTAGTAATGTCTTCAGTGGGACATATATATATATATATATATTTATATATATGTGTGTGTGTGTGTTATATATATATATATATATTGCAGTTTTATTTGCCTTTTAATTTTAGACAGGGTCTCATTGTGTAGTCCTGGTGTTAATGGGACTTGCTGTGTAGATATGTAGACCAAGCTGGCATTGAACTCTGAAATCTGCCTGCCTCTCCTGTCCCCACCCTACCTCACCCTATGTGGAATTTGCCTTTCAAATCTTCAGACTTTCATAGTTTGTTTTTGTTGCTTGGGATTTAGCCTCAGGGCTCTACTACTTAAAGTAAGACAGTCTTCAGGAGACTGATGAGCAGTGTTTAAGAGGAGGTTCTGGCCAGGTGGCAGTGGCACACACCTTTAATTCCAACTATTGGGAGGCAGAGGCAGAGGCAGGTGGATCTTTGTGAGTTCGAGGCCAGCATGGTCCTTATTAAGGATGAACCAACAAAGCAACTGAACATATGTGTGGGCTAAAAACAATATGAACAGCATGGAATCTACAGCATCTTGGGATATAAACACCAAAGCATACATTGGTTCTGAATCCATATATAATGTTCTATGCCATTTGTGGTGTTTAATCGTTATTCTCAGCCTGGTAGAAACAGCTATGCCTCTTGGCATGTGAGGGAGATGTTTCGATGAGGAGTGAACACGCACCCTGAACGGGGCACACTTGTCCCCCTGGATGCACCAGGCTCCCTCTCTGTGCATATGTTCTCCCACACTGTTTGGCTTCCTAGCCTCGCCTGTTTGGGTGGCAGCAATGGGGCTTGGGACACTGCCCAAATACAGCACCTTGGCATGTGAGAAACAGTAGAAACCAGAAGGTTCTCTTCTGCCTCTTTCCTGTCATTCTACCCTGAGACAACATAACAGAATTCTGTTTCTTGAAGCAGGTTCTCTGACAATACCTGGAGGGAAGGAGTGAAAACAGACTCCAAGCAGAGTGGGAGCAAGCTGCTTTTGTTGGGCTCTATTCCGTTGTGACCATCTTTTGTCCTGTGCAACTGCACATACCTCACACACCTTCCCTTTTCCTACGGATCTCATTAATATCTTTTGTTTAGTCGTCTCTACCATGATCTTGTCAATGAATGAAGAAAACTTTTCTTGCCTTAAAGTGTCTTTAAGATGGTCCCTAAGAGGCTGGGTGTTGGTGGTAAACACCTTTGATCCCAGCCCTTGGGAGGCAGAGGTAGATGAGAGGCCAGCCTGGTCAATAAAGGGAGTTCTAGACTATATCAGGGCTACACAGAGAAACCCTGTCTTGAAGATGGTCCCTAGGAACTCCTACTTCCTGGGGTTTGATTGTGTCTTACAACCTGAGTATGACTGATATAGTCCTTAGGTTCTGAATACAGAAAAAAAGAACAGCTACCCAGCTCTGCACAGCATGAAGACACTCTGCCCAAAGACTGCCACTGAGGAGTTTAATATTCTGGGTAGTTTTGTGTTGCACAAAACCCCTCTGGGCAGAAGCCTTGTTTGTGTATGTGTATAGCCTATGTGGTGGTGAAGTGGAGGTTGGAAAAGGAAATTGATTTGGATTTGGGAGAAAGTTTCATGCCCCAAGGTGTTTGTTTTATGAGGGTTTGATTATTAATTTAATGTCAAAATAGTTGGATTAAGAAATGCCTGCAGGGCATGGTGGTGGATACCTTTAATCTCGGGCAGATGGATCTTTGAGTTCAAGGCCAGCCTCATGTACAGAGCTAGTTCCAGTACAGCCATGACTAAACAAGGAAACCATGTCTGGGGTGGGGTGGGGGGCAAAAACAAAACAGAAGAGAAAGGAGGAAATGCCTGGGGATTAGTGAGGCTAATGTTAGTGGTGATAGAACCAGTGACAATTAGATCATGAGAGCTCTGGGGTTTTTGTTGTTTTTTCTTTTTGCAAGACAGGGTTTCTTTGTAGCTTTGGAGACTGTCCTGGAATTCATGCTATGACCAGGCTGGCCTCAAACTCACAGAGATCAGCCTGCCTCTGCCTCTCAGTGCTGGGACTAAAGGCCTGTATCACCACTAACTGGCTAGAAAGACCTTGTTGGTTGGGATGTGAGGAAGTCAGTTTCTTTACTTTCACAAGATTCTCCCTCTACTTTTTTTCCAATTTCAGGAAAACAGTTCCCTGGGGATTGGTGCAACTGATAAAGTGTGTGCCAGTGAATGTTCCCTTTCTCTGCTACAAGCACTCTTCTGGATGCTGCTTTGTACATTGGAGCCAGAGCTTTCCAAACTTTAAAAAAAGGTTTATTTGTTAATTATGTACACAGTGCTCTGCCTGCGTGTATGCCTGCAGGCCAGATGAGGGTACCGGATCATAGATGGCTATACTCCACCATGTGGGTGCTGGAAATTGAACTCAGGTCCTTCGGAAGAGCAGCCAGTGCTCTTAAGCTCTGAGCCATCTCTCCAGCCTTTACAACTGTTTTTATATTGCGTTCCCTTTGGCAGACACTAGAGGAAACTTTCTAAGCTGCAATAGACAGCATGGACTCAACAACCAGGCAGTGGTGGCACACCTTTAATTCCAGCACTGAGAAGGCAGAGGCAGGCAGATCTCTGCGAGTTCAAGGCCAGCCTGGCACACAGAGCCAGTTCCAGGACAGGCTCCAAAGCTACAGAAAAACCCTGTCTCGAAAAAACAAAAAACAAAAAGGGGGGAGGGAGGAAGAGGATTGAATCCATAGCAAGTGTTTTTCTTTTTTAGGTCATATTGGAAAAAAATGAGAAATCAACTACATTAGGATCCTTAGAAAAATACACAAATTAGTAGAAATTTAAAAATTATTCTAAATAGTCAATAAGTCACAGAAGAAATAAAAAAAAGGAAATGAAAATATCTTGAGACATAAAACATTTTTGTTTATTTTGAGATATGATCTTGTGGCTCAGTCTGCCCTCAAGCCTTCCTAACTTAGTCTCCCAAGTGCTGGGATTAAGCCACTACACCTTGCTCAATATTTTTTATTAATTATCAAAATCCTGCTGTTCAATACACCTCAGAAATTATTCTGCCTGTGTGAAAGACTTTAGTTTGCAGAGCAAGGAGATGTAGGAAGGAGAATAGTTCTTGCAAGTAGAGTATAGAAAATCACAAAGAATTGATGTTGACATGTGTGGAAAGATCAGGAATTATGAGAACAAGAAAGGTTACTATGTTGATGGGGCTAGTGGTTATATGCTAGGCTGATTTTGTTAAACAGGACTAGTTACTGAATCATCGAACCTTTGTGGAATAACTGAAGGCTCTAAATGTACAGCCAAGAGAAAGCCAGAGTATGAGAGACTTTAGCTTGCAAAGAAAAAAGGGATAAGAAGTTTCTCCCAGATCGTGGCCCACAGCAAGGAAATAGACCCCCAACCCTGGAACAAATGGTCCCAGATGAACAGCCCTGTCTGGGTCACTCCTGGCCAATGGACAGTCTGGAGACTTTCCAAGTCATTCTGTGGTTTTTCCTTTGAATAAGAACAGGTCACACCTGGGTGATCTCTCAAACATGAGATCATACTTTGTAATCAGTCACCTTGTGCCCCATGCATGTATGCTGATTTGCAGTCTTTCTCTATAAAAAGGGTCTGAACCCTTTGAGGGGTGTGCAGCTTTCCCCAAAATGCTGAGCCCCAAGTGCGCATGCTTTCAATTAACACCTCTTGCTTGTTGCACCTCCTGGTTTTGGTGTTTGTGTCATAGGGCTCTCCCTTTGGCCCATCAGGACCCCGAAATTAGGGTCTTACAGCTGTATACGAATGTTTGGACATTTTGAGCAAAAACTCCCCATTCCTATTCCACCCAGGACTCTGGGAACTATTGTTTTCTCTCACTTCTGTGAGCTTGAGTTCAGCTTCAATACACCCTATGTATAACTGAGATCTCTCTCTCTCTCTCTCTCTCTCTCTCTCTCTCTCTCTCTCTCTCTCTCTCTCTCTCTCTCTCTCTCTCTCTCTCTCTCTCTCCCTCCCTCCCCACCCTCTTTCTCTCTCTCTCATATTCAACATCAATTTTTCAAGACTCTGCAAGTTTTCTTATGAATTAGTTCCAGTAGAAAGAGCAAACGAAGAGTTTTGTGAAAGCAAAGCAGGGCTTGTTGGTGAACCTTTAATCGCAACACTTGAGAGACAGAGGCTAGCATAAACTACAGAGCCATTTCCAGGATAGACAAGGGTATGCAGAGAAGTCCTGCCCATTTACCACCACCCCCTAAAAAAGAGAATTTTATAGCTGTAATGGAATGTCTTCATTTTCCAGCTTCAGTTTCCCCAGATCTGAGATGTAGCCAACATGCCAGGCATGGTATTTGACTTTTAAGGTCTTAGTTATTGTTATATTGCTGTGGTAAGACCCTACAACCAAGGCAACATATAAAAGAAAGCACTTAGTTGGTACTTACTGTTGCAGAGGGTTAGAGTACAGGATCACCTTAGCAGCAGACAGGCATGGGGATGGAGCAGTAGCTGAGAGCTCAGATTCTCATTCACAAGTACAGGCAGAGAGAGCTAACCAAAATTAGTATGAACATTTGAAACTTCAAAGCCCACTCCCAGTGACACCCTCCTCCAACAAGGACACATCTCCTAATCCTTCCTAAAGAGTTCCACCAGCTGGGGATCAAACACTCAAGTCTATGAGCCTGTGGGAGCCATTCTCATTCAGACTGCCACATGTGATGTCTTCCAAATTCACTAATGTATTACAAATGGCAGAACACCCTCTCACCCTTATTACTGAATGATTCACAAAAGGTACTCTGAACTATAAAACTTTATTTAGTTTCCATTTTAGAGATAATAAAGGAAGACCTTGAGAGACGATGTAACTTGCTGAGAGTTGCTAGGCTGGAAAAGCGTGGAACTCCTCACAGCCACAGGGGCTCCTCCCCAGGAACCCAGAGCCTTCAGAAAGGGGGGTCTAGTTCTGACCAGGTGAGGAGTGTCTCTGCTGTCCCCACTTCCCAGTCTTTCAAAGGCGCCTTCCCTTCCCACGGACCCGGGTATCAGTCCCTGCTGCAACATTACTGAGTGACTTGGGACAATAGTCAACTTTTTACAGAGTGGCATTTTCAGGGCCAGTGATACCTCGGTTCCCCATTCAGAATCCAATCTCACTGGGTTAATACCGATTCACATGGGGTAATTTCACCTACAAAGATAAGTTTTGGGGGAGGTGATGAGATAGGTACTTCTGAGGAAGTTATTTCCCGGGGCTTCCTGTCAATGCCCAGCTTTTCCTTGTCTACCTGTGTCTATTAACCAGCTAGGCCTTCTGATTAGAACCCAGTGTTAACGGTGTGAGATCAGTGAAATCCAGAACTTCCTCCTCTGTGTGCTGAGGGCCTGGAATTCTGATGACTGCATGACAGGAAGTAACAGTCACCAGCACAGACCCCAGGTAATTCTGCACTCTCAACTCTCCTGTTCTATCTCCAGCACCCTCCCCCCCCCACCTTAAGATTTTCTGGGGCAGTCAAGTGCCTGACAAAGACATGCTAATACCCTCCTGAGGGACCTCAATAGCACCACTCCAGAAACTAGGACTTGGCCACAATGCAGAGTACCTTGTTGCCAACAGAGAACCCCCTGCACCAAACCACCTGCATGACCCAGCAAGAGGTGACAACAGCTGGCCCAGAAGAGGTAAAAACAACCTCCTAACTCTCACTGACTTTCTGCCTCTGCCTCCTGAGTGATTGGATTACAAATGTGCACTTTTGGGCTCCATCAACGGGCTGTTTTTACAGGCATCTGTTTTCATATATTACATGGCAAGCTTTGTTTTTATAATTTCTTTTAACAGTATGTTCGTCAGCACTGGAGGGATGGCTCAAGTAAGAGCAGTGGCTGCTCTGTCAGAGGACCCATGTTAGCACCCACATGGCACCCACAAAGCAGAGGACCCAGCATAGAACCCACATGGTGCCCACATAACAACTCATAAGTGTCTGTAACTCCAGAGTAACTTCCCAGTTCCATAAAATTTGACACACTTTGTGTGTCTGTGTTTGTGCGTGCGTGTGTACATGCATGCATGCATGCATACATACATACATACATACATATGTCTATGAAAGTGCAAAATTGCTTGGACATATCAACTAGGGTTTAATTTTTTTCAAACAGGGTTTCTTTTTTTTTTTTTTTTTCCGAACAAGGTTTCTGTGTGTTGCTATGGAGCCTGTCCTGGGACTTGCTCTTTATACCAGGCTGGCCTCAAACTCACAGAGATCTACCTGCATCTGCCTCCTGAGTTCTGGAATTAAAGGTGTGTGTCACCAGTGCCCTGCCAAGACAGGATTTCTTTATGTGGTCTTGACTGTCCTGGAACTCACTCTGTAGATAAGGCTGGCCTCAAACTTGGAGACTCTTGCGCCTCTGACTCCCCAGTGCTGGGACTAAAATCCTATACTACCTCTGCCTGGTCCTCAACAAGGACTTAACATCACTCATTTTATGGCTGAGGAGATGGTTCAGGGGTTAAGAGCTTTTGTTCCTCTAACAGAGGACCCAAGTTCAGTTCCCAGCACCCATGTTGTGTGGCTTACTAGCTCCTATAACTTCAGGGATCCAATGATAACTTCTTCTGGACTCTGAGGGTGCCTTCATGCTCTTGTGCATATACACACATACACACATAAACAAGACAACCATAGACTGATGACCAGTAGTAGCTCCCCGGGAACCCTCCTGGTCTTCAGCACCAGACTGGGGCTACCAAGAGACATCTAGGCTCGTGGACTGACCAACTACCAGATTCTTAGCCTTTCCAGTGTGAGACAGCCATTGTTGAGCTTCCCAGACCACATCCAGTAAGCCAACCTGTAGCATGTATGTTTTCCGCCAGCCTGCCAGCCCGCCTGCCCGCCTGCCCACCCACTGCTGGTCTGGCGCGCAGGCCCCAAATAACACTCAGAGACTCTGTATTTGATACAATCCTGTTGGCCAGTTACCATTATTGTTTATGGGCTAGCTCTGTCTTAATTATTAACCCATTTCTACTTATCTAAGTATTTTCACGTGGTCATCTTATCAGGGAGGGTCGCCGTCTTCCTTCCTCCCCGGTCTACATCTTGACTCCTCCTGGTCTCCTAGCCCCACCTATCTTGTTTTCTCATTGGCCACAGTGCTATATTAATTAACCAGTATGAGAAACATATTTACAGAATAACATCTCCCATCATCAACCTAACATTTATTCTACCAGTTATTTCCCTTTAAGAACCCTGACTGACATAACTATCTTCTGTGAGAGCTACCTAAACAGTAACACCTATTAGAGAATGTTTATAGGAAAGTTATTGTAAAATTAAATCTGATACTGGGTTCCATTGCAAATATAATTTAAAAATGCAACACCTAGAAAGATCACATAACATGTTGGGGGATCATTCCACTGGAAAGGCATGAAAGAGGCCTTTGCCTCTGACAGCTACTGGTACCTATGAATTTCTTTTTTGTTTAGGGTTTTAATTTTGAAAAACATTGTGCCAGATGGTGGTGGCTCACACCTTTAATCCCAGCACTCGGGAGACAGAGGCATGTGAATCTCTTTGAGTTTGAGGCCAGTCTGGTCTACAAGTTCCAGGACAGCTAGGACTGTTACACAGAGAAACCTTGTGTCAAAAAAATCAAAAAAAAAATATATATTCTTACATCATTTTCCTTCATTCCCTTCTCTTCCTGCAACTCCTTGTTCCCTCTCCAACTCCTGGCCTCCTCTTCTTAATTGGTATTGATATGTATGTATGTATGTATGTAAGTATGTATGTATGTATTTAGATATCTATATAAGTATATAGATAAGTATATGTATAAGTAGATACAATGGAAGAGTGCATTTGTATTGCATATACATGATTTCAGGGGTGACCACTTGGTATTGGATCACCAATTAGGCAACTCCTCCATAGGGAAGATTGCATTTCCCTCTCAGTATCCCTTAGTTGCTTAGTCTTTTGTCTAAGACCAGGGCCCCATGAGGCTTTCCCCTGTCCATGTTAGCATGTCTATATGCTGTCCTTGTTTAGGTCCTGCTTAGGCAGCTATATTGTTGAGGTATCATGGGTAAAGCATTTCTATAATTTCTTTTCTTTTTTCCCCCAGACAGATTTCTCTGTGTAGCCCTGGCTGTCCAGGAACTTGCTTCGTAGACTAGGCTGTCCTTGAACTCACAGTGATCTACCCACCTCTGCCTCCCAAGTGCTGGGAGTAAAGGCTTGTGCCACCTCCACCCAGCAGCAAGCTGCATCACTGTAATTTCTAGAAGACACAATCTTGTGGTTATATGTTATTTATGATTTATTAAAGCTTTCTTGAGGATTAAAAAGCATAGTCAGGCTCAAGCTACAGAGATCAGGCAGTGGTGGTACACCCTTAAGTCCAGGACTAAGAGGTAGATGGATCTCTCTGAATTCAAGGCCACCATGGGGTACACAAGAGTGAAGAGTAAAGGAGATCATGCCTTTGATCGCAACACCCAGGATCACACGCCTTTAATCCCAGCATTAGGGAGGAATATAAAATAGGAGCAAGATCTCAAGCTGGCATTCAGTCTCCAGACACACTGAGAGGCAGCAGTCTGAGGCTTGCTGAGAGCTCGTGGAGCCAGGATTGCCTTAGGTAAGTACCAGGGGCACTTACCAGCTGCTTTGGTTTTTCTCATCTTCAGCTTGAAGTTTGAACTGCAATACCAGTCTCTGGGTGTTTTATTTATTGTGTTACACAATCTCATAGCAGATCCTCTGATCCTCTGGCTCTTACAATCTTTCCAACCTCCTCCTCCTTCAAAACTACCTGAGCTTTGGGTGCAGGAGTTGTAGAAGTATCTGTTGGAGGTGGACGCCAGGGTCAGTTCTTAGCATTTTGACCAATTGTGATTTTCTGTATTGGCCTCTGCTTGCTGCAGAAAAAGTCTCTTTGGTTAGTGTTCAGAGCTATCCTTACCTGTGGGTATAAGGGTAAGTATTTGGAATGCAGTTAGGAATTGAGTTAGTTTAGCAGTGTGAAGGAGATCCGTGACCTCACTAGTCCTGGGTAGTTTTCACCCACCATGATTTTAGCTCCTGCTGAATAAGCCTTAAGTCTAATCAGACATCTGTTGGTTATTGCCAAGATAGATGAATAATCCAATTTTACCTGTGGGGATATCTTGCTGTGCTTTTCTTCTTTGTTCATGTTTCACAGCTAGGTAGAACTACTGGTTTCTTCCTTCTATGATTTCTATCCCTCAAGGAGGGAGTTTTCTTTTTGTTTCGAGAAGGGGTTTTTCTGAATTGTTTGGGAACCTGTCTTGGAACTGGCCTGGAACTCAGAGATCTGCCTGCCTGTGCCTCCTGAGTGCTGGGATTAAAGGTGTATACCACCAATGCCCAGAGGCACAGGACTCTTTACTTATCCAGCCTAATTAAGGCTCCCAGTGTTTCCTGCTCATTTTCCCATTCCTCTGGGTAGTGCCTTCCCAAAGGATTCGGTTACCACCTTAACAGGTTTAGGTTCTGAACCAATTGCTATGCTAATGCATGCTAATCCTCACAGGGTCCGATTTTGGCATCTGCAGTCACCTCCAGCAGAACACACCACATAAAAGCAGCTGCAGGACTGAAGAGCACCTGTGTCTCTTAGCCAGGTTGGGTAGCAGACGCCATGACTTCCCTTCTGACTGGAAGGAGGTACGACCCGGAGCCCCACATGCCACCGAACATGAACCGAGAACAGGCTTGGGCCTGGGCACTGGATAATTTTGAGGCACTGTGCCATCACTCGTGCCAGCACCCCGAGTGCCATGGAAGTGGATATACCCTCATGGCCACACTGGATGGAGCCGAATTTGGAGCTGAGATGGGACAGAACCGCCATAGAGAGCCACGTGTCAAGGAGCCAAAGGCTGAAACTGCAGAGAGGCTTTGTGCTCCTCAAGAAATAAGAGGCGCTTCCAGGAGAGGAGCCCACTGGGATCTGTACCAGCCAGATGATGACGGCCATGGCGGCATCCACAGCGGTGGAGAGGTGCCTGCCCAGAATGAATCCTGGAGCCCAGTTCGCTCCCGGAAACTGCTAAAGACACAGAGGCATATGTGAAGGAGGATCCTGGAAAGAAAGACTCCCAAGCCATGAGTAGCATACACCATGGCGTCCTTCAGTCTATGTCCCTTAAGGAGCCAGAGAAACCCTGGTGAGAGCCTCATGCTGTCTCCGTGAACTTACAAAGGACTGTGCCCTGCATACCTAGAACTCTTGAAGTCCATTTTGACCTCTCTTGACTGGTCAAAGGTTTTTCTTTTTAAAATTAGTATGTTAAGGATCTTTTTTAAATTTTTTTTTTTTTTTTAATTTTTCAAAACTGGATTTCTCTGTATTGCTTTGGAGGCTGTCTTGGGACTAGTTCTGTAGACCAGGCTGGCCTAGAACTCACAAAAACTTGCCTGCCTCTGCCTCCTGAGTGCTGGGATTAAAGGCATGTGCCACCAAAGCACAGCTAGAAATTCTTTCTTAAATTTGTGTAGACTGGTTACATTATGATGGAAATCGTTCATAATTAAAATCTTTCCACCACCACCTGTGTAATTCTTTTTCAAGGGAAGAGTCAGGATTGGAATCTGGGGTAGGGAGTGGTTAGTAATCAAGTCAGAGTTGAATTTCCCTGTGGTGTGGGTGGAGTTTGTGGGGGTTGGGGAAAATGTAGATACTAACAGGGTCAGTAGGGACAAATGGGTGGCCCACTAATTAATATATCTTAGTTAGGTAAATAACATTTTCTAGACTAGGCAATGTGAAAGCGTGAATACTGTGTCACAGGCAGGCCTGTAAGTGATCTGCAGGCTACAATGACAAGGAAAGAGCAATCTGATTTTGGATCTTCTGAACTGACAACCAAGAAATGGCAGTGTATCAGGTCCATGCAGGAACAGAATACACCCCTGTAAGTCCTGTCCATTTCATACGTTATCTGCATAGCTTGACTACCAAATCCAACAAATGGGAGGTTCATGGACAGGGTCAAGGAACACGGCCTCTCTGGTTTATAATGGAAATAGTAAAGATTCTCCCCAGAGCCAGGTATAGTTGTGTGCACCTGTAATCCCAGCCCTCTGGAGGCAAGAGGATCTCAGTTAAACTCTAGCCTGGTGTTCATGGTGAGTTCCAGGGCAACAATGGCTACATAGTGTTAAATGCTAGCCTGGTCTACTGGGTGAATTCCAGGGCAACAATGGCTACATAGTGTTAAATGCTAGCCTGGTCTACTGGGTGAATTCCAGGGCAACAATGGCTACATAGTGTTAAATGCTAGCCTGGTCTACATGGTGAGTTCCAGGGCAACAATGGCTACATAGTGTTAAATGCTAGCCTGGTCTACATGGTGAGTTCCAGGGCAACAATGGCTACATAGTGTTAAATGCTAGCCTGGTATACATGGTGAGTTCCAGTGCAACAATGGCTACATAGTGAAACCTGTCTCAAAATAGGTGAGCTTAAAAGGATTTCAGGGGTGCCAGAATCTTTTTTTGTTGTTTGTTTGTTTGTTCCAAAACAGGATTTCTCTGTAGCTTTTCAGCCTTTCCTGGAGTTTGTTCCGTAGACCAGGCTAGCCTCGAACTCACAGAGATCCTCCTGTCACCACCGCCTGACCTGGGGGACCAGGCTCTTTAACAATGCCACCACTTGCAAGGGGGTGTGGTGATGTCTGTATACAGGGATGGGGCAAAGATAAGCAGCAACCCTCAGAACAAAGGACATTCCTTGCATTAATATACTTTGGAGGGTAAGGGCTCTGAGTCTGGCAGGTCAGTGAAGGTGTTAGAGGGATATAAAGCAGGAACTTAGAAAGCTAACCCTAATGTGCACTCTAGGGACATGCTAGGAGTGGAATGGCCTGGGCAAGTTGTTAAATGGGAGGAAAGGGGGGCTAATCCCCTGTGCAGGAGCAGCCTCAGGGATCTAACAGTTAGAGATCCCAGAGTAAGAAGGGGAGTGGGGACCTGCGAATCCAGGGACAATGGTGGATTCTGTTCTAGATGAGATCTGAACTCCTGCACCCCATAGACTGGAGGCTTATTTATTAGGATTCTAGCACAATTCTGGTCATCCCTGAATGTCATGTTAGTTTAACACTTGTGCTTACTTTGCTCATTGGTAAAACAAGGTGGAACTATGATGGCCACCTTATGGATGTGTGGTGGACTCACCATTCTCCCTGCCCCTTTCTGCCACACTCCAGAACCATCTAATCCCTCCAGTTCTACCTCTTTCCCTCACCCAAAAGCAACCCCTAGGTGGAGATCAATCATGCATATACAGAACCGAGAATTCTGAGTTCATTAAAAAAGTTCTGGCAAGGTGGTGATGGTGCCTGTCGCAGAGGCAGGAGGATCTTTGTGAGTTCTAGGCCAGCCTGGTCTACAGGGCTACACAGAGAAACTCTTTCTTGAAAAACAAACAAATAAACAAAAAAAAAAAAAGAAGAAGAAGAAGAAAGAAAGAAAGAAAGAAAGAAAGAAATGAAAGAAGGAAAGTTTCAGAGTGTGTTTTTTCACTTTCTGAAGAAACTTTTGTCATGAAAACTGTTTTTCCTTGTTTCCCTAGTAGCAAGCATGGTTCCATATGAGTCCACAGGACAACATGTGGGTCCTAGACTCTGTATTAGTGGGTTGTTTTTGTTTTGTTTTGTTTTGTTTTGTTTTGTTTTTTGCCATTGTAACCAAATAGCCTTGGCTCAGTCATTTAAGCTTTTTGTTTTTGTTTGTTTAATTTTGTTTTTGTTTGAGACAGGCTTTGTGAATATTCCCTGCCTATCCGGAATTCTGTCTGTAGACCACATTGACTTTGAATTCAAAGAGGTTGCTTCATCTCTGGGTCCATAGGCATGCTGGCATTAAAGGCCCATGACAGCATGCTATGCTAGGCTCAGTAGGGTATAATGGACATGGATTTACATTTATCACTCTTTGGAAGTTCAAGGGCATGAATGGACAGCTGTAGTGACATATTCACCTTGTCGGCACCTGTGAAAAGACCATGCCCATTGGGAGTGCAGGTAGGGCCGAAGGTGACCTGGGGGAACTAAGGCTGAGGAGGGGGCTCAGAGAGCCCTCTTGCTTGCAGTATGGGGACAGGAGGACATCCGGAGGCATCCTTGGGACTAGAATCCTGCTGGTGTTCATCTGTCTATGCTGTGAGTTATTTCTCCCTGAATAAACATCTATTTGGCCTATTTGTTTCCTTGATCCTTATTAAACATCAATAGACAGCATTACTGATACTTGAATTACTTTACAATTAATTCTGATTTCTCATCTCAGATTTCCTGTGGAAAACATCATACCTTTATATAGATAATAAATTTTCTTTTTATTTGATTTTTTTCTAGAGACAGGTTCTCTTGCAGACCAACTTCCCTGCAACTATATGGCCAAAGAGAACCTTAAATGTTTACAAATTGGAACCTACCAGAAATTGTTACTCAGATTATTTGTCTAACTGAGGTCTGCATTATATTTGTTTGATATTTCTCCTGCCAAAAAGAGACAGACCTTAGGACAGGCTCCATGTCCAATAACAGATGATCAAAAACAATTAATTCGGTGGTATCTTTGAAGACTTTTTGTCTCATAATGCTTTAGACATTTCCTGTTCATATTACTGGTCTTTTGCTTATATATTATATATTATGGTTTCTCATTTTGTGTTTTTATGAGATGTGTGCATTTTTGGTGGTTTTCTTTGTTTTTGTTTTGTTTCATTCTGATTTGTTTTTTATTTGCTTGTTTGTTTTCTAAAGAGAGAAAGGAGGTATGAAATTATATGAGTAGAGTCGATGTGAGAGGAAATAAGAGGGAGGAAAACGTGATCAAATCTATTGCGTTAAAAAAATTAAAAATTATTTTAAAAAAATGCATCTCCAGAGCAGCCCTGGATGGCTCATTGTGGGTGTTTCCCCACCCTTGATTCTGTGATTCTGTGATTCTGTGATCTCTCTCACGAAGAACTCAGGAGTGTGGGCTCCTGGGAAATGTAGGCAACACAGATAATGGTTTACCCTAGAACACTGCCTTCTCAGCATGGAAGCTTGCGTTAGGTGGAAGCTTGCATTAGATAAGAAGTGATTTTATATGGTGTTCTTCATTGCTGCCAGCTTCTCCTCCTCCTGGGTTTTGTTTGTTATGAAACAGGGTCTCTTCATGAAACCCTGGCTGTCTTGGAACTCCTATGTAAATCAGGCTGGCCTCAGAGATTCCCCTGATCCTCTGCCTCCTGAGTGCTGGAATTAAAGGCGTGGGCCCCACACCTGGCTGTATGTTTAAAATATTAAAATTCTTATGGATTTTGAAAATTTATTCCTCACTTCTATTTAAATGTTTTGTTTTCCCCGAAGCAGGGTTTCTCTGTCTGTCCTGGAATTTACTCAGCTGACCATGTGAGCTTGGAACTCAGATATCCACCTACCTCTGCCTCCTTACTGCTAGAATTAAATGTGTGGGCCACCACTGCCTGGCATCTCTTTATTTCTTATTTGTGTGTTACCCATGGTGTGTGTGTGTGAAAGCAGGCATGCAGGAGGCACAGGACTGGGGACAGACATCAAGAGACAGTAAGAATTCCATCATGGGGGTTGAGAATCAAATCCAGGTCTTAAGGATTTAGTAAATGTTTTCACTTTCTGAATCATCTCAACTTCCCTGAACTTTTTATATTTGTTTGTTTGTCTGTCTGTCCGTCATCCACCCATTAATTGCCCACTGTGGATTTTCTGAGCTCCTCACTCTTAAGAGTTCTTATGGGTGCAGAAGTCAAGATGCAAAGCTAGGGCACACTCCCAAGGCGACCGAACCTGCAGCGATGGCGAGATCTGTCCACTAGGTGGCAGCCGAGGCACAGGCTGGAGCGCACAGGCTCTAAATTGCTGGTTCTCTAAAGCGGGTATCTGGAAAGTTTCCATCCTTTGTGCCTTTCTCCTGGGAAGTCCAAGCCACCACCACGTGTTTGTCCGTCTAAGCACAAACCCAAAACACACAGAACGTTTTATTATTTGCAACAAGAAAGGCGAGAATCCCAGGGAGGTTATTTTTCGACCGGGAAATGGAATGGAGGATTTATTTAGGAGACTTAGGTTTTATATTTTTCGAAGATTTATCACAGTTTCTGGGCACCTGGAATTGAAGACCACACTGTAGCTGGGCGCTAACTTGGTTGGTGACTCCCGACTCTCCCCATTTTCTTCACAGCATCCTTAGTTTGGTCACCTTGCCTATGCTTCCTGCCTGGCTACTGGACAACCAGCATTCTATTAAACCAATTCGGGTGCCAAATTTTTTCCGTGTACAAAGGGATTATTCTATGGCAGATCTGCTTAACTCTGCCCCCCAAGTGCTGAAATTAAAGGCTTGGGGGCTAGAGAGATGGCTCAGAGATTAAGAGCACTGGTTGCTGGCTGCTCTTCCAGAGATCCTGAGTTCAATTCCCAGCAACCACAAAAATTAAAAAAAAAGAAAGATAGAAAGAAAGAAATATTAAAGGTTTATGCCACCAAGCCTGTCTAAAGGCTCCTTTCCCTTGTTTTATTCACTGTCAAAATTTTATACATGCACATTTTAATTAAGTTCACTCCATGTCCCTGCTGCCCACCTCTCCCTGCCAATCCCTCTCCACCCACCATTTTTCCCTGTGAGCTTCTTTTTGAAATGCTAGCTTGATAAGCGGCATAGGCTGCTGGAGATCTCTCTACCCACCTCCAACCTTCTCAAAAGTAATTGGAATTAAAGGGATGTGATGTCATTTGTAGTGAAAACATGCTTACTATGTTACCCTCAGTGAATGCACTATAAGAATTCCACAGGGTCTGATCTTGTTGTGTTCTGTGCAATCGGTAATATCAAAGAAAGAAAGTCATGTACTTCAGGCTCTGTGGCAGCATGGAGGGACAGTATTGAGGAACTGAACTTCCAACAGCCTTTTATAAGCATATTTATTGGTTGTTACACAAGGGTTCTTTTTTTGCCTGGGAGGGGTAAAACAAATTCCTCATAATAAAGCTTAAGAGTACATGTTGCTTCTTCAGAGGGCCAGGTTTACTTCCCAGCACCCACACTGTGGTTCACCCCCTTCCAGGGCATCTGAAGCACTCTTCTGGCCTTGATCGGCACCTGGAACACACAATATGCACAGACATCCATGCAGGGAAAACACTCATACACCTCATACACATAAAATGAAAACAAATGGATCTCCTTAAAGTGCAGAACACCCTTGAGTTTAAAAGAAAAAAGCCAGTAGGAGAGGTGGCACACACCTTTTATCTCAGCACTCCTGTCAGCTTCGTCTAGGAAGTTCCAAGAAGCAGGGCTACACAGAGATACCATGCCTTGGAAAACAAAACAGAAGAGGAAGAAGAAGAAGAAGAAGAGGAAGAAGAAGAAGAAGAAGAAGAAGAAGAAGAAGAAGAAGAAGAAGAAGAAGAAGAAGAAGAAGAAGAAGAAGAAGAAGAAGAAGAAAGAAGAAGAAGAGGAGGAGGAGGAGGAGGAGGAGGAGGAGGAGGAGGAGGAGGAGGAAGCAAGAAAGAACAGAAACAAATAGTTACTTTTCCAGTCTTCTAATGAAATGAGTTTAATATCCATTAGGTATAGTCCATAAAGCCTATGTTTCTTACCATAGAACATAAGAACATGTAAAAAGGAAATAACATTTAAAATCTGCTTTAAAACAATCAGTTTTCAGCCAGCCATTGGTGGTGCACACTTCTCATTCCAGCTCTTGTGAGGCAGAGGCAGGTAGATCTCTGTGAGTTTGAAGCCAGCCTGGTCTTCAGAACTAGTTCCAGGACAGGCTCCAAAGCAACACAGAAAAACAAATCAAAAAAAAAAAAAAAATCCGACTATCTTATATCCTCCTACCTTATTTCTCTTCTGGATGGTGACCTAATGTTGTTCTAAATTCATTTTGAGGTTTGTGAAACACATTTCATGTGTCCTCAGATTTACAAGTATTTGTAAGTATTAATGGTTACTTAGAAATTGCCAAATCTCCACAAATTCACAAATACAAAAGGCACCTAGGATCTTTTCTATTATGTAATTTAACTTATTTGTGATTTTGTTTTTTGAGGTTTGGTTTTTTTTTGTTTTGTGTTGTTTTGTTTTTGTTTTGTTCTTTTTTTTTTTTTTTTGAGATTGGCTTCCTCTATGTAAAGCCCTGAATGATCTGAAACTGACTTTGTAGGTCAGGCTGGACTTGAACTCAGAGAGAGCCATCTGCTTCTGCCCTCTGAGTGCTGGGATAAAAGGCATGTGCAACCACACCTGGAAAATTTTTATTTTCTCATCTATTTTTTCAGGGCTCATCCATAAGTCTCCTCTCTCCCACATGAGTGGTGCAGAAGATGTGTCTTAAAGCCAATGAATATTGCATAGTTTCACCCAATGGGATGTTCCAAGATCTATAGTGCTCCTGAGTGTGACAACTTAGGAAGAAAGGAAATCTGATCCCAACCAGAAAGAGAGAGGTATGGGGTGTCTGCAGGTGAGAGTGCAGGTCACCTGTCCACTAACAGATCCTAAAGGACCTTGAATTCCCATGACAGTGTCCTCCATTCAGGCAGAGATCAGAGAAGCCTAGGTGGGAGAAGGGGGCTGAGAGCAGAGCTGTCCCTGGGCATTCAGAATGGGCATCTTGAAGAGAAAGCCTGGATTTGGCTCTGGAGGGACTAAGGTGAGCTCTGTAGGGTGTACGATCAACAGTTGGCTTCCTGTCATACATTACAAGAAAGAACTTTCATTGATGTGACCACAATATGTGGATCTCAGGCTTCCCCAGCAGAGTTTCAAGGGGACAGATTCCATCATCACAGCCAGAAGGCATGACAGCCTGACATGCACGCACCCCAGATGTGCTTGTCTGCCCAGGGCACACACCAACCCCTGCACCCTGATTTCAATGGATAGAGAATAACCAGGGGATGCTTTGTCCCTTAGAAATTAATTGGCCCATTCATTCATTCATTCATTCATTCATTCATTCATCCACCTGTGAAGGTTTAATGAAGGTCGTCCCAAAGACTGGTGTTTGAATGCTTTGTTCCTTGTTAGTGGAACTTCTTTGAACAAAAAATGAGGAGGTGTGAACTTTTGGGAGGAAGTATATCACTGGTAATGGATATTGATATTTCAAAGGACCTCTATTATAAGTTTTTTGAACAGTCTCTCTCTTCCTGTCTCTGTCTGTCTCTGTCTGTCTCTGTCTCTCTCCCTTCTGATGATTGATCAAGATATGAGCTCTCAGCTATTCCTGCTCTGCTTTCTCTCATCATGGACTTGAACCCTCTGAAGCCATAAGCTAAACGAATTTCTCTGTACAAGTGCATTGATTATGGTGCTTAATCTTGGGTACACAAAACTCATTTATATGCATTTGTTGGTTTTCTGTACTGGGTAATATGGGGTTGAATGATGTTAATTTTATGCAGTTATATAATCCTCTTTGAGTCTATTTCACAATACTTAAATCTCCTCATATTTCTCAAACCTCCTTCATATCACTAGCCAACTTTTCTTCACATATTTACCCAGCTAGGCTCCACAAATGAGAGACACTGGATAGCTGTTGTGATGAGACTTGCACATCCATTTGGTATGATGATGTCCAGGTGATGAATCTTTCTGCAGATCACACGACTTCATTCTTCTTGGTGAATAACAATAATTTTGAGTCTGTTCCCCACAAACACTTTACCCCTTCTTTCGTTGCTGGATATTTTCCTTGGTTATATCACTGAGTTTTGTAAGCAAAGCTGCAAACAACATCAAAATTTAAGTATCTCTAGGGTATATTCATTTTTGGCCTTCAAGAATGTTGGGCATGCAAACAGTATTAGGACATCTATGGAGGCTAAAGACACAGACAAGTAAAACACAAGCTAAAAAACACCAATGGCAGCATCAAGCAAACCCAGGTACATATACATACAAACCAGAACAGATGACTCCAGTCATAGCACCAAAATCTGTAAACACGGAGACAGAACTATCCCAGGGGCAGGGTTAAACTGTACAGGCACATAGAAAGGGTTACAATAGCCTGGCAGTGGTGGCACTGCCATTCAATGCCAGGACTAGGGAGACAGAGGCAGGAGGATGTCTGAGAGTTCCTGACCACCTTGGTCTACAGCAAGTTCCAAGACAGGCTCCATAGCATCAGAGAAACCCAATCTTAAAAGGCCAAAAGAGGAAACACAGATAAAGAAAAAGAAAAGGTTACAGTGTGATGTGAGTCCTAACATTAAAAACCATAATTCAGAGTATATTTAGTAATATTTGTAAATGTAAAATTGTTCCAGCAATTAGAAAAAAAACTGCATAGGCATGTGAAGACCAGAGATGGGAGGGTTTGAGAGGAGGAAAGTGAGAGAAGAAAGGTTTGAACAAAAATATGTTGCCAGAAATTGGGTATTGTACCAAGGTACAACAGTATGTTCCTTATACAATTAAAAATTATAAAAACCAACCTTACAAATCTAACACAGTGTTTCCTAAAATATAGAGTTGAAACATCCGAAAACTCCAGAGGCTGCTGACAGCCAAGCCAGATAAGTACCAGCACATCAAGCAAGTGCTTACAGCTGGGGAAGGGAGATGGTCTCCATCAAGGGTCCCATGCGGACCTCATCACTGGCAGTCTCAGACTCCCCGTAATGTTCTGGGTCCCATGCCTTGGCAGTCTCAGTCCCGTCCTTGCACAAGCTTGCAGTCAAGAAGAAGTCTCCATCAATGGTCTGGCATGAAACCATCATGACAGCAGCCTCAGACACTCACTCCTTTCGCCATAGTACCATCAGAAAGACGTCTACATCGTTGGTCGAGTGAGAGGACTGTGAATCTGAGACCATCATCAGTGATAGATCCTCACCCCACCCCTGAAGGAGACGCCTTCCAGACTGTCCTCAGGTGACAGGACAGAGAGTTGAGATGCAGTCCTAATGGTTCAAAACCCGCCCTTGTGGGAGACCTATTGCTGATCTTCAAGCAAGTGAAAGGTTGGCGAGTCTGAGACTGCAATCATGATTGTTGAACACGGGACACTTAATGGAGACATCTTCCAGACGGTCCCCTGGTGAAAAGATGGCGGGTCCGCAAGCAACACTTGATGGATATGTCATCCTGACCAGACTAGGTTGTCAGTATGTCAAGTCTGAGCCTGCCATCATGATGATTCCACACCCGACTCCTGATGGAGACATCTTCCACACTGTCCTCTGGATGAAGGAGACCAGTCTGATGCTGCCATCAGTGGCGGGTAGGCACCCAATTCATCCATGGGAACATTTTCCCGACCATCAGCGTGTGTAAGGACGGGGAAACTGAGACTGCAAACATAATTTTTCCACACCCGGGCCATGATGGAGACATCTTCCAGACTGTCCCCGGGATGAAGGAAAGTGAGTCTTATGCTCCACCAGTGACGTGTAGGCACCCAACACGTGCATGGAGACGTTTCCTGATCATGAGCTTCTGTAAGGCGGGAAACTGAGACTGCAAGCATGATGATTCCAGACCCGAGCCATGATGGAGACTTCTTCCTGATTGTCCCCTGGATGAAGGAAGGAAAGTCTAATGCCGCCATCCCTGCTGTGTAGGCACCCAATTCGTCCATGGAGACGTTTTCCTGTTCCTGACCGTCAGCGTGTGTAAGGACGGGGAAACTGAGACTGCAAACATGATTTTTCCACACCTGATGATGGAGACGTCTTCCTGACCGTCCTCTGGATGAAGGAAGGAAAGTCTGATGCTGCCAACCATGGTGGGTAGGCACCCAATTCGTCCATGGAAACGTTTTCCTGACCATCAGCGTGTGTAACGACGGGGAAACTGAGACTGCCAACATCATTTTTCCACACCCGAGCCGTGATGGAGACGTCTACCAGACTGTTCTCTGGATGAAGGAAGGCGAGTCTTATGCTCCACCGGTGACGTGTAGGCACCCAACACGTGCATGGAGAAGTTTTCCAGACATTCAGCGTGCGTGCGAAAGGACTGGGAAACTGAGACTGCAAACATGATTTTTCCACACCCGAGCCATGATGGAGACATCTCCCAGAACGTCCCCGGGATGAAGTAAGGCGAGTCTGATGCTGCCATCGGTGGTGGGGAGGCACCCGATCCGTCCACGGAGACGTGTTTTTTTTTTCCTGACCTTCAGCGTGTGTAAGGACGGCAAAACCGCGTCTGCCAACTTGCATTTTCACACCCTCTCCCTGATGGAGACGTCTTTTTGACCGTCAGCGTCAGCGTGTGAAAGGACGGTGAGTTTAAGATCGCCATCGGTGACGGGTCTGCACTGACCCAAAATGGAGACCCGACGGGGAAACCGTGGGCTCAACTCCAGGAACGCGGCCCCCAACGGATATTATGGATGCAAACACCAAAGTTGTGGTCACCAGGCTGCAGAGTTGCAAGTCTCCGGATTCTTGCCGGTCCCACCGTGCGTTTTACGGGCACGTCGCCGGCCACGCTGCCAATGGAGGAAGGGGAGATAGCCGGCGGATGATCAGAGGTTAGAAACGGTGGTGAGTGCAGCGCAGGGGGTGAGAAAAGGGATGGGTACCGCTGCGTCACGACCGCACCCGCTGCGCACTCCGCACTCCTTTCCTGCAGCCTTGCGACCTGGTCCTCGCGCGTCCTGGCGGTCGGTCGTGGCTCAGGGTCTGTATTCGTGTCTAATCCCGACGCAGGCTGCGGGGGCAGAACCTGATTCCGGCGGCGGCGGGCGGTAAAACGAAAGGACAGAAACAGCAAATCACTGACGCCCAGGAAACTCCGTTCCGGTGGGCTGGGTTGAGGGATGGGGCGCGCTCTGGGACCCCGGAAAACTGGCCTGGAAAACATTCAGCCTGCAGCACTGCCTTCGGGAAGATTGGCAAGCCTTAGTCCGGGAGGCACTGCGTCCCCAGGTGCGGAGGAGGGCGGGGCCAGCCTCTGGGAGTTGGGGAGGCGGAGTTGGGGTTGGGGTCAAAAGCTTTGTGCTTCTGCCTGGGACTTCATTAGTGTTGCCACCGCGAGACAGACATCACCAGGGATGGATGCTTTGCCCGTCTTTCAGAACGTCCGCGGGTGAAAGGACGGCGAGCCTGAGACCACTGTCCGTTATCTCCGCACCAGAGCCTTGATGGAGACGTCTTCCTGACCAACTGTGGGTGGCTAGATGGGGATTTGCGACCGCCACCGGTGGTGGGCCCGAAGTGGACACTTGTTGAAATAGTCTTCCTGACAGTCCCTGGGATGAAGGAAGGCGAGTGTGAGACTGCAATCTTGATCGTTCCTCACCCGACCGCTGAGGGAGAGATCTTCATGTCCTTGGGATGGTTTAGCACCTGCCCATTGATGGAGATCTGATGGGAAAACATTGGTTCCAACCCCAGGAATGGAGCACCTTTGGGATATTTCGGATATTATGGACCTATTGGCTGATATTGGTGTGCTTGACCACGAGGACATCCTGAGTGTTTACACTATTTTATTTTTTTATCTACAAGCTTTAGTGTTTTTGTTCCATGTGAACTGCTGTCCCTATAGGGTGACACGGAAAGGGATCTACTTGTGGCCATACAGTTCTCCAAGGACTACTTGTTGAAACAAACTTTTATTTTGGAGTGTAATGTACACTGAAAACGTTTGTGTTTCATCTAAAAGTACTTTTAACCAAATTCACCCAAAGCACTGCTACACAAACGCAGAGAGGGTGTCCTGGAACTCACTATGGAGAGCAGGCTGCCCTCTGCACTCAGTGCTGAGATCAAAGACATGCACCAACACACTCACTGAGACAGACTTTCACTTCTATTCTCATCCAGTTTTATTTCGTTCTTTATGTTAACATGTTAAAAGTATATATCCTATATAAGCAGACAACAAGCATAATCACTTTCTTGAATACAACCAGCCCCCCAAAGTCCCCAAGTTCAGCTTTCTGATGACTCCACAGTTAAACACTGAACATGCGCTAGGATCCGTATGGTACCATTTGCTGGGACTGTGTCTTTTGCCATTACCATATTGAAAAGAAAATTTAACACGTACATATCTAATAAATATCTATTTTCATATCCGATATCTCTTAAACTTTATTTTAATCTCATACATGTTTGTGTGTTGAGAATCCCTTGGATGAGTTCCAGGAGATGAGAGGCTCTCTCTTAGCATCTGCAGGAACCAAACACTCATGTATGTGGCTCACAGACACACATGGATGCAAACACTAGTGCACATCAAATACATAATTAAGTAAACTTAAATACACTCAGAGGGACTGGAGAGATGATGGTTCAGTGCTTCAGAGTACATGTTGCCTCTGCAGAGGGCCAGGTTTACTTCCCAGCACCCACACTGTGGTTCACCCCCTTCCAGGGCATCTGAAGCACTCTTGTGGCCTCGATGGGCACCTAGAACACACAATATGCACAGACATCCATGCAGGAAAAACACTCATACACCTCATACACATAAAATGAATACAAATTGATCTCCTTAAAGTGCAGATCACCATTGAGTTTAAAAGAAAAAAGCCAGGAAGGAGAGGTGGCACACACCTTTTATCTCAGCACTCCTGTCAGCTTCGTCTAGGAAGTTCCAAGAAGCAGGGCTACACAGAGATACCATGCCTTGAAAAACCAAACCAAAACAAAACAAACAACAACAACAACAAAAAACAGAAGGAGAAGAAGAAGAAGTAGAAGAAGAAGAAGAAGGAGAAGGAGAAGGAGAAGGAGAAGGAGAAGGAGAAGAAGAAAGAACAAAAACAAATACTTTTCCATTCTTCTAATGATTAAAACTCAACCCCCCCCTTTCTGAAAGCTCTGGGTTCCTGGGGAGGAGCCCCTGTGGCTGTGAGGAGTTCCACACTTTTCCACCCTAGCAACTCTCAGCAATTTACTACGTCTCTCAAGGTCTTCCTTATTATCTCTAAAATGGAAACTAAATAAAGTTTTATAGTTCAGAGTGCCTTTTGTGAATCATTCAGTAATAAGGGGGAGAAGGGGTTCTGCCATTTGTAATACATTAGTGAATTGGGAGGACATCACATGTGGCAGTCTGAATGAGAATGGCTCCCACAGGCTCATAGACTTGAGTGATTGATCCCCAGTTGGTGGAACTCTTTAGGAAGGATTAGGAGATGTGTCCTTGTTGGAGGAGGGTGTCACTGGGAGTGGGCTTTGAAGTTTCAAATGCTCATACTAATTTGGCTTAGCTCTCTCTGCCTGTACTTGTGAATGAGAATCTGAGCTCTCAGCTACTGCTCCATCCCCATGCCTGTCTGCTGCTAAGGTGATCCTGTACTCTAACCCTCTGCAACAGTAAGTAACAACGAAGTGCTTTCTTTTATATGTTGCCTTGGTTGTAGGGTCTTACCACAGCAATATAACAATAACTAAGACCTTAAAAGTAGTAGGCACAGAAAGACAAATACCATGCCTGGCATGTTGGCTACATCTCAGATCTGGGGAAACTGAAGCTGGAAAATGAAGACATTCCATTACAGGTACAGAATTCACTTTTTTAGGGGGTGGTGGTGAGTGGGCAGGACTTCTCTGCATACCCTTGTCTATCCTGGAAATGGCTCTGTAGACCATGCTAGCCTCTGTCTCTTGCGATTAAAGGTTCACCAACAAGCCCTGCTTTGCTTTCACAAAACTCTTCATTTACTTTTTCTACTGGAAGTAATTCATAAGAAAACTTGCAGAGTCTTGAAAAATTGATGTGGTATATGAGAGAGAGAGAGAGAGAGAGATCTCAGTTATACATAGGGTGTATTGAAGCTGAACTTACACTCACAGAAGTGAGAGAAAACTATATTTCCCAGAGTCCTGGGTGAAATAGGAATGGGGAGTTTTTGCTCAAAAGGTCCAAACATTCGGATACACAGGCAGAATAACTTCTGCGATGTCTTGAACAGCAGAATGGTGACAATTAATAAAAAATATTGAGCAAGGTGTAGTGGCTTAGTCCCAGCACTTGGGAGACTAAGTTAGGAAGGCTTGAGGCCAGACTGAGCTACAAGATCATATCTCAAAATAAGCAAGAATGTTTCACGTCTCAAGATATTTCCACTTCCTTTTTTATTATCTTGTGTGACTTATTATTTAGAATAATTTTTAAATTTGTACTAATAATGTGTATTTTTCTAATATTCCTAATGTAGTTGATTTCTCACTTTTTTCCAATATGACTTTAAAAAAAAAAATCACTTGCTATGGATTCAATCCTCTTCCCCCCGTTTTTTGCTCCTGAGCTGGTAGGCAGAGCTGATGACTGTTGTCAGAGGAGATGGAGAAGCAGTTAGGGCTGGGTTGGCCTGGGTTTTCCCCATGCTATGCTCGCCAGGGCCATAATGGAGCTGTGACTTGAAAAAGGATGGTGAGAAGGAGTAGGACATTGTAGACAGTGCAGTACTCCAGTCCTGGACTGCGTTGTCCCCTAAACAAAGGGAACGCTGTTGTAACTGAGATTTGGTGGTGCAATCACGGAATTTGTGGTCTTGCAGTCTACCGGGGTCAGATATCTTGGAACACCCACCGGTCCAAATGTGCCTTTCCCAACGGCGGTTGGGGATGTGCTAAGTTAAAAAAAAAATCCTGCAAGTTTTCATCGTTTATGAACGACACCAAAGCTGATCATACAGGACTCGAAAAGAAAGCGAAACCATGGCTTCCTGACTGTACCTGGTGCACACTCGCATGTGGGCATCAGCGGTTTCTTGTGGCATTTTCCTCTAGTTGTTAAGTTCCATAGAAGTGGGTGTGTGGGAAGCACATAAGCCTCCCACGGTTTTGCATAGTCAATATAGCATATCTGCTGATGCTAGATTGTATTCTTTAGTTGTAGGAAAACTTGTCCTCTCTCTTTAGTTAGCTGTCCAGGTGAATTGGGATCACTATCTCCTTTCAGGATAACGCTTAAAGGTATGAAATCACCAGAAGATGTATTTTAAAAAGGAAGTAACCGTTGGATATTTTCCAATAACTTCTGAAAATCATTCAATGATCACAAGCTATCTTTTTGAATTTCTGATTTTTGAGGCCTAATTCCTTTGGGATGTAACATATGTCCCAAATACTTTTGAAAACTCTTTTTCTAATCTAACCTGTAAAGCCTTCATTAGTCGACATGGTCTGTCTCATTTGCATCTTCACTGACACCTTTCTAGGTGGGGCCTAACAGGGCTGCAGTTCCCTGAGGCTTTTACTTAATAGCTTTTCTCAAATCTTACATTAACCTCTATTGCAGTTTAATAAGGATCAGGATAAACAATTAGGCCGAATAGATGTTTATTCAGGGAGAAATAACTCACAACATAAGCAGATGAATGCAGCAGGTTCCACAGCATCTTAAGCCTTCCTGCATCTGCCAGCAAGAGAGAGCCTCTGACCCCCTCCTAGGCCTTTTCTCCCAGGTCATGTCTGGCCCTGTCTCCACCCCTCAATGGGCATGGTCTAAGCCACAGGTGGGGACAAGGTGAATATCTCACTACAATTTCCCTTTTAGTCTAAAGAAAAGATTTGGGCTTGATACAAAACTATATACAAAACAGTGAATAACAAGTGTGCTCTAAGAGAAGGAAAACCGACATGTCTAGTCCTAGGGTGAAGGCATAACAGAGTTTACAATAGAGTTATCCTAAGCTGGAAAGTCTAGTACCTAATATATCTAACTAGGAAGAGGGAATAATACTTGTGATAGTTTAATCTACAACCTCATCAAGACCTGAGAAGGAAAATAACAGTACTAGGGTAGACAGGAATTTGGTAGGGCAACTTCCAAAAGGTGCAGAGAGGGACAGAAACAGCAGGCTACCTGGACAGTCACCCACGGTCTCACAGCAACGTTGGTACAGCCAGTTTTAGCAAAGGCCAAGAGTACTTGACAGGCCACAACAAAAGCAGGGAGGTAGAAAGGCTGTCTTACCCTGACATGGCAAGTCTTCCATGTTTGTCTCCTGCAAGTACATAAAACCGCATGTCCAAATCAGTGGTCAAGGTGGGGCAGTTCCTTGCCCAAAAGACCATTAGCAGAAGGAGCAACAACAGTGTCCAACATACTTTCGTGAAAGTTCACGGTGGTGTCAGCAGCAACAGTGTCTCATGTCAATGGAGTAGTAATATTAAAACATTGAAATGCCATGTTCTGCAGGTCTATGAATTGATTGTAGATTAAGACTCTATGTCTGACTAATCTCATAGGTAAAGGCAACATGCGTGAGGATAATCTGTAATATTCAGGAACTTATCTAAAAAACTGATTACAACTTCCTTGAGTAAAGCAAGGATACATACCTAAACATTATAACTCTGCACATGTAAATTCCTAAAGTAGAGGTAAAGTAGAAATGTCTAGACAAGAGATAGAGCTCTAAAGGGCAGCAGGATAAATATCCTAAATTGTATCAATATACAAAATGTTTTGAACAGAAGCAAAAGTATACATACATAGACTATGGCAAGTATAATATGCATAAAACATCATAAATGGAAAGATTTCACACAATGTGACAAAATATAATATACAATTCTTCCAATACATAGGTTACCACAGATAAGAATATATAACAATATAAGCTGTAATAGTAATATCTTGCAAAATAATTCACAAGAAGATACGCTTATCTACCTAAATCCATTCTGAACCATACCTTTCCCAACCATACCCTATTCCTGTCTAAAAGAGATAACTGAGTCTAAATATCACCTTCCATGCCCAACCCCAAGTAACTAAAACCAACCCTATGAAGATGAATATTATCCCTAAATTCCAAGAGTGTGGAAGGGAGCATCATTATCTTAAGATTACTTCCTGCTGAAATGGGAGGATGATTGCTCCATGGGATCCTGTAGGAAGAAAATTTTAAGCAACCAAATTTCTCAACAGACCTTGCTGTGACATATGTAGGTAGTCATTGTGTGGCAGAAAATGCTTGACTGGAGTTCTATTTGAAACTCTGGCCAGGTTGTAATAAGAAGGTGCACCATTACAGATAGATAGTCAGGAGTTGTCTCAAGCAAAACAGTCCCATACCAGATTTAGGGTGATATTTGTTAGTCTAGATGCATCAGATTAGGTCAAGTAGAAAGGATGAAGTGAGGCCGCATCTTCTTTCCAGAGAGTTCAGAGTGCTGTTAGGAATTGTTGTTATTCTTTGTGGAAAACTTAAACAACAATATCAACATAAAAATTTCAACCTTTAAGGTATGCATATTGGGAAAGGCAACAATAAGCATGGAAATGTATATGAGAAAAATTAAGATTTCAGAGAGAAAAACCGACTATAGGTAAATGACAGTCCCCAGATGCTGTTTTCTTCTGCCTTACACCAATTGGCTTCTTGATATAAAGCAGAAACTGTGAGTTTAATCTTAACAACATGCTTGAATTTAGAGAAGGAAAGCCATATCCAACTCCAAAGCCAGCACTGGTTTTGATAAATTGGGACTAGAGGAATTCTAGATAGTAAAGAGAAATAGATTTCTATATAGAAATAACTCATTAGAATTAAATACTTTTACCATATATCAGATTCCTCTTAATTAAATGGTTCTTTATGGAGAGCTATCTTCCCTTCTGTAAGTACCTACACGCTCAGTGTCTTTTGGCTGTTTGAAGATGGGTGTTCTCTGTTTTCCTGTAAAGACAAGAACAGAACACCTCCCTTACCTTTGAGAGGTCTCTGCACAACTCAGGGGAACTAGGTTGGTGGATGACTTGTCATTTCTCTTCATTAAGATGTTTCTCTTGTTAAACTCGGATCTTGATGAACTTAAATGGGTATAATACTCAAGAAATTGTTTCAATTTGCTGGAGACATATGCTGGAGAGTTGCCAGTTTTTATTTGTGCACGTATGCTGAGAATTACTGCAATTAGGTACCGTGAAGGGACATTTTTATCTTTTACTTGTGAAGGTATAGTGAAAAAGCAACTCTTTAAATCAATAACTACAATAGGTCATTCTTTAGGTATCAAAGAAGGCAAGGGCATGCCAGGCTGTAGAGAGCCCATTGGTTGAATAACTTTATTGATGGCTCTGAGGTCTGTAAGCATTCCCTATTTTTCCAGACTTCTTTTTGATAACAAATACAGGAGAATTCCAAGGGCTGGTAGATTCCCAGAAATGTCCAGCATTTAGCTGTTCCTGAACCAGGTTTTCTAAAGCTTCTAACTTCTCAGAGGCCATTGCCCTACCCAGACAGGTTCATCTGTTAGTCATTTTAAGGGTAGGGCTTTTGTTTAGCACTTGTATTCTGTTTTAGTACAGCCTGGATATTTGGTGTCTGTCTTGCATAGTACTTTATAATATTTTTCTACAACCACTAAGTTTGTTTATGGTTTATATCTAATACTGGAGGAATGTTAATCTGTGTATTCCATTGCTACAATACATCACAACCCCATAAAATTATTGCTGCTTTACCTGAGATAGGGTTCCAGTCCCTAAGAATTGAACATTCACCTCTTGCAGGGGCCATCTTAGAGGCCAAGATTTATTAGTTATAATGATTACATCAGCAGCCATGTCAGCAATATCCCAACAAGTCTGTTATTCATCTTAACTGTCAATCTAGGCCTTTGACTGTTTATAGAAGTTTGCCAAAATAAACATTTTTTTGTTTCCTTTTTTTCATGTTTGAGTCACCTTCCATCACTAGTTTGTCATCCAGAGTGGTATGAGTTTTTACGATAGGCATGGGATTTTCTAATCGTCCTGCGGGAGATTGTCCTCCACAGTGACTGGGAATGTCTGGATCACCTTTGGCATGGGGGCCTTTGAGAGGCCCCCAAGGAGTTTCCCGGTTATAAACAGTTTCCTTGCTTGTCTCTGGTCGATCTACATTCATTGGTCCAGTGTCGGCCTTTGCTACACCTTCTACACAACCCAGAAGGCTGAGGCCTTCTGTTCAATTCATTCCTGGGAGTGTTGTTTCTTGACATAATTTGCCTACAATTTCTTTTCAGATGTCCTATCCTACCACCGTTAAAACATCTGACATTTTGAAATCTTTTCAAACCTTTGGAGATAGCTGGTTTGACCCAAGCTTCTATGTCATCTATTTTATCTTGATGGTTTCTCCTACCCAAGCTTCAGTGTCATTGTCATTATACTCAATGTTGGCTGTATATAGGACCCATTCTTCCAAGGGTGCTGATCTGATTTTTAAAGGTCAAGGCACTTGTTTGCATTGAGGGTTCGCATTCTCATAAGCTGATGATTCTATGAGTATTTGCCTAGAATCTATGTCTGCTACCTCTGATACACTGCCATTTCTTGGTTGTCAGTTCAGAAGATCCAAAATCAGATTGCTCTTTCCTTGTCATTGTAGCCTGCAGATCACTTACAGGCCTGCCTGTGACACAGTATTCACGCTTTCACATTGCCTAGTCTAGAAAACGTTATTTACCTAACTAAGATATATTAATTAGTGGGCCACCCATTTGTCCCTACTGACCCTGTTAGTATCTACATTTTCCCCAACCCCCCACAAACTCCACCCACACCACAGGGAAATTCAACTCTGACTTGATTACTAACCACTCCCTACCCCAGATTCCAATCCTGACTCTTCCCTTGAAAAAGAATTACACAGGTGGTGGTGGAAAGATTTTAATTATGAACGATTTCCATCATAATGTAACCAGTCTACACAAATTTAAGAAAGAATTTCTAGCTGTGCTTTGGTGGCACATGCCTTTAATCCCAGCACTCAGGAGGCAGAGGCAGGCAAGTTTTTGTGAGTTCTAGGCCAGCCTGGTCTACAGAACTAGTCCCAAGACAGCCTCCAAAGCAATACAGAGAAATCCAGTTTTGAAAAATTAAAAAAAAAAATTTAAAAAAGATCCTTAACATACTAATTTTAAAAAGAAAAACCTTTGACCAGTCTAGAGAGGTCAAAATGGACTTCAAGAGTTGTAGGTATGCAGGGCACAGTCCTTTGTAGGTTCACGGAGACAGCATGAGGCTCTCACCAGGGTTTCTCTGGCTCCTTAAGGGACATAGACTGAAGGACGCCATGGTGTATGTTATTCATGGCTTGGGAGTCTTTCTTTCCAGGATCCTCCTTCACATATGCCTCTCTGTCTTTAGCAGTTTCCGGGAGCGAACTGGGCTCCAGGATTCATTCTGGGCAAGCACCTCTCCACCGCTGTGGATGCCGCCATGGCCGTCATCATCTGGCTGGTACAGATCCCAGTGGGCTCCTCTCCTGGAAGCGCCTCTTACTTCTTGAGGAGCACAAAGCCTCTCTGCAGTTTCAGCCTTTGGCTCCTTGACACGTGGCTCTCTATGGCGGTTCTGTCCCATCTCAGCTCCAAATTCGGCTCCATCCAGTGTGGCCATGAGGGTATATCCACTTCCATGGCACTCGGGGTGCTGGCACGAGTGATGGCACAGTGCCTCAAAATTATCCAGTGCCCAGGCCCAAGCCTGTTCTCGGTTCATGTTCGGTGGCATGTGGGGCTCTGGGTAGTACCTCCTTCCAGTCAGAAGGGAAGTCATGGCGTCTGCTACCCAACCTGGCTAAGAGACACAGGTGCTCTTCAGTCCTGCAGCTGCTTTTATGTGGTGTGTTCTGCTGGAGGTGACTGCAGATGCCAAAATCGGACCCTGTGAGGATTAGCATGCATTAGCATAGCAATTGGTTCAGAACCTAAACCTGTTAAGGTGGTAACCGAATCCTTTGGGAAGGCACTACCCAGAGGAATGGGAAAATGAGCAGGAAACACTGGGAGCCTTAATTAGGCTGGATAAGTAAAGAGTCCTGTGCCTCTGGACTTTGGTGGTGTACACCTTTAATCCCAGCACTCAGGAGGCAGAGGCAGGCAGATCTCTGAGTTCCAGGCCAGCCTGGTCTACAGAGCTAGTTCCAAGACAGGTTCCCAAACAATTCAGAAAGACCCTTTCTCGAAACAAAAAGAAAACTCCCTCCTTGAGGGATAGAAATCATAGAAGGAAGAAACCAGTAGTTCTACCTAGCTGTGAAACATATGAACAAAGAAGATAAGCACAGCAAGATAGCCCCACAGGTAAAATTGGGTTATTCATCTATCTTGGCCATAACCAACAGATGTCTGATTAGACTTAAGGCTTATTCAGCAGGAGCTAAAATCATGGTGGGTGAAAACTACCCAGGACTAGTGAGGTCACGGATCTCCTTCACACTGCTAAACTAACAATTCCTAACTGCATTCCAAATACTTACCCTTATACCTACAGGTAAGGATAGCTCTGAACACTAAACAAAGAGACTTCTTTCTGCAGCAAGCAGAGGCCAATACAGAAAATCACAATTGTTCAAATGCTAAGAACTGACCCTGGCGCCCACCTCCAACAGACACTTCTACAACTCCTGCACCCAAAGCTCAGGTAGTTTTGAAGGAGGAGGAGGTTGGAAAGATTGTAAGAGCCAGAGGATCAGAAGATCTGCTATGAGATTGTGTAACACAACAAATAAAAGACCCAGAGACTGGTATTGCAGTTCAAACTTCAAGCTGAAGATGAGAAAAACCAAAGCAGCTGGTAAGTGCCGCTGGTACTTACCTAAGGCAATCCTGGCTCCACGAGCTCTCAGCAAGCCTCAGACTGCTGCCTCTCAGTGTGTCTGGAGACTGAATGCCAGCTTGAGATCTTGATCCTATTTTATATTCCTCCCTAATGCTGGGATTAAAGGCGTGTGATCCTGGGTGTTGCGATCAAAGGCATGATCTCCATTACTCTTCACTCTTGTGTACCCCATGGTGGCCTTGAATTCAGAGAGATCCATCTACCTCTTAGTCCTGGACTTAAGGGTGTACCACCACTGCCTGATCTCTGTAGCTTGAGCCTGACTATGCTTTTTAATCCTCAAGAAAGCTTTAATAAATCATAAATAACATATAACCACAAGATTGTGTCTTCTAGAAATTACAGTGATGCAGCTTGCTGCTGGGTGGAGGTGGCACAAGCCTTTACTCCCAGCGCTTGGGAGGCAGAGGCGGATGGTTCACTGTGAGTTCAAGGACAGCCTAGTCCACGAAGCAAGTTCCTGGACAGCCAGGGCTACACAGAGAAATCCTGTCTCAGGGGGGAAAAAAGAAAAGAAATTATAGGAATGCTTTACCCATGATACCTCAACAATATAGCTGCCTAAGCAAGACCTAAACAAGGACAGCATATAGACATGCTAACATGGACAGGGGAAAGCCTCATGGGGCCCTGCAATAGCATCAGGAATTTTTATTCCAAGTTCACTGGAGTCCACAGTCACAACCCACACAGGGGTAGAGGACTGAGGACCTCAAGGGCAGAATTGAGGTAGCTTTTATAGGATTTACATCAAAGCTAACAAGGCCAGTTTCAAAGCTAGCCTGTTATTTTCACTAGGCCTAAAGCAAGGTATGGGACAATTCAAAATTTGGACGGTAATGGATTTCATAGATTTCATAGATTTCACAGTTTTTACAATGCAGGATTATTTACCACGCCTGCAAGGTTAGGGGGTTTTGTTTCTCTAGGACCAGCAGGCTCAGTGACCTTGTTCTTAAGATAATGGGGGGCAGGAAGAATGTATTCTCCAGTCAGGGAATTATCTATATCTATTGGCAGAGCACTTGTTCTTTCTAGTTTTCCCTTCTTGCCATGAGCCCTGTCTCTTTTAGTTATTAATTTTCTTTGTAGACAGGATGACCCATAACAATTCCCAGACTGTTGTTGTGGATAACAGCATTCCTCAGAAACTAGATGGTTATGAATAATAATAATAATTTCCATAAAGCTGTCATCATGACCAAAATGTGTTCATGTGTTTTTCATGTGTTTTCTTTTTCCTGAGCTTTGCATGTAGCTAGGGTGATTTTTAAATACTTGCTGGTGGATATTTTTAAATTTCTAACTTTTAGTGTTCATTAGGCTGTATTTTCAACCTTTCATGATCTTTCTAGGTGTTGCCTTTTTAAATTATATTTGCAATGGAACCCAGTATCAGATTTAATTTTACAATAGCTTTCATGTAAACATTCTCTAATAGGTGTTACTATTTAGGTATCTCTCAAAGAAGATAGTTATATCAGTCAGGGTTCTTAAAGGGAAATAACTGGTAAAATAAATGTTACAGGTTGGCTTACTGGATGTGGTCTGGGAAGCTCAACAATGGCTGTCTCACACTGGAAAGGCTAAGAATCTGGTAGTTGGTCAGTCCACGAGCCTAGATGTCTCTTGGTAGCCCCAGTCTGGTGCTGAAGACCAGGAGGGTTCCCGGGGGAGCTACTACTGGTCATCAGTCTATGGTTGTCTTGTTTATGTGTGTATGTGTGTATATGCACAAGAGCATGAAGGCACCCTCAGAGTCCAGAAGAAGTTATCATTGGATCCCTGAAGTTATAGGAGCTAGTAAGCCACACAACATGAGTGCTGGGAACTGAACTTGGGTCCTCTGTTAGAGGAACAAAAGCTCTTAACCCCTGAACCATCTCCTCAGCCATTAAATGAGTGATGTTAAGTCCTTGTTGAGGACCAGGCAGAGGTAGTATAGGATTTTAGTCCCAGCACTTGGGAGTTAGAGGTACAAGAGTCTCCAAGTTTGAGGCCAGCCTTATCTACAGAGTGAGTTCCAGGACAGTCAAGACCACATAAAGAAATCCTGTCTTGGCAGGGCACTGGTGACACACACCTTTAATTCCAGAACTTGGGAGGCAGACACAGGTAGATCTCTGAGTTCGAGGCCAGCCTGGTATAGAGAGCAAGTCCCAGGTCAGGCTCCAAAGCAACACAGAGAAACCTTGATCAGAAAAAAAAAAAAAAAAAGAAACCCTATCTTGAAAAAAAAAATTAAACCCTAGTTGATATGTCCAAGCAATTTTGCACCTTCATAGGCACAGTATGCAGGTAGTGCACAGACTCACATACAGCCAAAACATGTATGTATGTATGCATGTATGTACACGCGCGCGTGTGCACACACACACACACACACACACACACACACACACACACAAAGTGTGTCAAATTCCATGGAACTGGGAAGTTACTCTGGAGTTACAGACACTTATGAGTTGTTATGTGGGCACCATGTGGGTTCTATGCTGGGTCCTCTGCTTTGTGGGTGCCATGTGGGTGCTAACCTGGGTCCTCTGACAGAGCAGCCAGTGCTCTTACTTGAGCCATCCCTCCAGTGCTGAGGAACATACTGTTAAAAGAAATTATAGAAACAAAGCTTGCCATATAATATATGAAAACAGATGCCTGTAAAAACAGCCCGTTGATGGAGCCCAGAAGTGCACATCTGTAATCCAATCACTCAGGAGGCAGAGGCAGAAAGTCAGTGAGGGTTAGGAGGTTGTTTTTACCTCTTCTGGGCCAGCTGTTGTCACCTCTTGCTGGGTCATGCAGGTGGTTTGGTGCAGGGGGTTCTTTGTTGGCAACAAGGTACTCTGCATTGTGGCCATGTCCCAGTTTCTGGAAGGGCACTGTTGAGGGGCCTCAGGAGGGTATTAGCATGTCTTTGCCAGACACTTGACTGCCCCAGAAAATCTTAAGGTGGGGGTGGGGTGGGGTCTCAAGATATTTTCACTTCTTTTTTTTTATTTCTTGTGTGACTTATTGACTATTTAAAATAATTTTTAAATTTCTACTAATTTGTGTATCTTTCTAAGTTCCTAAAGTAGTTGATATCTCATTTTTTTCCAATACGACTTAAAAAAAAAAAAAAAAAACACTTGATATGGATTCAATCCTCTTCCTCCCTCCCCCCTTTTTGTTTTTTGTTTTTTTGAGAAAGGGTTTCTCTGTAGCTTTGGCGCCTGTCCTGGAACTTGCTCTGTGTGCCAGGCTGGCCTTGAACTCACAGAGATCTGCCTTCCCAGTGCTGGAATTAAAGGTGTGCCACCACTGCCTGGTTGTTGAGTCCATGCTTTCTATTGCAACTCAGAAAGTTTCCTCTAGTGTCTGCCAAAGGGAATGCAATATAAAAACAGTTGTAAAAGCTGGAGAGATGGCTCAGAGCTTAAGAGCACTGGCTGCTCTTCCGAAGGACCTGAGTTCAATTTCCAGCACCCACATGGTGGAGTATAGCCATCTATGATCCGGTACCCTCATATGGCCAGGCAGAGCACTGTGTACATAATTAACAAATAAACCTTTTTTTAAAGTTTGGAAAGCTCTGGCTCCAATGTACAAAGCAGCATCCAGAAGAGTGCTTGTAGCAGAGAAAGGGAACATTCACTGGCACACACTTTATCAGTTACACCAATCCCCAGGAACTGTTTTCCTGAAATTGGAAAAAAAAGTAGACGGAGAATCTTGTGAAAGTAAAGAAACCGACTTCCTTACATCCCAACTAACAAGGTCTTTCTAGCCAGTTGGTGGTGATACAGGCCTTTAGTCCCAGCACTGAGAGGCAGAGGCAGGCTGATCTCTGTGAGTTCGAGGCCAGCCTGGTCATAGCATGAATTCCAGGACAGTCCCCAGGTGGCCGCGGTTGGAGGTCCCCGACACTTGCCAGGTCAAAACGTGCATTTGCAGGCGACATCGCCAGCATCGCTATCCGACGAAGGAGAGAAATCCAGCGGATGTTCAAGGTTTAGAAAAGGCTGTGAGTTCAGCGCAGGGGATGGGAAAAGGAACAGAAACCATAGCATCATAACCGCATCTGGTGCACACTTGTTTCTTGCAGCGTTTCGACCACGTCCTCGCGATCGTGGTTCGTGGTCCACATTGGAGTCATGTCCTGCTCAGCCCTCCTCAGAGAGCTGGATTCTGGCGGTAAAACAAAGGACCCAGTCAGAAAATCAAGAACGGGTTTGAATTTGCGATCTGAGTGCAGCCCGAATATTGTGACAGGCAAAGGGAGGTTGGCTCCGTGGTGGTCTAGCTGAGTGTTGCGACAATCCCTGGGTGACAAAACCACTCAAACTCCTGCTGTTCCAGGGGTCACCACTGTGCTAATCTCCCACGCCACAGCGCCCTCTGGGGTGATGAAGTTTTTGCTCCTGAGCTGGTAGGCGGAGCTGATGACTCAGAGGAGATGGAGAAGCAGTTAGGGCTGGATTGGCCTGGGTTTTTCCCATGCTATGCTCGCCAGGGCTACAATGGAGCCGCGACTTGAAAAAGGACGGTGAGAAGGAATAGGACATTGTAGACAGTGCAGTACTCCAGTCCTGGACTGCGTTGTCCCCTAAACAAAGGGAACGCTGTTGTAACTGAGATTTGGTCGTGCAATCACGGAATTTGTGGTCTTGCAGTCTACCGGGGTCAGATATCTTGGAACACCCACCGGTCCAAATGTGCCTTTCCCAATGGCGGTTGGGAATGTGCTAAGTTAAAAAAAAAAAAAAAAAAAAAAATCCTGCAAGTTTTCATCGTTTATGAACGACACCAAGCTGATCGTACAGGACTTGAAAAGAAAGTGAAACCATGGCTTCCTGACTGTACCTGGTGCACACTCGCACCTGGGCATCAGCGGTTTCTTGTGGCATTTTCCTCTAGTTGTTAAGTTCCTAATTCGTGGTACGGGTTTAATTCCGTGGCATCCTGATTGGCAGAGGTGGATTGTGGCTCAGCAGGAAAAGACCGAGGCAGATAATCACGGACACGTTTTGAAATCACAGTTAGGATTGCAGCTGACCGCTGATCGGAATTCTGATCTAAGGATGAACCCAGGACACTCTGGGAACCCCTGCAGGGAACACAGTAAGACACTTGCCCAGCAGATTACAGAGAGTCCGTATTCTTAGGAAGGAATGAAAGTTTCAAGCGAACCATTTAATTGAATATACTTGTAAAAATACAGAAGAATTTAGAAAGAGATGGAAGTCATTTTTAAGGCTATTAAGTAATTTGACAATATGGCAGTTGGCACCCACAGATGTAGACCATGACGTAGTGACTTAGATCAGCTTAGTGATTACATTAAAAAATATATTCATACCAGAAAAATCACTACTACTCAGATTAAGGCAAATATGTCAGGATTTGAACATGATGGTGTCTGCTTTGAAGAACTGTATTATGAAGGCTCAATTTACAGATCTCAAACACTAATTACATGTAATATATATGTTCAACAGTAACTTCTGCATGAGAGCACTGTGAAATTTTAAAGAATGTTGGCATCATTGTAGTTTACCATAGCAAGACTTTGGAAAGAAGAACCAAGTTGCATAAGTAGATCTTGTAGTAGAAATCTAGTAGAATCATTGTATGTAGGGTAAACATTAAATGAAATAGTTCTTTTTTCTTTTACTGTATGTAGGGTAAAAATTAGAATGAAGTAGTTTTTTTTTTTCTCTCTCTCTTTAAATACTTAGACCTTGGACCCAGCATGGAAGTATTTTACATGATTTATAGAGTTGTTTTTCTGAAGTTTTGCAGCCTTTGCATGACTTTACTCATAAGATATCCTACACCAGGAACATCTTGCATTATTGGGTACTGCAAACAGTACACAATAAGGACTGAAGTTGCAGGGGTATTGTATTTTCCTTCAGAAAACATATAGTTTATATTAGGAGCTTTGTTATAAGGAATTTGTTTTACCCCCCCCCACAAAAAAAAGAACCCTTTTGCAACAACCAATAAATATGCTTATAAAAGGCTGTTGGAAGTTCAGTTCCTCAATACTGTCCCTCCCTGCTGCCACAGAGCCTGAAGTACATGACTGTCTTTCTTTGATCTTTTTGATTGCACAGAACACAACAAGATCAGACCCTGTGGAATTCTTATAGTGCATTCACTGAGGGTAACATAGTAAGCTTGTTTGCACTGCACATGGCATCACATCCCTTTAATTCCAATTATTTTTGAGAAGGTTGGAGATGGGTAGAGAGATCTCCAGCAGCCTATGCTGCTTATCAAGCCAGCATTTCAAGAAGAAGCTCACAGGTAAAAATGGTGGGTGGAGAGGGGTTGACAGGGAGAGGTGGGCAGCAGGGACATGGAGTGAACTTAATTAAAATTTACATGTATGAAATTTTGACAGTGAATAAAACAAGGGAAAGGAGCCTTTAGACAGGCTTAGTGGCATAAACCTTTAAATATTTATTTATTTATTTATTTATTTATTTATTTATTTATTTTATTTAGTGGTTGCTGGGAATTGAACTCAGGATCTCTGGAAGAGCAGCCAGCAACCAGTGCTCTTAATCTCTGAGCCATCTCTCTAGCCCCCAAGCCTTTAATTTCAGCACTTAGGGGGCAGAGTTAAGCAGATCTGCCAGAGAATAATCCCCTTGTACACTGAAAAGATTTGGCACCCGAATTGGTTTAATAGAATGCTGGTTGTCCAGTAGCCAGGCAGGAAGCATAGGCAAGGTGACCAAACTAAGGATGCAGGGAAGAAAATGGGGAGAGTCAGGAGTCACCAACCAGATGCAGAGGGAGCAGGAGATGAGCATGCCATGCCAATAAAGGTATCATCATGTGACACAGCGAATAAGGAATGTGAGTTAATTTAAAAATGTAAGAGCTAGTTAGTAATGAGCCTGAGCTATTGGCCTGTAGGAAGTTAAGGCCTACAAGGCCAAGGCAGAGAGATGAACCAATCTGGAGTCTGGCTGGTGCTGTTTGAGTGCCTAGCAACAGTCACTGACAGAGGTCCTGATCGTGCCTAACCAATGAGGAGCAACCATGCGATGCCAATGGATAGGAACACCTTGTTGCTGAGAGGGTATATAAAGTTTCTCCCATTGCTTAAAAAAAAAAAAAAAAAAAAAAAAAGAGTCTGCTGTTTTCCTTTCACCTGACTGTGGTGTCTGTTAATACCACACCTTCTCACCCCATCCCCCGAGGGAGCAGTTAGGACCCAGAAATATCGGCCCAGCATTTATAATTAATATAAGCCTCTGAGTGGTGATTTGGAAGCAGCTACTGGGACAGGGACCGGAGAGTTGGTGGATAAAGCATCATTTACACAGATCTGTGGATATCTGGCCAGCCACTGCTTTACTTAATGAGACCCTATTCTAAACAAAACAAACAAACATGGCTGCCTGCATTTTAATGGTATAGTAGAGTAAGATGGGATTCAAAGACTATTGTGGGCTTAACCATGTTTTATAAGTTGAATAAAACAAGTTAAAGAATGCATGTCAATAAAAGTTTAAGTTAAATTTTTTAGGGAGGGAAAACTGCTAAAGCTGTTGCCATGTTCTTTGGCTCATTTAAGAATTTAGCGAGGTCTGAAGAGAGGTGTTTCCAACAGTCAAAAGTATGGGTTGCTATGACAGAGGACATTGGGGCAATTCCTAATACCTATATGTTGTCCAACAACTGTCTATAACTAGTTCCAAAGGAATCTGAGGCCTTTGATGGTCCACTTCATCTTGACTTAAGGACACAGAGGTCAAATTCTCTATTGCTCTTTCAAGGTTAAACAAAAGGCTATTGGGCCTAAGGAGTAACTTACGGATGTCTTTCCTTAACAACAGGATATTTGGTTTAGGGTGTGGTTACTTGATGTGTTGGGTATTGAGAGGGTAATTACGCTTTCTTGTTCTTTGAATATTGGTAAGGAAGTCTTTTGCTCCCCCTCTTTGGTTGGGGTATAAAAAAGCTTTGAATAATATACTTGGGGTAGTTACTGGAATCCACAGATGCCCTCCCTACTCTATCCTGTGTCTCTGTCTTTTCCTTAGTATCTTTAATTTTATGCCTGCCATTTCTTACATTTTTGGTTGTCAGCCTAGTCTTTAATGGCTGAGTCATCTCTCCAGCCCCTACCTTCCATGTCTTAATCTATATGCTTCCTTCCAAACATGGACAGATAAACTGAGCAGGATCTGGCTGTTGTTGTCTCCTGGACAAAGGATATGACACTTCTGGCTTCCCACGCACTGCATGCACAGACACACATGCAGGCAAACACCCACACATATAAAATTTAAAAATGAATCTTTTTTTTTTTTGGTTTTTCTGAGACACATTTGTCTGTGGCTTTGAAGCTTGTCCATGGCTTTGAAGCTTGTCCTGAAACTCACTCTGTAGACCAGGCTGGCCTTGAACTCACAGAGGTCCATCTACCTCTGAGTCCCCAGTACTGGAATTAAAGACACCACCAGCTACCCCTAAAATAAATTAATCTAAAATTTCTTTTTAAGAATTAATTGAACATAAAACATTAGATAAGGAATGGCAGTTTCAATTAGAGACACAAAAGATAACAGGCGTAAAGAGTTAGATAAAAGCTTTGACAATCACTTCTGTTCGAGAACTGGGGCTTCAGAAATGGTGGAGATGAAGAGACATGAAGGGGGATGTAGAGAATGCTGTGGTGATATCTTGTTTGTACCCTAACAGATAAAGCTTTCCTGAAGATCAGAGGACAGAGCTAGCCACTAGTTAACCATAGAGATATGGAGGTCTGTACAGACAGACAGGAAGTGATATGGTGGGAAGAGAGGGGAATAGAAGGTGGGAGGAGACAGGAGCTGTCTATTTCCAGTCTGAGGATTTCATAGAAGTTTAAAGGCATACACTGCCCTACCCTGCTGAGTAAGAGATAATTATTTATTTTTTAAGATGTATTTTATTCCTATGTGTGTGTGATTGCTCCCTTACCAAGTGAGTGCATTCCTATCAGAGTCTAGATGAGGGCATCCAATCCTCTAAGACTACAGTTAACAGGCAGCTGTGGATTGATCAACAGGGGTTCCTAGCATATGCATTTAATTCAGTCACTTGGGAGACAGAGGCAGGTGGATCTTTGTGAGTTTGAGGCCAGCCTGGTGTACAAAATGAATTCATAAACAGCTTGTGTCTGTGATGGCTATTCTTGGTTGCCAACCACACACACACACACACACACACACACACACACACACACACACACACATCCCAAAAACCCAGAATTGGACTCAATTGAGGTAGTTTTGCCTAAAGTAGGAAGATCCATTTCCAATCCAGATCTTTAAGACCTCTTTAATGCAGATCTTTTGAGCTGGTACAACATACACCTTTAATCCAGAAATGCCTTTAATGCAGATCTCCAGCCAGGAAGACACACCTTTAATTGGGGCCACACCTTTTGCTGGAAGCCTATAAAAGAACATGGAAGAAGGAAGTTCCCCCCCCCCCCCCCGCTTTGCCTTCGAACTCTCATCGTGCTAGCAAGTCTATTACTTCACTAGCATCAGAGCCTACTCCTTTAGGATTCCAGGGATTACTGAAGACTCACTGAGACATGCAGCCTAATGGACTGAGCAACTTCTGGCTGCTTGGACTTTCAGATCATAGCCATCCAGTTTTGGATTAGCTGGACCACAGCCTCTAAGTAAGATTGATTTTATAAGTTCTGTTCCTCTAGAGCACTCTGACTTGAAAGAACAAGCAAACAAAAAATGACTTCCAGATTAAAACACACATTCTCTAAATCAGGCATTCCAAACATACCTCCTGTATGCTGTATGCTGTATGCTGTAACAGTGCTTTCCCTGTTAGCCCACTATAATGTTTTACTCTAGATAATCATATCAGGGATGATAGGATTTTACTTTGACAGTCTTCACTCTATTTGTTTTGTTTACATTTTTTTGATTATTTGTTTTTCAAGATAGGGTTTCCCTGTGTAGTCCTTGCTGTCCTGGAACTAGCTCTGTAGATCAGGCTGGTCTTGAACTCAGATCCATCTGCCCCCTGGCTCTGCTTCCCCAGAGCTGGGATTAAAGGCCTACAACATCAGGACCTTCAGCGTTCACTCCCTATTTAATGCAGGTAGCTGAGGGGTTATGACCTTACACTCCAGCATGCTGCAGTGTGAAGATTGGGAGGATAAAAAAGTAACTAACTGACTTCTCAATCAGGCTCCAAGGGTTGCAGTTTGTGTTACATGGGTGAAGCCAAGATGACAGAGCAGGTCTGCCCCTGTTTTGTGGAAGACATGTCAGATTCTTCACAGCACACACCACAAAGTCCACGTGTCCTGCCAGCCCTGGCCTCGTGTTTCTGCGCAGAGCCAAGCCATTGCTTTGATACGGGCTGGTCTGTTGAGTGGGAACTGTTTTCCCCTCACTGTGAACTTGATGATAGCTGGGACTGCCTGAGATACAACCCCAGAATGAACTATGCCATGAAGTGGGGTGCAGAGGTCGCCCAGTGTCAGAGTCCGAAGGAGCCCCACACATCCACGAGAATGGTGGACAAGGACAAAGACAACAATGCGGAGGAGCCAGATCAACCCTCGCTGGGCTTGCTCAGAATCTCAGAGAAAGGACCGGAAGCTGAAACCTGTGATGGTAGAGACTGCCCTGAGCGTGATCCTGCTCCTGACAGGCCCACATGGCTAAGCAGCTGGCCAAGGCTTCAAAGGGCTTTTGGGCAGAAGCACAAAGACCGCCTCAATCCCAGGAGACCTGATGGCTGCTAAAACTTGGAACTAGGATCGATCCTCTGAGCTCCAGCTGTTACAGCAACACCCCTGCCTCTGCTCACACACAAAGGCACTTTTGTCTTTGCGAACATCTGTCTTTGTTTCCGCTTTCATAACAAAAGTGTTAAACTCTGGAAATACGTTGTTCTTGGGACGGCCCCAGGGAAGAGATGAAGGGTGGAATGGATATAGATGAGGATGTTCTCCTGTGTTGGTCACAGAGCAAACTCTGGTTTTTCTTTTTAAAGGAAGTTCTCCAGGGAACTTCTTGGTGCTCTCATGTGCGGGGGCATAAGTTAAGAGCACACAGGGAATAACCTTGAGAACTTTGGGAACCTTTTTTTTCAGAAAGCATGGAGGACTACACAGCTACCCCAGACCCTCCTTCCCTTCAAATTAATCTAGGGACCACCTGCAACTTCCGCCTTGCCCTTCTTCCTCCAGCCTGGATTCCCTACCCAAATGCACACTAGACCTAAGTGCATGCCAGGCAAGATCACTAATGCCCCACCAAGTGTCCAGCCCTCCGAATATACCTACAGCCTTTGTTCAAGAAGAATTGGTATGTTTTGCCTCCTTCAGGTGCATACACCATTCCAGGGATGCCTTTTTTGTTTTGTTTTGCTTTGAGACGGAAGTTCTATGTAACTTGGCTGTTGTGGAATTCTTTGTAGACCAGGCTGCTCCTAGACCCAGGTTCACTTGTCCTTGCCTCCCTAGGCATGTGCCACCACTCCTGACCAGAACATTCTTTCTATTGTAGCAATTTCCAGATCCCAAATTTCTGCAGCAAAACTGAACTCATTTGCAGAAGCAGGACTGGCTCAGGTGGAAGGTCATGGCACTGCTAGCCCAGACTCAGAGAATCCAGCCACCCAGCCTTGAGAGGGTAGGAGTCTGTGGAAGAGTTTGATATTTTATAATCCTTACTTGAGCTGTTGGTGTTCCAGAAAGTAAATGGCTCTAAGCTAGGCAAGGTCACACAGGCCTTTAAGTCCAAAGGTGGATCCCTGTGAGTTCCAGGCCACCCCATTTACACAGTGAGTTCTAGGACAGACAGAGCTGTTTAGTGAGATGAAGGGCAGAGGGAGGGAAGGGAGGGAGGGAGGAACAGAGGAAGGAAGGAAGGGCCACACTGCATTTGTGAAGAATAAAAGGGAACAGTCATATAAAATAATATTCAGAAATTGGGAGACTCAGTTAGGATATTTATCCCAGATTTCACCTGTGCAAGAAATGCCTGGGCAGTTGGCAGCTCTCACTCTGCACTGGCCATTTCCCTCCAGTATTGACTTGTATTTTGCAACATGCTGTGGAAGTAAATACCAGTGCTCAAGCATGATCAACATCTGTTGTGGGTCTCAGATGTTTTTAAACTTTGTTGGACTATGGATGGCAATTTTGCTTTTTCAGAATTCCCAGAAATTTTAAGTGATTTTTTTTTCCGGGAACACCTAACCTATGGAGTATGCTCAGTGCCAGGCTTGAGCGTGATAACAAAAATGTGGGTGTTGGGAGGATATTGAGATATCATTTTTTGCTGGGCATTGGTGGCACACGATTTTGATCCCAGCACTCAGGAGGCAGATCTCTGTGAGTTCCAGGGCAGCCTGGACTACAGAGCTAGTTGTCGGACAGACTCCAAAACAATACAGAGAAACCCTGTCTTGGAAAAAAAAAAAAAAAAAAAAAAAGAAAGAAAGAAAAAAGCAAAAACAAATAAACAAAAAAAAAGAAAAAAGAAATAATTTTTTAGTCTTCAAGTTTGCTCTTTGAGCTTAATTTTTTTAGGATGTCTATGTAGGAAATAAAATAAGCACTGCAAAGGTAATACTGTCTAACATCTTTTTTAAAATTTATATTTTCAATATTTTCTTTAATTTACCACACCTGGACCTTTCAACAGAGGTTGAAGACTCAGATACTGTGTCTTAGATTCACTGAGAGACTGGCTGTTAGTATTTAGGCATTTGTTCTGGCCTGCCTTTGGAATTCTGACAGGACACACCACCCTCAGCTGCAGCCACTAAGAGCACCACCTGTGCAAATTCACTAAGTTCCCTTTAAGAAAGGCCCTGCCCACCTCCCATTCTTCTGTCTGTTCCTTTCTCTCTCCTACTTTCTCTCTCTCTCCTACTCCCTCCCTCCCTCCCTCTCCATTTCTCTCTCCCTCTCTCTCTCTCTCTCTGTCTCTCTCTTTCTCTGCCTCTCTTTCCCCTCTCCCACTGATTCTGTCCCTAGAGGCCAGTCTTCCCCCCATGCCCCTTTCCCATTTTATGATCCTTTTTACTTTAATAAAAACCCCCTCTGACTGAACTCTGTCTTATGGCAGTTTTTATCTCTATTGCCACCTTTTAAAAAAATTATGACACTGACAGTCTTCCATAATTTCCTTAGTAAAGAGCTGACCTGGGAGTGTAGTTCTTCAACTCTTCAACAATAAAAAGTACAAGACATTCTTGCAGAACTCCTGTTTCTAGTATAAAGATGACAAAATAATAATTTGGTAGCAAAATATAATGGGAATTAATCTGAAAAATCATAGTTCAGCACTCTATATCACACTTGATTGGTTTCTAGACATTGTGTTGCACCCTAATTCTGGCGTCCTGATGGGCCTATGGGAGAGCCTCAGGACACAAACACCAAATCCAGGAGATGCAATAAACAAGAGGTATTTATTGAACCAGTGGGGTGACAGCAATCTAGGGGAAAGCTGCACACCCCTCAGAGGGTCCAGGCCCCTTTTTAAGAGTGCAAAGCAGCATACATGCATAGGGCACACCGTGATTGATTACAAAGTATAATTACAAAGTACAAAGTATCATTTCATGTTTGAGAGATTACACAGGTGTGACCTATTCTTCTTTAAAGAAAAAACAACAGAATGACAGGGAAAGACCCCAGACTGTCCGTTGGTCAGCTATGACCTGGCCAGGACCGTTCATCTGGAACCATCTGTTCCAGGGTTGGGGCCATTTCCTTGCTGTGGGCCATGACCTGGGAGAGACTTCAGTTATTTCACAAAAGATTGATGATTCAGTTACTAGCCCTATTTAACAGAATCAGCCTCTAGCCCCATCACCATAGTAACTATCTTGTTCTTTCCTCCCATGTCAGTGTCCACTCTTTATGATTTTCTATATTTTGCTTGCAAGAATTATTCTCCTTCCCCGTTCCTACATCCTTGCTCTGCAAACTAAAATCTTTCATTCCCCCATTTCTTTTTGTGAGGTTTTAATCTTAAAACTTAAGGTCTCTCTCAATGCTTGAGGGACTGATATTGGTGGGTACAGGCCCCAAAGGTAAGCAGGGGCCTCAGGATTGTGGAGACTAGGGTAGTGAGTCAAGAGGAGTTATTAAATCATCTTTTCTCTCATTTCCCTGAGGAGGTCTGGTTTATCATTTTTCCTGTCTCAGGATTCCTAACCTGCCAGATAGTGACATAAGGAGCATAGGGGTCAGGAGCTGCACAGAAGCTTAGGGATACTAGGTTTAAGAGCATGAAAATCATTAAAAAGTTTTCTTTGAGAGTCTTATCTTGAGTGGGTTTTGGGTGTGTTGAAGCTGCCAGGATTCTGCTTCTGGGTCCGAAGGTGGTAATATGCGAGGCGTGTACCCAGTCAGCAATCCCGTTGACTTTCAGGGCTGTTGGGGTGGTCAGGAGCACGGTGTAAGGTCCCTTCCAGAGGGGCTCCAATGTCTTGGACTGGTGTTTCCGCACATAGACCCTGTCTCCAATCTGTAAGGGGTGAGGCTTGCCTGGTGGTCCTTTTTCTCCATAGACCGCAAATCTGCTTCTGAACTGCGTGTAGCACTTGCAAGTGTGCCTGTGGGGTTGGGGAATTGGCATAAGCAGGTATATCAGAATCAAAACATGTAATGGCTGGGGGTGGCCTCTCATATAAGATTTTGAATGGTGTGAGTCCATGGGGGGCCGGGGTATTCCTTGCTCTATAGAGAGCCATTGGTAGGAGTTGAACCCAGTCTCCAGCGCTAATTTGATTAGGGTCTCTTTGATCTGTTCATTTTCTCTACCTGTCCTGAACTCTGGGGTCTATAGACACAATGTAATTTCCAATCAAGCCCCAGTAATTTGGCCACCAGCTGACTTACCTGGGAGACAAAAGCGAGCCCATTGTCCAGCCCTATTACCTTAGGCAGGCAGAACCAGGAAACATTTCTTCCAGTATCTTCTTGACTGCTATTTGAGCCATTTCTCTTGGTGGGGAAAGCTTCAACCCATCCTGAAAATGTGTCTAAAAAACTAGCAAGTATCTGTTACCATACATGCCAGGCTTGATCTCTGTGAAGTTGACTTCCCAATATATGCCAGGGCGATGGCCTCTGGCTCTGACGCCCTCTGGTAGTTTTAGTCTCTCTGTGTTGACTTTGGCGCAGGGGACATAATTGCTGACAACTTGCTGTATGAGGGAGTCTATTTGGGGTATAGGGGAAGAGAGTTTTTCTCTGGCTAACAAGGTGGCCAGTTTTTTTCTCACCCAAATGAGTCAATTTGTGTAAGTCAGTGACTGAAGGGGCACCAAAGTCCTAGCCTCCCTCTGAGGAGGACTATTGTAGCGTGTATGTTTCCGCCAGCCCGCCAGTCTGGGCCCACAGACTATTTTCCTTGGAATCTCCATTCCTGGGTTTTTGAGTCATATTTTGCACCTATCTTGTTCAGGACAGCTAGGTCTTCAGCTGAGTACTGGAACTGAGGCTGTTTGATGGGCCGATCAGGTTTCTCAGTCTGCAAAGTCAGGGTCTGAGGTCCAAGTGCAACTGCCTTCGCAGTCTCATCCACTAGGCCGTTCCCCTTGGCAATGGGATTGTCCCCTCGTTGATGGCCCAGACAATGCATAATACTCAGACTCTTAGGCAGGAATAGGGCTTGTAACAAATCCAGTATTTCTGTTTGTTTTTTTATCTCCCTTCCGCCAGAAGTCAGTAGTCCCCTCCTTCTGTAAATTTCCCCATGTACATTCGTGGTGGCGAAAGCATATCGGCTATCCGTATAGATATTAGCTTTCTTACCTTCTGCTTTCTTTAATGCCTGGGTGAGTGAGCGCAATGAGTTCAGCTCACCGATGTGCGGCAGGGTGCTTGCCCAAACAGTTTGGTGGCCATCCACCACTGCAGCCCCAGATTTTCGCTCACCCTCTTGAAGAAAACTGCTCCTGTCTGTGAACCAGGTAACCTCTGCATCCGGCAGAGGTTGATCAGTCAAATCGGAGTGGGTCTCATGCACTTCCGCCAGCACTTGCTGACAATCATGAGGGACTTTCTCCTCCTGATCTAAATCCGGCAATAGGGTGGTGGGTTTTAAGGAGGATAGTGGCCCAAATTGTATCTTTTCTGGAGCCAAGAGCAGAGTCTGGTAGTGGGCCATGAGTGCATTTGAGAGCCAGTGGTCGGGAGGCTGGAGGACTATAGTCTCTATTGCATGGGGCACAATGATGGTCAGGGGCTGTGTTGTTCTTTTGATACAGCTGCTGTGATGCAGCTGCTATGGCCTAAGAAACACAAACACAAGATTCAGCGCCCATGCAAGTTTATTGAGAGAGGGGAGAGGAAAGAGGGGGGTAGCTGGTGGCCAACCGAAAGCGGAGAGAAAGAGAGAGAGAGAAGCAAGAGAGAGAGAGGTGTGCTTGGCGCGCTTGCTTTAAAAGGGGAGCTTGCTCAAGCGTAACCCAGTCTCTGCGGCCAGGTAGCTTGGGCAGCTAGGTAAGGCCTGACGTAGTGATTACGTGGCCATAGGCGTCCCGCCCAGAGGCGGGGTCCACAGACTGCCGAGCCCCCACATTCCCACCTCTTATTGCTATTAAAAAGGTGGGGGTTGGGCATGGCCCAACAGGGTGAGACTGCAGGTTTCTAACATTCCCACCTCTTTTTGCTATTAAAAAGGTGAGGGTTGGGCATGGCCCAACAGGGTGAGACTGCAGGTTTCTAACAGTTACAGTTATGATCGTATACTGGCATAGTATGGTGTTTAGTACTCTGTCAGAATTGGATTAGTAGCTCATTAAAACTTTATTGATTAATGTTAAGACTATAAACAGTAGCAACCTTAAAATATCCATTTCTGAAATATGTTTTGTAATAATTGGAACCTTGGCTGCTGCTTTAAGCTGACAAAACTACCAGTCGTCAAAAGCATCAGAGTTCTCGAGAAGGATAAAATTCTACCTGAATGATTAGAGAGTAACAGAGACTCACTAGCTGGCAGCATGGGCAGCCACCCCCAGGTCCTCCAGTTGTTGAGGTTAGAGGCTTTAAGGACATCTGCCTTCTGCTGATGGCACACGACCTGTGGATTAGGAGCTTTTGGAAGACTTACCTACCGTTGGCCCAAGCAACGTGGAGAAAGTTGATTCCACTGCCCTTTTCCACGGTCCTTAGAGCCCTTTGCAGCAGTTGAGATGAAAGGCAGGATTGCTTAGTGGCTAGCATTGCCACTTTCATGGGTGGAGCTTCTTCGGTGTTCATCAATCTTCTTGGAGGAAATGGGTGGTGCCAGCAGCTGGCCTGTCTCTCTGTTATAAAGATTTTTTAGTGAAACATTTTAAATGCCATATTCTCTAGATCTCTGAGCATTTGAGGGCTGTCTGTTTAGTATACCTTAGTATACAAAATTTGTCTTTAGTTACCTGCCTTAAGCATATAGGTGGCTAGGTAAGGCTTTATCCCTGTAATTAATCTGTCTGGAAGACTGGATCCAAGCTGAGAGGCTGTGGAGAGATGTTAAACTCAGAGCCATCCAGCCTGACTCTAACTGGTTTTTAACTTAGTAGGTTAGACATACACTTGCAAAGGACAAAGAGGTAGAGAAAATCTCCCTTTGATAATGGAGGCTTAACCTTTATAAACAGTTTAGAGGAAGGTCTGGGTGGCATAAATATTTTGTTAGTTTGAAATAGACCTTTATAACCTTAAATGTTTACCATCATTTAAAGACACATAATAATTTAGAAATATTTGACTTAGTACAGTTGAATTTAAGTTGTATAGAGTTAGCTTATTTTTATATAAAGTTAAATTTAAATCACATGTACAGATATAACATAGTCAGTAAAAAAGAAATTAGAGACAAGGAATAGAAGGCTAAAGGTAAATGAATTACAGGTTTTGTTGGTGGCAGAAGCTGGCTTGACTGTCCCTCTGCCCAGGTGTCTGGAGTAAAGAACCACGGAGGGGGAGGGCTTAGCAGGCCACATGGTCAAGATGGCGGCCTTCCCAACAACTGGCAGAGTGAGGCAGACGGCTTTGTGAAACTAAAAGGACACCGGAGTCCAAGGGGTACAACTTCCAAAGAGACCACCATAGGTCTGAGAAATCTATGTACCAGTCTAAGGGCAGTGCTAGGGTATAAAACCCGAGAGACCCCTCGTGGGTCTGAGAAACGAATGCACCAGTCAGCATGAGTGGTACTAGGCCCAGCACAAAATCCAAAAGCCTCATTCATGGGGAAAAACGAAAAACTCTCAGAGTATCTTGAGTAGATGCTACCTCAGCCCCGCCCACTGCTGAGATGGGCTGCAACTGTGGCAGGCTTTTAGAGTGGCGGGAAGAGAACAAAAACAAGTTTAGGGAAAGAGATTGTTTAGCAGAGAGATAGAAAAAAAAAACTCCTTCCATTTACCTGTTCGCTGGCAGTAATTTTGGCCAATTTGACTTATTTTGTAGGGTAGGCTGGTTTATTTCCCATGGGTGAAGTAAAACTGGCCAATCATTTTTGGCCCTATAAGGACTCAGCAGTCCGAAGGCAGGAAGGCTTGAAGCCGGAATCTTAACTCACCAGTGGGAAATGTCCCAGACCCTAGGGAAACGAGTTACAATGAAAAAGAGTAATTTACCAAATTGAAGCCCGTGTGGGATGGTATTTCCAGCGAATGGGTGGATGGAAGCCGACCTCTGGTTCAAAATCAGGGTCCCCAAGTGTCTCTGGCTAGCAGCCCACCAGCAGACAGCCGCGGAGTCCTTGAGGAGAGCCTGACCGAGTCACCAATGTTGTTCTTTTGATACAGCTACTGCCTAAGAAACACAAACACAAGATTCAGCGCCCACTCGGAGTTTATTGAGAGAGGGGAGAGGAAAGAGGGGGGGTAGCTGGTGGCCAACCAAAAGCGGGGGGGGGGAGAGAGGAGAGAGAGAGGAGAGAGAGAGGAGAGAGAGAGAGAGAGAGAGAGAGAGAGAGAGAGAGAGAGAGAGAGAGAGAGAGAGAGAGAGAGGTGCGCTTGGCACGCTTGCTTTAAAAGGGGAGCTTGCTCATGCGTAAAGTCTCTGTGGCCAGGTAGCTTGGGCAGCTAGGTAAGGCCTGACGTAGTGATTATGTGGCCATAGGCGTCCCGCCCAGAGGCGGGGTCCACAGACTGCCGAGCCCCAACCGGCTGCCCCAAAGTTAATTTATTAGAGTCTTTTATTAAGACTGCTGTGGCTGCCACCATGTGGAGGCATGGTGGCCATCCTGCTGCCACATTGTCCGATTTCTTTGAGCGATGGGCTGTTGGCCTCCTCCAAGGACCCAGCTTTTGCACCAGGACCCCTTTAGCGATGCCTCTGCGCTCATCAACAAATAGGTCAAACGGTTTGGTCACATCTGGGAGTCCCAGCGCCAGCGTGGATAACAGGGCCTTTTTAATCTGGTCAAATGCTTTCTGTTGTTCTTCGCCCCATTTGAATTCAGCCCCTTATCTGGTTAAAGGATACAATGGGGCAGACATTTCAGTGAACCCCGGGATCCAGAGTCTGCAGAAGCCTGCCGTCCCTAAACATTCCCACATCTGGTGGGGGCTCTGTGGCGGGGGAATTAGGGCCACTGCCTGTTTCCTGGCCTCCGTCAGCCAACGTTGGCCGTCCTCCAGCAGGTAGCCCAAGAATGACCAGTATTGTATTTGGTCACCAACTGATCTTAAAGGGAACAGCTGAGATGACCATGAGCCAGCTTCCCCTGAGTTTTCTGCAGGTTCTCTCTGGGGGGCGAAGGTAGGTTTGCATGAAGGCCTGTTGAGACCCAGTATCAGTCAGGGTCCTGAAGTCTGGGGAAGAGGAAATCTGAGGTTTCTGAGCGGTCCCATGTGGCGAGACTGGGGTGTAGCCCGGGACCTGGGACAGAGAAAGGGGAGGATAAGGCGGAGGAGGATCAAAGGAAAGAAGATCAAGGTTCGGGTCAGGAGGGAAAACAGGGGGCTTCTGTTGAGCCTCCTTAACCTCTTTAAGTTCCTCCGAGGGGTAAAGGGAGGATTTTGGTGGTGGAGCGGAAGGGGGAAGAGAGGGAGAGGGAGCAGAGAGCGGTACGAGAGAGTCGGTGGAGAGGGTGACTGAAGGGACGGAAATTTTTGAATAAAAAAGGGCTGGACCCAGAGACGATTGGGGGCTAAATCTTCCCAGGTGATGATGTAGGCCACCTGGTCAGGGTGCCTGTGAGGTTCGGTGTCAAAACTTTATCCTTGACCTGTAGAATTATAAAGAGATTAAAAGTGCCATCCTGAGGCTACCCAATGTTGAAGGTGGGCCACTCAGAATGCAAAGTGTCTGCCACTCTCGCTTCTTGATGGTGACAGATTGGCAAGTGGCTCGCTCTCTGGCATCCTTCCAATGGTCTAAAGTGAGGGTCAAAGGAGCCTTTATTTGCTGTCCCATAGCCTTCTAATGGTGTAGGACGAAGAACACGAATAACAAAGAACAAAGAACACGAAATAAACTGACAGTGGCGACGACACAAAAACCGGACAATCAGGCCAAAGGTCGCACAGCTACTAATTGGCGCCAAACCGAAAGTACAATGTCAGACGGGCTGGGGGTTGAAATCCGCAGCTCCCTGCTCCCTGGGAGAGAGCTGCCTGTTCACTCTTGTCCCTATCAGACCTCCCTTGGAGCGTCCTCCTGGGCCGGACTCAGAGTCTCCTGGCTCATCAGCCCGCCTCTTGAGTCTCTACAGAGCCTACACATGTGCAGATAAACAAACATGAAACATGACTTACCTTCTTCTGGTCTTGGTAATGGGTCAGGGGGCTCCCCGACCTCCTGGCTGGCTGGCCAAATGTTTAACCCTAATTCTGGGGTCCTGATGGGCCGGTGGGAGAGCCCCAGGACACAAACACCAAATCCAGGAGATGCAATAAACAAGAGGTGTTTACTGAACGAGTGCACTCGAGTAACAGCAATCTGGGGAAAAGCTGCACACCCCTCAGAATAGGGCACAAGGTGATTGATTACAAAGTATAATTACAAAGTACAAAGTATCATTTCATGTTTGAGAGATTACACAGGTGTGACCTATTCTTCTTTAAAGGAAAAAGAACAGAATGACAGGGAAAGACCCCAGACTGTCCCCAGACTGACCTGGCCAGGACCGTTCATCTGGAACCATCTGTTCCAGGGTTGGGGCCCATTTCCTTTCTGTGGGCCATGACCTGGGAGAGACTTCAGTTATTTCACAAAAGATTGATGATTCAGTTACTAGCTCTATTTAACAGAATCAGCCTCTAGCCCCATCACCATAGTAACTATCTTGTTCTTTCCTCCCATGTCAGTGTCCACTCTTTATGATTTTCTATATTCTGCTTGCAAGAATTATTCTCCTTCCCCGTTCCTACATCCTTGCTCTGCAAACTAAAATCTTTCAATTGTAATATCTCGCTCAGTAGAAATTTGGACATGTAGATGCTTTGAAGTTTGAATCCCATGGAGATGGAATGGATAATAAACAAACCTGATTTGTATGTGTTTGCTTTTTACTGTGTATCTCTGAACTGTGTGAATGTTGTGTTAGCACTGTGGCTTAGATATCTGCAGGTCAGAAAGAGACACCCTGGTGACCAGGATGGGTGGGATGGGCCCAGAGCTCTATGATCTGTACCTGGTCTCTGAGCCATGGACTTGCTGAGTCTAGACCTGACCCATTGTCCTTGTGGGACACTAGCAGGATTGTGAGGACAAAGAAATGGTCCCAAGGGGGTTAAGTTTTGCCACGTTTTTACCTACTCTGACCCCTAGGTGAACATCAGACACATCTTGAGGGGAATTGGACACGTGTCCCTGCTTCAATAGATATCTGTGGACACATGAGGACAAATGGCTAGCTCACAGGAGTGATTTCCTAGGTCTCCCAGAGAATGGAGTCTGGATTTGGAGAGGGTTGTTTAACTGGGAAATTTCCATTACACTTGCTTTGTTTGCAATAAAATTGAGATTATGTGTTCTCCAAGACCTTGAAGTACATTGTACCCTTGCATGAAAATGGCCTTAATTTATCTTATTTTTAAATGAAACAAGTTTTAAATGAAACAAAGGCAAGGTGGAAACAGAAGACTCTGATGATCACAGACTGTCCCACATCACCACACACATCTTCATTTCCCCCTTCTAAGTCAGGAGCACAGGAAGGGCTCTCCCACTCAGCACCAGGCTTTCAATAAGACTTCTGTTGGAAATGCCTCAAGAAGGCAGCATCAAGGCAGGAGGGGCCACTACCCAGCAGACAGGAACTTCTATGGCCAAATGGCTGTTCTTGCAGAGAAGTGAGCTGATGTCCCTTTAAACCATGATTATGGTCATAGCACACTGATTTTGTTTCTAAAAAAAGTGTGCTAGAGAAAACAGCCAGGAACAGGTTCAAACCAGCTCCAATCCCCCTCCCCTGTTTCTTAAGAGGACTTTGCTCTATCATTATATTCTAACCATAAAGATAAATTCTTGGCTGAAGGCAGTAGCATATGCCAATGATCCCAGCACCCATGCGGCAGAGGCAGGTGGATCTGTGAGTTTGAGGCCAGCCAGTTCTAAGAAGCAAATGCCCCTTTACGGGCGCGCGCGCAAACACAGGAACAAATTATTTACTCGAGGAGTATTTTGGGTTTCTGATAAATCTTTAAGATTGTGCTTAAGTCTCCTGAATAAAACCTCCATTCCGTTTCCCAGTCGAAAAATAACCTGCTTTCTTTTATGCAGGTAATGAAACGTTCTTTGTGTTTTTGGGTTTGTATTTAGAGGGACCAACATGTCATGTTGAGTTAGACTTCCCACAAGGTACAAATTTAAAGCCTTTGCGCTCCAGCCTGTAACACGGCTGCCACCTAGTGGAACAAACTCGTTATCGCTGTGGGTTCGGTCTCCCTCAGAAGGTGCCCTAGCTTTGCACCTTGGCCTCTGCTCCAACAAGAACCCTTAGGTTTAAGGAACTCAGTGTAGATTTTCAAGAAAATCCACAGTGGGCAATTAATGGATAGATAGATGGACGGACGGGTGTGTGGGATAACAAACAATATTAAAAAATGCTAGGAGGTTGAAATGACTTGGCAAAGGAAAACATCAAATCCTTAAAACCTGGATTAGATCCTCTTATCCCCATGCTGGAATATATATTAACTTGATGGCTGTCCCCTGACCTCCACAGCGAGCTGTGGCTCCAGCATGCCTGCACTCACACAGACACCATGGTGACACACAAATAAGAAATAAAAAGATGCCAGGCAGTGGTGGTTCACACCTTTAATCCCAGCACTCTGGAGGCAGAGGCAGACAGATATCTGAGTTCTAGACCATCCTGGTCTACAGAGTTCCAGGACAGACAGGACTACTCAGAGAAACTCTGTCTCAGGCAAACAAAACAAACAAACAAAAAACCAAAAACCAAAACAACTAAATAAATAAAACACTTAAAAATGAGTGATAAAAATTTCAAAATCCAATAGAATTTTTAAAAATTACAACATCACACCTTAGCAAATATTTTAAAAATGCAGCCAGGTGTGGTGGCCCAAGCCTTTAATCTTAGCATTTAGGAGGCAGGGGATCCAAGGATCTCTGAGTTCGAGGCCAGCCTGGTCTACAAAGGAGTTCCAAGACAACCAGGGTTTCATGAAGAGACCCTGTTTCATAACAAGCAAAACCCAGGAGGAGGAGAAGCTGCTGGCAGCAATGAAGAACACCATATAAAATCACTTCTTATCTAATGCAAGCTTCCACCTAATGCAAGCTTCCATGCTGAGAAGGCAGTGTTCTAGGGTAAACCATTATCTGTGTTGCCTACATTTCCCAGGAGCCCACACTCCTAAGTTCTTTGTGAGAGAGATCACATAATCACAGAATTAAAGGTGGGGAAACCCACAATGGGTCATCCAGGGCTGCTCTGAAGAGCGAGTCTTTTTTTTTTTTTTTTTAGCACAATAGATTCTGATCACATTTTCCTCCCTCTCCTCTCAGACCCACTCTACCCATCCTATTCCATACCTTCTTTCTCTCTTTAAAAAACAAGAAAAAAATCAGAATAAAACAAAACAAGATAAAACCAAAGAAAACCACCAGAAACATACAGACCTCAAAAAATCCAAAATCCGAAACCATAATATATAAGCGAAAGACCAGTAATGGAAAAAAGAAATGCCCTAAGCATTTTGAGACAAAAAGTCCTCAAAAATACCAACAAAAAATTTTGTTGACCATCTATTGTGGAGCCTGCTCTAAGATCTGTGTTTTGTGGGAGAAGGGGGCAGGTGAAATACCAAGCAAGTGTAATACAGCCCTGACAGTTAAAGAAACAAATAATCTATGAGTGAGAAATTCTGATAGGTTCTAATTTGCAAACATTCAAGGTTGCCTTTGGGTATATAGTTGCAGGGCAGCTTGGATCACAAGAGACCTTGTTTGTAGAAAACAGTCAAATAAAAGTTTAGTACTTAGTAAAGCTGGGATGAGAAATCGGAATTGATTCTAAAGTAACTGAAGTATCAGTAAAGCTGTCTATCTTAGCATCATCAAGCACAGAACTTCCAAAACTGTGATAAATGTAAACCCATTTTCTTTAAACACTACTGAGCATAGCTTGCCATTCTGACACTGGCCTTTAATCCCAGCATGCCTCTGAACCCAGAGACAAAGACACCTCTCTGAGTTCAAAGTCAATGTGGTTTACAGACAGAATTTCAGGATAGGCAGGGCATGTACAGAAACCTTTTCTCAAAAAAGCAAAACAAAACAAAACAAAAAAGCAAGCAAACAGAAAAGCCTAAATGACTGAGCCAAGCTTATTTTGTTATAATGGCAAGACAAACAAAACAAAACAAACAGACAAAAAACAAAACAAACAAACAAAAAAAACGGACTCATACAATGTCGACAACCCTCCTGTTGTCCTGATGAACTTACTTGGAACTGAAAGACAAAAAGTAAAGTCCAGTTAAGGAAACCCTGCAATTGGAATGCAGAGCAGTCTGACCCGGAAAGCTAACCCAGGCCACTATGACCCAGTTCCCTGGAATTTGCTAACCACCAGCAACTTTCCCTCACAAGGCCCTAAGATAGCTGGATACCAAGAATTCAAACTGCCCCTCCAGTCAGTGGGTCAGCAGGTGGTAAATAGGGTCCTTAAGAAACAAAGAGATAGCTGCAACTCCAGTTTGCTTAGACAAGATTAATTAGCACACCCTGAGGCCTGCTGACCATCCTGCCTCAAAAAGAGAACCCATGACTCTGGTCACATATGTACTCAACGGACAGAGGGTCACAGCCCCTCCCTAAGCTCGTGGTTTTTTCCTTTAAAAATACCTACGCCCGGAGAATGTTGCTTCTCTCTAATCTGGGTGCTGAGGGGGCCCGTTTGCGCAAATGTTTCCCATTCATTAAAGCCTCTTGCATGTTGCATCAACTGGACTGGACATTGAGTTCTTGGGGTACCAACCAAAATGGGGAGACTCCTCATTGTGAGGGTCTTACAGAACCATAGTTACTTACTGCTAGGAAAACAAGTTTTTCAATAACAAAATTTCCTTCAGAAAACTAAACACACACAGACTCAGAAACTTGTCTTTTCCTTTCTTTTAACGGATTTCTTGTGTTGCTCTGACTGTCCCGAAACTTGCCCTGTAGATCAGGCTGGCCTAGAACTCACAAAGATCCTCCTGCCTCTGGGACAGGCACCATCACCACCCTGCCAGAACTTTTTAAAATGAACTCAGAATTCAAGGTTCTGTATATGCATGATTGATCTTCACCTACGGGTTGCTTTTGGGTGAGTGGAGTGAGGTAGAACTGGAGGGATTAGATGGTCCTGGAGTGTGACAGAAAGGGGCAGGGAGAATGGTGAGTCCACTACATGTCCATATGGTGCCACTGACCATTCTTCCAGGGCATCTCAGTTCAATTCCCAGCACCCACATGACAGCGCACAACTGTCTATAACTACAGGATCCAACACCCTCACAAGACACACAGACAGGCAACACACCAATAAAGGAGAGAGAGAGAGAGCCAGACAGAGAGACAGAGAGAGACAGAGAAAACACACACACACACACACACACACACACGAGAGAGAGAGAGAGAGAGAGAGAGAGAGAGAGAGAGAGAGAGCCAGACAGAGAGACAGAGAGAGAACACACACACAGACAGAGACAGAAAGAGAGAGACAGAGAGAGAACACACACGCACACATACACACACACACACACACACACAGAGAGAGAGAGAGAGAGAGAGAGAGAGAGAGAGAGAGAGAGAGAGAGAAGAGATAGAATTGGCAGGCTTTCAGTGAATACCACAGCAGCCCTGAATTTATTTCTCATAGCCATATATATCCAAAGCAAAAAGATGAAGGCAAAAAATTTCCTTACCATGGTTCAAGAACAAACAAACACCTCCTTAATTCTCGAAGCATGCAGTAACCATACCTTTGGCCAAACATCTTGTTACTTGGCCCTGAGGAGTAAGAATAAGCTTGGACTCTCTGACTTTAAGAAGGAATGAAGTCACTGTGGACCCCACACAGGCCCAAACATCAGATGACCCAGCGGCAGTGCAGGCCACCCATATCAGCCTTCCCTCACCACCCTCCCCTCTTCAGTGCAGCTTTCTCTCCACAGTGAACGAGGCCTTACAGCTGGGATGGGAAGGTGTCCTGGCAGCCCGGAGCCAAGGGATACCACAGTCACACCACACAACAAACTCACACAGAGATTTATTGGGAGGGGAAAAAGCAGGAGGGAGGCTCCTCCGCTCGAGAAAGAAACAGCATCAACCGAACAGAACAGAGGGCTTCTGTAGAGTTTCATCGGAAGCGGGTAGAACTTTTCAGGGTGGAGCTCTCCAGGGTGGAGGTCGGTGGGGTTTCCTGTCCAGAGATTGGCCTTTTTACTCTGTAGAATGGGGGCAGGGCCCAGCGGTTAGGGCAGTTAAGAGTGCTCCCTGGGTGAAACCTGGCAGTTAGAGGTCCTTGGGGGAGGGGCCTGGCTTACACACACCACTCCCCTCCTCTTCCCTCCCCTCCCATTTCCCCACCGCATACTTGTGGTGCCTTCGGCTATGAGGTACCAGGCCGCATTTACTGTTTTTAATGCTATAACTAGAATTATGCTGAAATCAGTTTCTATGCGATTTTTAAGTTTGGTTTTGAGAGACGGGTTTTTTGTTTTGTGTTGTTTATGGCCTTGGCTGACCTCAAACTCACAGAGCTCCACCTGCCTCTGTCTCCTGAGAGTTGGGATTAAAAGAATGCACCACCACCTGGTAGTTTTTCAGTTTTTAACACTATAATGAGTATAATACTGTGGTCGGTTTTTATTTACTTTGATAAATTTTTACTCATTATTCTCATCATTGTCATTATTGTTTTGCTTTTTTTCCCAGATATGGTTTTATCATGTAGTTCTGCCTATCCTTGAACTCACTATGGCTGGCCTCGAACAAATATGAGTTTTAAAAATCAAGTCTATAAATACAGGATGTAAATATCCATTTGTTCAAATTCATTTTCATAATTGTGATGACAAAAGGCACAATCCCAACAATGGTAACATCCAGAATCTAGGACATTTTCAATATGCAATGTTAGAAACATTTCAAAACTGAACTCCGGGCCTTGTTGGGGCTGGCTGTATTCAAGATTCAGTAATGCTGTTTTCTGTTTCTTTCAGATGTATGTTTTCAACTTTTTCTCTAAAAGAACAAAACAAAACACAGTATAGATTAAAAGAATAAATCTCTCTTAGTCAGGTGTGGTAGTATATGCTTTTGATTTCAACACCCTGGGGTCCTAGGCCAACCTGGGCAACATAGAGAGAGCCTGAATCAAAAAATCAAAACAACAAAAGGTAAGGTGTGTGTGTGTGTGTGTGTGTGTGTGTGTGTGTGTATTTTGGGATGAATATGGTGTCAGGAGCAGTCTTTGTGGGGCTGCAATCAGAGCCAGCTGATCGGCCCCACGTCTGTACCTGAGTGAGGGAGTGTGGATGAGGGAAAGACTAGCTATAAAGACAGAATAAAGGTCAGGAGGGCAGGTCAGTCAATACTGAAATGCCAGGAGTTTATTTTTCACCACTCTTATATACCATAACCAAAAATGGGAACACAGAATCATGTATATGGAACAGTCTTTTCTTCCTCACTTATTCTAAGGGTTCAGTAACCACACCTTAGCACCAACTTCTTGTTCCTAGCCTTGAGTAGCCATACCTCAGATTCAACTTCTCCTTCCCTAGCCTTGACAGTCTGGAGCAGCCACACCTCAGATTCAGGTCTGTTGTTATTTAGACTAAGATGGCTGAAACATCCTTCTGTAGGATGTTTCTTCTGCCACACCTTTGACCTTTAGGTCTTGTGACTTGCTGACAGTTTTGAACTCTGCCCTTGTGCCAAGATGGAGTGCAGCCATCTTTATGGGCACCCACAAATTTCCCCTTCTTAATATAATTAAAAAATACCTGTGCTTCTGCTGTAGGACAGATGGCTGTGTCTGTCTTAAGTAGTCTTCTTCAACCTTCCAGCCTTACTGGTCATGGGAAGCACACATTCCATCATGTATGTCCTGTCTTAGGTATCCTGGAGATAAAAAGACTTTACCTGTCTCTGACTACCAGTCTCTGCAATAAAGAATATTAAGGGATTGTGCATAGCTCGATGCCAACACACCTGAGACAACTTTTCATAGAGAGTTCACAAGCAAGCTTGGTAATGCATATGCTTTTGTGGCTACAGCATCTCCTGCAAAAGGAGAGGATGAATCAAGATAAAATGGCCTTTTAAAATTAGTCTGGTATGTCTTGAGTGGCTTTTGCTATATCAAAATCTAAATCTGTCTTTTCAATTGCATTGTATCTAATGATTCATAAGCATCATGTCTAAATCTTAACAAAATGAGCTGACTTTTTCATTCATAACATATCTAGTATAGCAAAGGTTGTAAACATTAATGATTCCAGTATGCTTATTAGCAATTGACACTTAATTGACTAAATTACAATTCTCATAATTTCAATTCAATCAAAGGACAATAAATTTTTCTCATGGTAAATGAAACATAAATAATATCTGAACTCTTTCTTTTTCTCTCTCAAAAGTCCAATGCACTGCTGCTTATAATTTCCAAAGATAAGTTTGAGATACTACAGTCCTTGAGTATTAAATATTAACTGCAAAACTTTTGTCCATTGTCCGCTCAAATATTGAAGATGGACTTTTGTCTCACACCATGTTCACAATAGCTTTCAATTATCCCAAGATGTGGTATAGCTAACTGATCAATGCAGCAGGCTTGTTGGGAAACTGGAAATCTAGACCCAAACTGAAAGTCTCTAATCTCATTTCCTTCTGAAAATCTCAAACCAATTGTTTTCTTTCTTTCTTGGACTGTAGAGTCAGGAACACAGGTTTAGCAAGTCTCTAACTGGCTTGGACAGGTTCCCGAGGTCTCAGGTCTGGTTTTCCTCTGTTCCACACATCTCACCAAATGGTCTGGCAGCCACCAGGCTTCATTTTCTTCCTTTGAGAAAACACAAACATGGCCTCAACCCCATATTAGGACAGGATCGGGTTCTTTCCATTGCTTAGTGCATGGATCTTTCCATTTGACTTGAGCAAATGTCGCTGGAGTTCTATTGAAAGGATGGAAAATACAGCCCAACTCTCCAATGACCCCAGGAAGCTAGAAGTTTAAAAATACTATCTAAAAAGCCTTAAAAACCTCAAATTCCAAACCCTGTCCTTTGCCAGTAAATAGGCAAGGTCACACTCCTTGCTGCTTATGACAGACAGGCCCTTGAGTACGTAATCCTGGCCTAGTAAGATAACAGAAAATGAGCTGACTAACCGTTTATCTGACGACCGTAAACTGCTTGTGGAAACCCCCGCGCCAGTGATCTATGTGTGGGCTTTGTTGCAAACCCTATAAAAACTGTCTCAATTCTGCCCTCGAGGTCCTCAGTCCTCTACCCCTGTGTGGTATATGACTGTGGACCCCAGTGCACTTGGAATAAACAAGTCCTCTTGTATTTTGCATCAAGACCACTTCTCATTAGTGATTTGTGGTGGCACCTTTCCTGAGTCAGAGCATGAAGGTCCACACTCTTCGGGTCTTTCACTATCATGCCAGAATCTGTCCATGGCAGATTGCTCACGGGTGAACACATTTAAGAAATTTAAAATGAAGAGTGCATGATTTAACAAATAATGCAGAGACTGGGGGCACAACTCCCCTCTCATTTTTAGAAGTTGTGTTTTCAAGGAGCTATGAGCATGCTCCACAATTGCTTGTCCTTGCAGATTATAAGGAATGCCTGTTCTGTGTTCAGTTTTCCATTGAGCACAAAATTGTTGAAATGTTTTACTGGTATATGTAGATCCATTGTTTCTCTTTATAATTTTTGTAACTCCCATGTTAGCAAAACATTTTAAACAGTGACTTATCACATACTTAGTGGCTTCTCTAGTTTGTGCAGTGGCCATTAAGAAGCCTGAGTATGTATCCGCTACCACATGTACATATTTTAATCTGCCAATCTGCAATATGAGTAATATCCATTTGCCATAAATTATTAGGAAGCAGGCTTACTCCTTCATTAGTTACAGTTAAATATTGTGGGCACACATCACATTGTTTGACAATTTGTCAAGCCGTCTCTCTAGTTAAACCAAACTGTTTTCTTGGACTGTTACTACTTAGATGATGAAAGCTGTGTGACTGCTGAGCTAATTTTACCTGAGATAAAGCGACCATTTTTGTCAGTCTATCAGCTGATTCATTATCTTCAGCCAGTGGGCCAGGAAGGTTTGAATGAGCTCTTATAAGACCCACAAAGCAAGGTGCCTTTCTTTGACGAATGACACTTTGAATCTGCTCAAACAGCATTTTAACCTGATTATTACTAGTTCCAACGTATGGAACTGTCTCTATAACTTGAAGATCTCTGAAAACATAATGACTATCAGTATATAAGTTAAATCAATCATTCATTATAAGCTGAAAAACTGTTGCAACAGCTCGTACGTAACTCAACTATCTGAGCTGAAGCTGGATCTGTCTGTACTACATATTCTTTTCCATCAATAATATAAGCTGCTTTTCTATTAGAAGAACCATCAGTAAAAACTAACATAGCATTTTTACTCCTTACAATTTTAAGGAATACAAAAGGATGCATTAGTGTAAATTGCAACAGGCTATGAGCTGGAAACTGATTATCAAATTTTTTTCAAAAACTGAGCAAAAGCAATTGCCCTTGAATCACTGTTTTGAAATAACCAATCAACTTGCTGTTAGATACAGGGAACACGTATTACACTTGGTTCTTTACCAAAATATCTCCTAGACTCCATAAGGCATTTTTGTACCATACAAGCTACTGCTTCAAAATAAGGATTTAACACTTTGGCTTGGGAAACAGGTAAACATAACCATAACCATGGTCCTCCTTGCCATAAGACAGAAGTCAGACTATGCTGTGTGGGAAGCACATAAGCCTCCCATGGTTTTGCATATCTGCTTTTGCATATAGCATATCTGCTGATGCTGGATTGCATTCTCCAATTGTAGGAGAACTTGTCTCTTTAGTTAGCTGTCCAGGTGAACTGGGATCACTGTCTCCTTTCAGGATGTCGCTTAAAGGTTTCAAATCACCAGTAGGTACATTTAAAAAAAAGGACATAACCATTGGATATTTCCCAATAACTTCTGAAAATCATTCAATGATTGTAAGCTATCTTTCCTGATTTCTAATTTTTGACCCTGAATTTCTTTAGGTTATAACACATGCCTCAAATACTGAAACGGTGAATGTCTCTGCACTTTTTCAGGGGCCATTAGTAGCCCTGCTCTGGCAAGGTTCTGCTGCAGCTGTCCATATGTTACAAGCAAAACCTCCTCACTCTTATGAGCAAGCAAAATATCATCCACATAATGAACAATACAGATCTATGGAAATTCATCCATCCCTAACAACTTTTATGGCTTGAGCCACAAACTTCTGGCACAGTGTTGCACTATTAGCCATGCCCTGGGTTAAGGCCTTCCAATGGTACCTCCTCATGGGTTCCTTAAAAGGAATACTAAAAGCAAATCTATGACAATCTAGAGGAGCCAAAGGAATGGTGAAAAAAACAATCCTTTAAATCTACAGTAATTTTATAGGTATCTTTTGGTATAGCTGTGGGAATAGGCAACCTTGGCTGTAAAGTTCCCATTAACTGCATGGTCTCATTTACTTTTCTCAAATCCTAGATGCCCTCTCTGATCTTGGGTTTAATGCCACTGTCATTTTGGAATCCATGAAAAAAGAGAAATATGAGGATGTACCTTGTCATCAAAGAGCATGTACACAGAGAACTTAAGCTTGACTACACCACTTCAGACAAGCCTGCAGACCTTGGTCCTACACCTCCCCTATCTCCAGTACACCCCTCTATCTCCAGTACACCCCTCTCTCTCAGGTTTTCTCCTAAAATGAAGAGCCAGTGAGCTCACCTGTAACCTCCACACTCAGCCTTCACAACAGCACCTGCCTGATGTCCTGACACTATCAGGGCAGAATGTGGCCAGAAGTGCCCCCATGCCACTATGTTGTCCCCAAACAAAGAGCCCTACTTGTAGCTATGCCTCCCTGTCATGACCTATGTGTGTGCAGCAGTGTACTGGGAGAGGAAATGCCCCTGCTGCCTGGGCCAGACTCTAACATGGAAACAGCATCTCCCTCTTAGAACGTCAGGTGCTTCAAGAGACTGCAAGAGAACCAGGGCTTGCCTGTTAAGATTGTATTGCTTCCTGTGGGCAGCAGGCAGAACCCAGTGAGGAATTGGGCAAGCAGGTATAAGAGGGTGCATATGTGCTTTGCATTTTATTTTTTCGATGTCTTTATGTCTTCATGGGAAATTCGGAAAAATAAGAAATGTATATGTTTGTGGGGTCTGATGGGATGTTCAGGTGGATTAAATCCTGCTGTTTAGCATGCATACCTCCTTAGGAAAAATTCTGCTGGGACATACCCATGGTACCTGATGCAGCTGCTTCTTCATGTTTGGATACGGTTGATCTCAGACAGGAAAGGTACATCAAAAAAAGCTCAAGAGTTCAGGCTAAGGGGACAAGAATAGCAATGGGGAATTTTTTGTGCATTGGTGGGGTGCTTCAATGCTTGGGAGGTACAAGAACAGGTGGGTATGAACCAGGAACATATCTATATATGTTATACAGAAGATATATATATATATATATCTTCTGTAAGGAAACCTTATGCCAGGTCCTATATTTTGTTCTCCAGATTCAGCTCTGACACTGAACATCTTGGCTTCACTGATGTCCCCATCTTAGCAGATAGCAGCCGAGTGGCCTGGCTACTCTAAGGATGAATCACATCTTTAGGAGCCACTTGAATAGCATCTTCAAGAAGGAGAAAGGTGCAAAGATAAAGGTTCATTGGGCATTTCAGGGTACTGACTGCCTGAGGTCAGAGGTTGCCTCAGAATCCTAGAAGAGGCAGAGGCCCTCTCCACGGAAGAAGCCTCTTGCTAAAGCCACAGCTTCCAGGACTATGACTGCGAAACTTGTGTCACTGTGAACACAAAGTTCAGGAGTATTTTGTTCAAATGTCCACCATCCTTCTCTTATATCTCACTTGAGTGTTGTGTTCTGATAGTGTCCCACATGACATACAAGAAAAGAAGGATTTTCTGTTCCTTGAAGGGGCTGGAAATAAGCTGAAGCCACAGTTCTGCACTTTGTGGTTATTGACCCTTTTCACACTGGCACAGGTTTAAAAAGTTCCCAAGTTGTACTCTACAAATTCATGAGTTGTATGAGATGAAAAGGTTAATAAAACTGTAAATCAACCTCCCCCCAATTAAAGAGGGGAAAAACCCAAACAAACCAAAGACAAAGACATAAGCCTGTTGGTACCACTGAGAGCTTCAGCTCTGAAGCCTGCTCATGGATTGGATCTAGTCTGCTAAGTGTGGTTTGGGGAATTCAGATTGACAGGAGAGCTGCTAGTTCATGTGTTTCTTTTTTCCTAGAAGCAAAGGCAGTTCATGCCAAGCCCTTAAGAACCAACTGGACCTGGGGCTGGAAAGATGGCTCAGAGGTTAAGAGCACTGGTTGCTCTTCCAGACATCCAGAGTTCAATTCCCAGCTCACAACCATCTATAGTGGGATCTGACACCCTCTCTGTCTGATGCCCTCTTCTGGCATAAAGTTGTACATGCAGCTAGAGCGCTCATATACATAAAAAATAATCTTAAAAAAGTTGATGGGTTAGGAACAGGGTGTAGGTCACTGCTGTTTTACCTTCCAACTTAGAAAAAAAAAATAAATAAAACCTATACTATGCTCGTCCCTGCTGCTTCCTGTCACCAGTTGCTAACACTGCCCCTCTGAGTTAATATTATTTAGTTAATGCAAATGCCAACACGTCTTTACACAGTTAACAAATGCAGCACAAACAAGTGTAACACATTTTGTCCAGTTAAAATAACTGTCACTGAGGATATGTTCAGAGTGTCATGTCCCTCACAGTTTGGATCCTGTGCTGGTGAAGGAATGAAGCATGGACAGTGAAGCTGGGATCAGCTGGGTTTCCCTAATGAGACCTATGTACGGGGACCATCAGCCTGTTCATCAGGAATGGGTGGGGGTTGCCTGCGGGACTGGGTGGAAACCTCTGAATGTGAGTAGACTGAACTGTCAACACCCCAGAGGAGGAAACTACAGTTGCTAGTCTGTGCACACTGGTCAATCATTCATAAACAATCATGCTTGACTCCAGGAAAGCTTGGCCATTCCTCCTGAGTCTGGGTGATCATATGGGCCATCATATGGGTGATGGCTTTGACTATTAATGGTGGGATAGTTGGTCTCTGAGTCGTAGATTGCCTCAGGACCCCACCCATTCAAGACTTCTTTGCTTCTCACACAGAAGCAGGATGGGGACCATCTCACTGACAGGGATTACCAGTTAGGGTCTCTCTCTTCCTCTAGCCTTCTCTAGAAGGCAGGTCAGAGCCATGGGCTTCTCTCAGATCTGTGCCAGACAGAGCACAGTCTCCACATAGCCCACTATTGCGCTCCTCCAGGCCCTCAGTTCTGCTGCAGACACGACCTGGCCACTATGCACCAACCAGCTGCTTCCTGACACTTAGATGTTCTACTTGAGCACCCTGCCGCTGGTGCATTTCACCTGGATCTGCCATTGTCATCCCATCTGTGTGTTGCCCATGTGTGACAGTTTGTCACCTTTGCACAGCTCAAGGCATCCGAAAAGATCTCAATTGAGAGAACACCTCCATCACATTCCATGTAGGGAACTGTGTGGGATTTCTTGATTAATGAATTCTATAGGAGGGTGGTAGTGTAGGGTAACAGGGCCAAGGAAAGAACACCCTGACCCCAATTTTACCTCAAGGCCACACCTGGGCCAAGGAAAACATAAAAACCAGAGACCGCCAACCCTGAGCACGAAATCCCTGAGCTTCAAGACCAGGCCACAGACTCTTACCAACCCGAGTTTACCCACAAGATCAGATCACACGATCCCTCCAATCTCAGAACCCACCCCCATATAAATAAAACCTGCTTCTGCTCAGTTCTCTGCTTCTCACCCCAGCAGGGGCAACTCCCCCCTTCCTGACCTTTTCCCTCCCGCTAAATCTCTAGTGTGAGTTTTTTTTTTTTTTTTTTTTTTGTACTGTTACACTGGGTTTGTGACAACACTGGGCAGGGTGCCCTGGGATGTATAGGAGAGCTGGCTCATCAAGCCAGTGAAAGTTAGACGGTCAGCAGCACTCCTCTGCAGTCTCCATATCACCTCCTGCCTCCAGGTTCCTGCCCTGCTTGAGTCCCTGCCTTGATTTCCCTTCTATGATAGTCAATGGTCAGGATGTTTGAGCCAATTAAACCTTCTCCACCACAGGTTGCTTTTGCTGGTTGTATTTGTCACATCAATACAAAGTAACCTAGGACAGACATGTGCTTTGTCCATCGGTCCTTCTCAGGAGCAGCAGATGCTTTGGTGGCAGAGAACGAAGATGAAAGGGAGGCTGAGAGACACGCCCCTTTTGAGAAAGGGGGTTTGTGGGTAGAACTTTGGGGGATGGGTAAGCCCTAACTGCCACAGGCTGGGGTTTAACTTACATTATGTAGCCTGCTGCTGGAGATGTAGTACTCAATAGGGGGCCTTCATCTCCTCAAGGCATTTCTAACAGCTCAACTCCCAAAGGTGGAGAGCCACCAGGGCACAGGAGTGGCAGCAGGTGGGAAGCAGGCCCTGTGCTCAAAGGAAACCCTGTTTGAGATGGCAGGAGAAATACATCCAGACATTGTGCACAGCAGCATGGTGGTTCTCAGGCAAACTCTCCTAAGATGTTCAGAGCAGCTGCCTGTGGGCTTCCTGTGCCCCTGGCATCTTACATAGACAGCATGGAGACCCAGAACCCCATAGTTGGGAGGCAGTTGGGTAGGGACTTAGGCAAGTTTGCACACTTCCAGTGACTGGTGGAGTCAAGGCTTAAAGTCAGCATAGTCAGTGTCCCAGGCCTCAGCCTTTGGTCTTCCCTAGCTAGACAGTCAAGAGGCAGGAAGTACTGGGCTACAGCTGAATGGCCCCTCGAACAGGTCCTGTACTGGATGAGAGTTGCCGATGATGCTCTTGGGAAGGAATATGAAGGTGATCTGCAGGAGTAGATCTGGGAGTCATCTGTCCTAGTCCATGAGGCTGTCTGCAAAGCAGCAACAGGAGGCCAGAGACATGCCTGTTTCCTATTGTTACTTACCATGGAATGGACTGCTGTTCTCCACATCCCACATGGATCCTCAAAGCCAAGCCTTTCTAGGGTAGAGGCTGACATCTAGGCACTAAAGAAGACCATACCTCAGAGTGATCCCTGGAGGAAGCAACACTAGTAGTGTTCTTGCAATATGGCTGAAGAGATGAACATCGCAAGGAATGGTAGCTTGGTAGGGACCAAACCATTTCCCCTGAGTGAAGATTCAAAACATGACTACCAAATAAAAGGAAGGATTGTATGCAGCCTTGCTGGAGTTCTGCATGGACACCATACCTACATTAATCTCGGCCTGGGTTAAATGCCTGTGGGGTGGGGCCCCAACCTTGCCCTTCAATCTGTTGCTATCACATCCCACAATGCCCTCAAGAAGGAAGCACACAGATACTGAGACATAAACACTCCTGTAGGCCTTCTCTGTGTCCCTCAACACTATGCTTGACTGCAAGGCTCTGCTTACATGGGGAGAAGCTCAACTTATCCAGCCAGCTCCAGTATAACCTACAAACACCACGATGTGGTAAACTTAATGTTGAGCCCCTTGACATTTGTAGGCATTTGTAGCCTTGCCATGTTCTGGAAACCTGTACTGCCACATGTGAAACCACAACCTCCAGTAGATTGAGATAAACAGCCTGATGCCAGGCCGCAGCCAAGAGTGAGTGAGAAACAGATCGGTCCTGCTGCTCTTCATTGCACATGCTGAAGACACAAGGGCCATGCCCAGACAGCTCTCAACTACACAAGCCATTGCTGTTGCCATCCCCTACATTCTGGGTTGGATTTTATACAGTACAGCCCGAGGGGTACAAGCCCCTTGAGTATTGTGCATCCAGGACTCATCCTGAACAGGCTGAAGAACAATAGCACAAGAGGTCTCTGCTGACACAGTTGTGTGAGACTTGGCTCTTTACTCTGGCAGTCATCACCAGGAATCTCCTGGATAGACTGGATCCTACAAGTTTCTACTCTCATTTGATAGCTCTTCCTTCCCCCAGATCAAAAACCTCTACCCTCTAACCACTTCTGGCATCACTTTACTGAAAATGGAATTCACTGTTCCCTAGATTCAGTGTCTTACTCCATCTTCTTTAAAAGTCCCCTAGTAGCTTCTAGCCGGGGTGCAGTGTCCCCAGGGAAGAGCTCCCTCCAACATATCTGCTTTGTGTGTGCTTCAATGGTGACTACTTACAAGGAGGTTCCTGGCACACTCTGCATGCTTGTCCCATTGTCTCTTCAGAAGGCTGAAAATAACAGCATTAATACTTTACCTGAGAGCAGGATCCCACCATTGATGTCTATGTCCACCCAGGGAATCTTAGCATGCATAGTGCAGCTGACTGCAGGAGGAGCTACTAGAAATGTCCTGGGTGAATGAATCAGGCTCTCCAAATCATGAGCTGCTCTTCTACTGTCCACCTGATGGAGCCAGTGTTTCCTACAACCTCTGGCAAGTGGTTAGAGGTCAGGGTTAAGACTTAGGATCCTGTGTAAGCAGAAAGATGAAATGCAAGGAGTCATAACACTTCTACTGGCTGAGGAGCTCATTTCTCATCTAGACTGTAGCTAGCATCATACACAGGGAGAGAAGGGTGGTGAACAAAAGAGGAAGCCTGGGATTTTCCATGGCTCCTGTAGCCCAGCAGCACTCTGGGCTTTCTGGAGCTGCCCACCACCATAACTGCATATCACCTGCCAGCAATACATTGATAATATTTCCCCACTTCCACCAGCTAGCAGCTCTCTGAAGCAAAACCTTAGTGTGTGGTGGAGCAGCAAGATCCATAGACATGGCTCGATGGAACTCTGTTTCATCAAGATGCACAACTCCTATGAAACTTTTGTCAATCAAGGTGACTGGGACATGGTGCTCACCTACTTGGTTTTTTCCTCAAGAGAAAAACCTGGTGAGCATTTGTCACTCCAGACCAGATGTTGGTACCTCATCATAAGTTCCACTGTAGGTTTTTACCTTAGGAGAACATTTAACTGTCAGTGGAGGATGCTTCCCTCTTGGGAGGAGATGAGATGAAAAACTTTGAACATCCTTTGAGGTCTCCTCTATGACTTTTGAAATGGGTCTCTATAAAAGAGGCCAATGGCCCTGAAGCAAGAAGAAAGCACTGAGTTTAGATGTCCATCTCAGGTTCATCATATGTTCAAAACCACAAATTCTCTCTCAGTATCTGTTTCTCTCTCTCTCTCTCTCTCTCTCTCTCTCTCTCTCTCTCTCTCTCTCTCTCTCTCTCTCTCTCTCTCTCTCTCTCTCTCTCTCTCTCTCTGGAGAAGGATAACGCACCTAGAATGTCCCTAGTCTCTCTTAGCCATGAGCCTGGTATTTTGTTGTTCCTACACCCTCTAGCAGGATGTTGTTTGGCTTCAAATCTCTGAGCTCAATGCCCTGTTTCATGGCTTTGGTACTTACTTTACCAGGCCACTGCCCCCTGTAGCACCCAGCAAGGAGTATACAATGCTGAGCTCTTCTGTACTTTGTGGGTTCTTTCCTTTTTCTGGGGTACCCCTCCCCTATTCTGCAGCTAAGCATTGTTTCTCTTTATCAAGTGGACCATCACAATGATGATGTTTGAGTGATCTATTGCCTTTGTTAAGTTCACAGGGTTTCTACTGCTCTCAAAATACCCTTGAGGAATTCTGAAGTCAGTCTCCACATATCACTAGAAATCTAAGAGGTTGCAGAAGCTCATGGTCTCAGCAAAGCAGCCAAGGCCTGTCCTACACAGACTGATCTATCTATACTGTGGAGTGTCCAGCTGTCCAGCATGGTCAGGCTGGTAGTGTTGTGTCCAAATTCTGAACCCAAAACTAACTGAGACCCATTCCGATGCAAAAGCAAAGAGTCTTTTATTGTTTAACAAGTCAATTGTATTAACTCATTTTGGTTCCTTAGTCCAACACAGAGGTTGGTTCGAGAAGGACCCTGAGGGACTGAGAGGTGGTGTGTGTGTGTGTGTGTGTGTGTGTGTGTGTGTGTGTGTGTTTATTGGTGCAGAGCAAGGAGAGTGTCTAGTGGTCTGAAACAGTCTCACGATTGCTTGGACGACCTGTCCTGTGTTGATTGGTCAACTGGTTGCTATGGCCTATAGTTCCTCCCAGGGCAGTTTGCTATGCTCTGTACACCACTATTATACATCCAGAGCCCACCAGATAACTTTTGATTGGTTCCTTGCCACATGGAGAGTATCTGGCTTCCTAGCAATGGACAAGGTTAGGAAATGTCAGGAATCTCACCTCATGTTGCTGAGTCAAGGACCTTTGTCTTGCTGGGTCTTTTCTGTAGCCTGTCATGGATGCTAAAGCAGGGGGCTTGGTGAGGGTCTGGTCCTTTCAGTAGGACCTCCATATGCACACACAGGGGTGATATCCAAGTCAATGATTCCACTGTAGTTGAGGACATGAGCACAATAGTAGTGAGATGAGTTCCTGGGGACTCTTTAAGATTGGGTTCATGATAAGCCCCCAGTACAAGGTAGAGAAATTTCAGGAAGCTGGGATCCCAGTCTGAAGATAAGGGCTAGGAGCCCTGCACTGAAATGCTGTTTATCAGCTCTGGGGGGCGGGGGGCAAGTGGCAAGGATGGGTGACATGAAGTCAGTGTTGCTTTAGGCTGGGTTGAGCACTTGGACCTCTGTATTGTAGTATGGACACAGATACTCGGACACATACCCCACTGGCTTTTATATTAAACAAGAGTTATACACAATAAGCTCTTTGACATCCTGTGTCTGCAGCTCTCAAGAAGAGGCAGAGCAAGCCTTCTGTTTAGGAACTTACATATTAAGGAATTGAGTTCCCATTAAGTGACGTGATGGAGGTCACACAACAAATGAGGTTTCTGGGTCTCTTCATTACGCAGCCTGTAGGCCCCTTTGATCAGCTGCGTTTCCCCAGTGTCCTTGTAGCATATATATTTGGCTCCACATTTTGCCCCTGACAAATATCCATGACCTTGATACCAACAGGATGTTCATATTTTGTTATGAAATTAAAATGTTCAGCTTTTATTTTAATCAACTATAACAAGCAGATGATAATCAGACATGATACTCTTCCCTCTGTCAGGCTTCTTCTGAGTGTGGATGGGCGTTGTGCTGGGCCCCTTTCCTTTCCTTGATGTTTCCTAGGCTTCAGCCCCTCAACTATTGCTCAGGGACTAGAGGAAAATGCATATGCAGTTAGTACCCATCAGGTAACAGATGAGTAGGCTCCTGTGAGGCCACTTCCTGCTCTGCAGAGGCTACTGCTATCTGAGTCCTCACATGATGGGGACTTCTTTCTAGGTGCACTTAAGTGCATGCTGAAAGCCCTGCCCACATGACAAAAATCTGTCTCTGCCTCCCTACAGAAGGCCTGTCTCGAAACACCATCACACAGGTGTGAGGGCCATGACATTTCAATCTGGGGAAGATAGCAGTATGCCTCTCTTTTGAATGGCAGGCGGCAAAGGAACCGTGGAAGTCATGGCTTCACTATCCTCTCTGCCTCTCCTGTAGCTCCTTTCAGGGTGGAAGCAGTTTGCAAATCAGGTTGATGCCCAGGAAGCAAGGACATTGCTCCTGAGAGATTGCTGAATCTCATGCAAAGTCCAACTACTGCTGAACATGGGGAGGTTGGGCTCTACCTGGGGGCTGTCTTACTTGGGACAACAGAAGAAAATTAAAAGCATGAAGTCACATTAACCCCCATGACCTGTCCTCAGGCAGATGCCTGAAAGGCCAAGGGCAGGATACTGGCTCTTGGTTTCTGGGGAAAAGCAAAAGGGGAGGGATTTGTGTGGCATAGGAAGGTATATGGCTGGGGTCCCAATCTTTGCTGAGGTGCTTCAGAGAAGCCCAAGGTTCTGGAGAGACTCAGGGTGAGAAACATCTCCATGCTTTTCTCAAAATCTCTCTCCTGCATTTGGCAAGGATTCAGTATTGATGCACAGGTGATATTTGTGTCAAGTCCAAGGTCAGAGAGCATAGCTAAAATGGTGTGGCCTGGACAGGTCTTGCTTGGAATAGTTTACAAACTTTACTCATATTTGATGAACCATGGATGTTTCTGAATGTCTTCTAGTGGGGTAACTTCTGTGGTACAGGTGGAAAAGTTGGTGTGTGAGGGTTTTTAGTTGCCTAGAGACATGATGTGGGATTTTGTTTGTCTCTATTAGGATGTATTTGTGCAGTTGATTAATTGTGTTCCCTAAGCAGGGGAGATACCCAGTGCTCCTAATTCAGAGAGCGTCCTACCCAGATCCATCACTCTCTTCATATCCTTTTCTGAAAAGGAGTTTGGGGGCATTGAAGCCTCAGTCCTAGTATTCAACTCTAACCTTGGTCTGGAGACCAAAGTCAATGACCTTGGCATTGCTGTCTGCACCCCAGTGGGTGGTCTGGGCTTTGTTTTGTGGCAGTATCTGGTCACTGTTCTGGTCTGTTCAGATTGTTTCTGGGCCTCTTCTTCCTGCAGCCATCAAGATTTCTCCCAGCACATTAAGTTATTAAGTAAAAATAGATATCATTGTGATGTGGAGTAGGCAGGATGCATTCAGATGCTGTGGTATTTGATGGATGGGGTCATTTCTGACAAAAACGTAGCACAGATGCTTCGCTGTGCTTTCTACTATAGGATCTGTGTGCCCACTGAGTCTCTGCGAGGCCAGAGTAGTTTCACTTTACAGAGTCAAGCCCATACAACTATATTAAAAAAGCACCACATACTTACTTAGTCCAGAGGCTCTCTTTCTGAAGAGGCTGGCCTAGAAGTGAGGTGGAGTAGAGCTCCTGCCTTGTTCTTCCCCTAACAGGTCCTGGGAAAAATTCAACCCAAGAACTGGAAACCAAACCAACATAGGTGTTATGCCCAGTTTGAGGGACCCCAAAAAGACCACTACCAAGGAGGCAACTCACCAAATGCAAAACAAAGGTTTATTTATTGTCAATCGGAGGCAAGGATTCCATCCACTCGGGAGGGGAGCAAGTTTAGAGTTAAGGTTTTTTTTGGGGGGGTGCGGTGGGTGGGAGGGGAGATCATAAGGCTGAAAGCCTTAAGATTGCAAAGCTTTTGTGGTTACCTAGGATAAAACAATAATTGCATGTTTAAGCAGGATACAATTGGCCAGGATGTTGTAGGAGGTATTGGGTTATGAGCTTGTTAATTATCTCCTGGGCCAGGGATTTTTACAACCGAGAATTGGTGGCTATCTGGTTTTTTTTTTTTTTTTTTTTTTTTTTTTTTAGAACAAAAGAATGTTGACATAGCTGGTGGTGCATTAACTGGACTTAGGCCTCTAGTCACATTCTTCGTCTTTATCTTTTGTACTATCTTAGGGAGCTCAGAAGAGCTCAGAAATTCTTTTTCCTATATGGGCTTTGTGGTCTCAGTTTTTAGACTTTTAATAATTTTTTCCTATTTGAAAGGGTACACATGAGTCCATTGGGTTGCAAAACCAGCTCCCTGGGGGATAGGGATGAAAATCCAGCCCAAATTACAGACTTATATACATGCTGTTTCTTTTTCACTCACAACTGCTCCGTGTAAACAAGAAATGGTCCCACACTGCCCACATCACGTCACAGTGGCTGTCATGCTTTTGGTCCTCAAGCACCCTTTTCCTTCTTGGGATAATGCTAAGATCTATGGAGTGGTTGAATGGGAATGGTCCCCATAGGCTCATGTGCTTGATGCTTGCTCCCCAGTTCATGGAACCACCTTGGAACGATTGGGAGGTGTGGCCTTGTTGGAGCAGGTGTGTCATTAGGGGTGGGTTTGGAGGTTTCAAAAGCCCATGCCTTTCCAAGTGATCCCCTCTCTGTCTCCTTACTTGTGGATCAAAGCATGCTCCTCCCACTATGCCTTTGTTCTACCATCATGGACTAATTCTGGAAAATATGAGGCCGAATTAAACTCTTTCCTTTATAAGCTTTGTGCCTTGGTCATGGAGCCTTATTACAGCAAAAGTAACTGAGACACCTCAGTAGCTTTTGCCTCAATGGATCAAAGAGGCCAATATTTACTTATTTAGAAGTCTAAGCTTGTGTATGCTTCAGTGGCCTTTGTGGTTGAATATCTCAGATCATTCCAGGCTTTTAAGGAGGCCATTGAGATGAGGAGCAATAAATAGTCCTACCCACCTGGAATGCCTACAAACCACAACAAAGGCCAGCATGGGATGGCATCCAGTTTGTCAGAGAGCTCCAGAAATGCAGTTTTTCTAAACTAAAGCCAGTGCTAGGACAAGATTTGAGAGATGTAGTTGTGCCTGAGTCACCCTCCTTATAAGTGATTGTGCGCCCCATTTCTGTAAGGTGGCGGCAGAGCCTTCCTCCATAGCCGTATGTTGTATGGTCTCGGCCAGTGCCTGGCTATGCTGCTGCGTGGCTTCACTTGGAAAGTTCGCAGATTTTCACTCTGGCTTAAAATGACCCATGAGGGGCTATGGGGGTTGGTGGCCGAGCCCACGGAAAAAGCTCTTCTGGTGAGCTTTCTCTCCAGACACCTGTGGAACAAGCCTGGACAAACTCCGTTTAAGAGAGAGTCTACCCTCAGACCTCCTACTTCTTCACTCATGTCATGTGTTCTGATCAGTGTTAGGATCCATTCTGACAGAGTTCCACATCCAGGATTTAGTCAACCCTGATCAGAAAGCTAGGAGACGGGAAGTTATTTGTCCCGTCACCTACCTGGTCACACATGGCCATCCAGGCTGCCACTAATGTGGTCAAAGTGAGTGTTCAGCATCCTCCAGGTGTCAGTTGAGGTTTTTACAAGTGTACTGTCCTGGGGCAGACTCTGAGGGCTACTAGTCACTATTGGGTCAATCAGGGTTGAACACAGCTTGAAGGGCAGCACCAGGCTGGGCTGCTATAGCGACATGTCCCTGACTTTGTCTACCACAAGTCACTCACCCCAATGCCCACTCAATGACGGGCAAGGTTTTGTCCAGGCAAGCATTCTGAGGGTTCCTCTCCTGTTATGCTTAGGTCTTTCCTGGCCAGTCTGGTCCCACCGCCATGCCAGCCCCAAATAATACACTGAGATGCTGTATTAGATATAAAGCTGTTGGCCAGTTACTAGTTTCTTAACGTCTAGCTCTGTCTTAAATATTAACCCATTTCTATTCATCTAAGTACTTCCACGTGGTCTCATCTTACTGGAGAGAGGGGCTGGCGTTCTCTCTCAGTCCACCCACCATCTTGGATCTCCTCCCTACTCCTTCCTCTCTCCTCCTAGTCTCCTAGTCCCGCCTATCTTCCTAATCAATGTGGTAAAACCTTTTCACAGGGTAATATATAAACTCTAGAATTGACAGAGACAACTCATTGCCTGGTCAGTCACCCGGGGTTCTTCTGTAATGTTCCATTTTCAGTCCTTAGGCCGTAGTGTGTCTAGCACACTCCTCACACTCCTCAGCAAAGCAGGAAACTAAACTGTCTACCTGTGTTGGCGGTTTGTCAGTCTCTTTTCTCTGTGTCCTGCAGAATGTCTGGCAGACTCTTCCATGAAGCAGGAACTCTGTATCAATGTCAATTTTGAATCAGCAGTCACTTTTCTGTGGTCCTGCATGTCCAGTTTATACAGCATGAAGTCAAACAGTCTAGATAAGAGTAGTATCTTGCCCAAATGGCTAGTTTGCCATATTGAAAGTAAACTCCATAACACATTTCTTCAAGGTTCCTCTTCCTTTCTGGCACAGGTAGTGTTGTCAGGAACAGTTATGTCTCACTGTCAAGAAAAACTCTAAACCATTTTAAATGCCATATTCTGTATGTCTTTGAAATCTCTCTCTCTCTCTCTCTCTCTCTCTCTCTCTCTCTCTCTCTCTCTATATATATATATATATATATATATATATATATATATATATTCTAGAAAACCTAACTAACTTAACTCTTAAGTTTTGACTATCATAGGTAACTATCTATAATCTGTATTAAATTATACATTACATTTCTAAATGAGCTATATAAACACAATACCTCAACAAGAGGAGAAATATACACATCACACATTTGACCTTAAATTGTATCAATAAATGAAAATCCATTCCATAACAAAGTATTCATATCTATACCATAATCCCCTTTTTACCTTTAAAGAGATTGGTTGTGGTCATTAACCATTTATAACCAACCCTATTTAAATGAAAACAAACATTTATTGACAATATTTGGGAATTTGGGTGTCGTTCTTTCCAAACTGCTTCCTGATGGTATGGGGCGCTGTCATGGGGATCCTAAGAAGATGCAGAAATCCTGGCTGTAGTGGTCTGCAAGGCTGCATTGTTCCATGAACATTGCTTCAGGGGGTCTTGCTTGATCAAACCATATTAGTCTGGAAGGAATCCACAGCTTTTCATTTTCTGTGGAAACAAAAATAGAAATCCATTTCCCCAGTAACCTGTCCTTAGACTTAAATTTTGAAGTCAAAGCATTTTTAAAATATATAAATTGAATTAATCCAGCAGTATGTCTTTTAACTGTTATTTCCTCAGCAATCAAACAATTTAAAGACAACAGAATTGCGTATAGTATCCAAAGTTTCTCTGTGTTTTCCTGCTCAGTCTCAACTAGGTGTGCTTGTCTGAAGCAGAGCTCTATGGGTCTGGGTGAAATCCATGGTTTTCTTCTTGGAGTAATGTTTCGCCTCTTTAACACCCCCAACAGCTTTCTGTTGGTGACTAAGCTCAGGGCTGCTGCTGTGTTCCCAGCCACAGTTAGTTAACCTCCACAGCATCAGTGTCCAACACCTATATGCTGAGGTAGTGTTGGTGGCAGACTAAATAAGACAATAAAAACAACTCGGTTTTTTTGTTTGTTTTGTTTTGCTTTTACTCTTTGCCTCCCCCCCAACCCAGCTCCAAGATAAATACAGAGACTTATTCTTACTTATGAATGCCTGCCCTTAGCTTGGCTTGTTTCTAACCAGTTTTTCTAATTTAAATTATCCAATTTCTCTTTAGCTACCTCTTGCCTCTTGGATTTTTACTTTTCTTTATTCTATTTATCTTTTCTTGACTCCATGGCTGTCCTCTGGCGTCCTCCTTTCCTTTTCCTTTTCCTTTTGTTTCATAAAGTCGTCATTTCCTTTTGTTTTTGTTGTATTTCAGTTCATTACCGCATCACTGTTTTGCCTCTTTTTATCATCTCATCGATTCTCGTAGTTTTCATTACTTTTCATAATGTTAGATTTCATGTATTATATCTCATTTGATAATTTCACATCTTTGTATTGTGGTAGTGAGATATTCACTTTGTCTGCTTCTATGGCACTGACCATGCCTATTGGGGGTGGAGCCAGGGCAGAAGTGACTGTAGAACTAGGTCTGAGGAGGAGCTTAGGAACGCTCTCTGGCTGTCCAGAGGGAGAGGAGAGCATCCAGTGGAACCTGCTGGTGTTACTCTGTCTAGGTTGTGAGTTATTTCTCCCTGAATAAACATCTGTTTTGCCTATTTGTTTATCCTGATCCTTATTAAACCTCGATATATTGTTTCATCTTTTGTTTTCACACAATTTAATTTTATTTTGTTATTCCATTTTGCTTTATTTTTTATGTCACTCATTAAATCATGTCATCATTCTTTTATCATGTATTTTCATTATTTCATGGCATATCACGATATTTCAAGGCATATCAGTTAACTTCAGTATATTATTTCCTTTTATACCATCACTTAATTTCATTTTATTTCTTTCATTTCCTGGAACTGGAGTTGCAGACAGTTGTGAACTGCCTTGTGGCTGCTGGAAATTGAACCCAATTACTTCCTCTGGAAGAACAGGCAGTGCTTTTAACCACCGAGACATCTGTCCAGCCCCATATATGACGATTTTTAAAACATATTTACCACAGGGTTTCCCTGGGTGAATGTACCTTGTCTGATACTGGCTGTGCTGAAGGGCCTGGCTTAGAATTTGCAGCCTCCTCCTCCCTCTGCAGGTAGAGGGCTGGCAGTAAGGGTCTGCACCATAGCACCCAGCTCTGCCAGTAAAGGACACTCTTAAGCATAACGAACTGCAATATCAACTAGGAACGTAGGACAGTTTGAGTACATTTTTATTTTGAAACTGGGGGCGTTCAGAAAAGAAGCATGCTTGCAGGGAGCAGTGGCCCAAAAGGATCCTGCTGTTTCTAAGGCTCCCTGGTGGCAAAGACCAAAGGACAGCAAGCAAGCGGGAAGGAGAACACTGGGCAAGAACAAACCGGTTCCAGAAGGCCTGAAAAACAAGGCCCCTTCCCCACTGGCGCGGCTGCAGGCGGACTGCACTGGTTAGGAGCTCTGGGTCTGAGGTCTGGGCTTCCTGCTGTGGAGCACCTGTCTGGGACCCAAGGGATGCAAGAGGCAGGGGGGCTGCTGCAGCAGGAGCCTGCATGCCGGCGCCCCAGCCAGGTCCTCCTCTTTCTCCAGAGCCTCGGGTTTCTGTTTCCGGGACTGAAGGCGGGGCGCCAGCTTCCAGGCTCGCACTGCCCTCTGCTAGACTCCGTGTTCCAGGAACCCCACCCTAGCCTGCCACCTGCCGAGGAAGAGCTGACCCACAGAAAGCCCAGCCTGCACCGGATGAGCACTCTCTCCATGGCCAAGGCTGCCCCATCCCCGGGTCAGGACCCCAGAGCAGAGGGCTGTGGCGCTGCCACTGCGGATGTCCCTCCCTAGGCATCTCAAGCCCCTCTCACAAGCCCAGACCAGACATTCGGTTCCATGGCCCAGCACAGCGTCTTATAGCGGCGTCTCCCGCGGTTTCTCGGTGACAGTTTTTCAGTCTTACAAAGTTTAGGAATTTGAGTAAAATGAGGCAGAGCCGGCCGCAGCCAGGCTGCTGTCAGTTCTTCTTGAACAGTTTCTTCTGCCATTTCTTTTTATACAGTTTCCTGGTGATAATTTTTGATTCTTACAACAGTAGAAAAGGTCAGGCATAGTTAGCAATTTGGGTAGAAGAGACAGAACCAGCTGAGCCAGGCTGCTGTAAATTCTTCGACGGTTTCTCGGTGGTAAATTTTCTCAGTCTGAAGTTCAGAAGATCAGAGCTTGCTTAACAATTTGGATGCGTGAGACAGAGCCTGCTCCAGCGACTGTGCTGCTCCTATTTATAGTTTCACCAGCCAGGCGGCCGGTGGCGGAGCTCTGCTGTCAGTCACTGCCCCAGGGCGAGCCCAGCCCCAGGACCGAAGCTCTGCTGTCATTGGCTGCCCCAGGGGGCGGTGTCTAAGACCGATGACAAACTCCGGAAGGAAACGATTTAATTACATTGTCCTGAGAGCTGAAAATCAAGTGTGGCTGCTCAAAAGAAATGGGTGAATTCACACACCCTTCCTCCCTTGCCCAGACAGGGTAGTCCTGAACCAGCCTGGCTTGTGCCTGACTAATTCTTTATCACAGTTCATTTTCTCTTATTTGGTTCTAACAGCATTTCACTTTTTTGTTATTTCATACTATTTCATTATTACATTTCATTTTGATTTTTATTTTACTAATTTCATCCCGTCACTTTTGTTATTTCATTTAATTACTTTTTTTCCTATCGATTTATTCCAGTACATTATTTCACTTACATTGCCTCCTCATTTATTCTTTTTGTGTTTGACTAAATGACATTATATATTATATATATGTATATATATATATATAAACATACATCATCTCAACACTTAATTTTTATCCCATGTCATTCATTATAGTAGTTCTGAAAGACCCTCACCATGCATATTGCCTGCTTGAGCTGCTTTTGCAAAGGGTCAAGGTGGGGACAAGTACAAAAGGGAACAGAGGGTCATTGAAGCGTCTGTGAGTCAGCAGAACGGTATCTGGGAACAGAGGGTCCTTGAAGCACCAGAGTGCTGAAATAGTCATAACTGAATTCCTTGTACCCGATCTGAACAAACAACTCTGCCCCAGGCTGACCCCAACTGCTTTATTTGAGTGAACCAATGAAATCCCTGTAACCATGCATCTGCTTCTGTAAGCCTGCTTTTTGCTGCCCAAACCATATATAATCCTCTGAAGTTTTGGCCTCAGCATGCTCAGTCTCCCAAAAGATTAAAGCGTCCACAGGTACCTGTGTGAGCAATAAATATCCTCTTGTGCTTGCATCCAGTGGTCACTGTTTCATCTCTCAGAGAAAGGGGTCCAAGGATACAGTGGGTCTTTCAGTTCCATTTATTACATTTTATTTTCATTACATTATAAGCAAAATAGAATTCATTAGGTTTAATTAATTTTCATCTTTCTCCAACATTTGTTGCATTTTCTTGATTTCATTTCATTACAATTCAATCTGATTTTTTTATGTTAAATTATTCACTATATTTTATTTTTTTGTTTCAGTATTTAAAAAAAACATAGTAAAACAGTGTACTTCATTTTGTCATTTTGTTTAGCTTCTTTTTGTTTTCTTTCATTATTTTTATATTACATTGGAATAATCTGATGAAATTACATTTCACTCTATTATGTCATATTTTATTTAGTATTTGTCATCTGTATTGCATTGGATTCCATCTATAATTTTATACCACCAGTTCATTTTATTTTGTTTACTATATAATTTCATTATCACATTTCCCTTATTTATCTCAACAGCTATATAATATACCTTTCATCACTTATTTTCACCATTTCATGTTATATCTGTTCATTTCAGAATATTGTCTCATTTCTTAAAACCACTTAATTTCATAATTTTGTTTTACCTCATTTAATTGCAACTCATTGTATTGGATTATATGACATTTCCTGTTGTGATATTTTGCTTGTGATCCAAAAAATAAAGCATGCCTGAAGATCAGAGCGCAGAGCTAGCCACACTAGTTAGTGGTAGAAGCCAAGCAGTGGTGGTATACATCTTTTATCCCAGCATGAAGGAGACAGAAGTAGATGGATCTCTGTGAGTTCAAGGCCATCCCGGACTAAGAGAGATTTAATCAGTCACAAAGAGAAACAGAGTTTCTAGGATCACAAAGGTGATCCTAGCACTTGGGATCATATGCCTTTAATCCCAGCACTAAGGAGGTGGAGACAGGAGTGATATGGCTGAATGGAGAGAGGAGTACAAGGTGGGAGGAGACAGGAGCTCAGAGCATTAACTTTGGCTACTCTGCTTCCCTGATTTTTCAGCTTTCACCCCCTAATATCTGACTCTGGGTTTTTAATTAATGAGACTAAGTAGGATTGCATTACATCCTGTCATCACATGATATTTATTTTATTTCAAGTCATTGCATTTTTAATTCCATGTCATTTCCTTTTCATTATCATTGCATCATTTCAATACTTCACATTTCATTATGTTCTTGTATTTACATTATCATTATACATTATTTATATTATAATTATATAATATTTAAGAACACATTATTTTTAAGTAAATTTATTTAATTTAACTGAATTTCTTTTTCCCCAAGTCATTTCACTCCATTTTATCGCATTTTGTTTTGTTGGACTTGCTTATATTTCTGTTTATATTATTTTTCTTTTGTTTTAATATTTTAAAAAATCATTTAATTTCAGATTCTATTTCATTTCATTTTCTCATTTGATAATCATTTTGTTTAGGTTCTTGTTATTATTGTTTCATTTCAGTATATTTCATTGTACTTGATTTCATTGCATTACATTTTATTTTGTTTGTTTCTCTTTATCTCATTACACTTTGTCTTACAGATTTTAACACCATTTTATTTTATTTCCTTAAGTCAGATAATTTCATTATCATATTACAGGTCATAAAATCCTCGTGGCATTTTTATTTTTGTCTTGTTTTGTTAACTCATTTAGCTTCTTTTCAAAAATTCATTTCATCATTTATTGTTTCTACTATAATGTTGTAGGTTCCGAGTAGATGTGAAACAACACAGGCACACAAGAGTTCACCAGTCAGGGACCTGTACAGACTCAGTAGATGACTGAGGCCCAGAATGCTCACTAGGCAGGTGGGAATTTAAGCAAGAAAACCACAAAGTCTGTGGCAACTCACACAGGATACAAATGTTGCAATGCAAACAAATAGATACATTTGTTCTTTGTGGTTAGAAACAGCAAGTAAATCTTGGGCAACTAAAGTTCAATAACAGGCTAGTTTTAGTACCAAGGAGGAAGGAAATTCTGCTCTAGTGGAAAGTCCCAGTTCTCCCAGGGTGTGGAAAATCCCTTTTCCCACCAGATCTGGGTCCTTGAACTTTGCTTTACCTCCCACTTAAAATGGAGTCTAGAAAAAAAGATGGCAGTACTGAGGACAAGTTCCTTTTTCTTAATCCCAACATAGTGGATTGTATTATATGCTTCATTTGATTATTTTACTTCCTTTTCTCATTACTTTTCAAGTTATTTTTGTATAACACTATGTCAGTGTTATTTCCCTATTTCAAATGATTTCATTGTCACATTTCATTTCATCATGTAAATTATGACTGAAAATTAGCTCAAAGTCCTTTCAGCTGCTAGTATAACCTGAGCATTAAGAGGAAAAGTCCCAATTCCCAACAGCCTCAGAGGTTTAACTCAGCTACTGAGACAACATGCCAATGAGAGAGGCAGGGGATTGACCTTTGACAAAGCAATGAATTCTAATCAATGTGGCCACACTGTTCTGAAATTCATGACAACCCCAGATTGAAGGCAATGACCGATGTCTAGTCCTTCCCTTGCTCACCTGTGAAGTTAAACAGATAACTCAAAATAAAATATATAAATGAACAAAATAGAAGAGCATTATAAGAAGGGGAGCCTGGAGAGAGGGCTCAGTGGTTAGGAGGGTTTGATTGCTTCTCTGGAGGACCCAAGTTCAACTCCGAGCACCCACAATGTAGCTCTCAGCTCTCTCTAGCTCCAGTTCCAGGAGGATCCAACACCCTTTTCTGACCTCAGCAAGCACCAGGCACACAAGTGGTGTACATATACTTATATATGAAAGCATATGTACTACATGAATGTGATATGTGTGCATGTGCACATGTGTGCAAAAAAGCCATACACATGAAAGAAAAAATTAAAATAAAAATAATTTTAAAAACAAGTCAGAGAATCTCCTCCAAACTCACCATACATTTCGATGCCTGGAGATCTAAATGAAATGTCCAGTCCTTCATGATCTCTCAGCCTTTGTCATGGAGAGTCAACCCTTTCATTCAGTGCCCCTTCAATTAGAGTTCACTGCTGTCACAAAAGTCAACTTCAGTACGAAGAAACATTGTTTCATGAAAGTCTATCCTGTAAAAATCCAGGGTCTTTTTTCATAAAATGTGATCTTTTTTTTTTTTTTAAATCATTGCTCCCATCCACTCCATAAAAGCCCAACTGTGAACAAAGAGTGGATCATTTTCACAAAAGACCAGCTTTTCATAAAGAATCATCCCTTTATATGAAATGGCAATGTTCAAATTAAAAGGTATTGTTTTCATCAAAGCCAACAATGAAAAGTCAACCCCTTCAATAAAAATCCAATTGGAAATAAAAATCTGAGCATTTATGAAAAAGCTTTAAGGAAAGTCCAAACTGTAAATAAAAGTTGACCCTTTCCATCCTTTAACTAGAGGTCAAGCTCTTAACAAAAGTTCGTTTTTCAGGAGAAGCCCTCTAGCATAAAGTCCATTCTTCAAGGAAAAGCAGTTTCTAGGTGCCTGGCAGACTAGGACTTGAGTGCTGAAGAGGTTCTTCAGTTTCATTCAGGTGGCAAAGGGAATGTGCTCCAGGCCTCTGGGGATGTCTGATCCTTTTGAGACAGAGCCCCCTGTGTTTTCACGGAAATGTGGCTGTCACGTTATGAATAAGTTGCTTTCTATGTTGTAAAATTGGGGGTGGTGTTAAACAAATGAACTCCTTCACACTATGGGTTACACATTTTGGTAGTGAAGGCTGAACAGTACCTGATGAAAGTCCATACTGTTTAGTCAAAAATTAATTATTAGGTCAAGAATTGCTCCAAAAAGATAAGGACACAACAAAAAGTTTCAGTATGTCACCTTAAGTTTTTAAAGTTAGTACTAACAGCTGAAAATATGTAACCAATGCTTACCAAAGTGTAAAATAGATATTTGATCACGAGAATTATTTGCACTATCTATGGTGAGCCAGGCTCCTAAATCAGAATCTGGGTCTTCACAGAGAGTTGATGCTGTTGCTTTTCCAACCAACTATTTTCCAGAACTTCCCATTTGTAAGCTCGTTCGCAGACCTGTGCTTCAGCCCCGCGGGGTGTCCATCCTCCCAGCTTGGTGGATGGTGAAGGCTTGGGTGAACCTGGCTTGCAGGGCTCCGGGTCCTGTTGCAGCCAGGAGTGTGGCTGTGCCCCAAGAAGTCTTGACTTAAATGGACAAAGTCCCAGGTTGTTGCTGCTTGGATGCTGTCCATGTCACTGACTCCTTTTCTTATTCCCCACTAAAGATAGCTGCAAAATGAAGGTCAAAATGAAGGTCAAATTCGAAGGGCCAGACACCTGCAAGCGACCTTGCCAGAGCCAGGCAGTTCTCAGTGGCGCTGGTTTGTCTCTGCAATTGTGGCTTTTAGAGATTTGTAAGATTTGCCGGTGTGGCACTTCCCCTTTGTTAAATGCACTTTTTTTTGGGGGGGGGGTGCCAGCTAGGAGGCTGCCAGCGCGGCTGTTTCTGAACTTTGCAGCTTTTTCAGCAGGGCGCTGGCCGTGGCTGATGGGCAGCGCCTCACGGTAGGAAGTCCAGACCTCTGAAAGGGCGACCCAGACCAAGGGACTAGCCACGAGACATGCCAGAGAACAGGGGAAAGGGAAACCCAGCACAGCACCAGGGCTGGAGAGTTCGGGGTAAAGGAGCTTGGTGTGCCAGGTACCCCGGTAGCTGTGAGAGGCGTGGTCAACATCCACTTTGATATGTTAATAAGCACCTTAGGCGGCCTTTTGACTGGGCTCTGAGGCAGCGTACCCACCTGTAATCCAGGCACTCCACTCTCAGCAGTTGCCAATCACTCCAGGGCACCCAGTCCTGGCCACCAAGCAGGACTGGAAATTTTCTTAAAAGTCGTAATTCCCGTGGAGTCCATTCCCCAAATCCCCACGATATCCCGAAGTTTCCTGTCTTTCAAACACAATGCAGGATTCATCAAATGTACTGACTTCTGGAAGCTTCATAGATCTCAGTGGAGTCAGTTTCTCTCTGCATATGGCCACTCTTGGGCTGTGAAGGCAAGTTTTAGAGTTTTCCAGGCCTAGCTGGTGTACTTCACCTTTGCTAAAGGCAATTTCTTTTTCGGGGGGGGGGGGAGGCGGGGTTCCAGGGGCCATCTGGGCCCCAGCACAGCTAGAGGGCAGATATTGCGGTTGTTTCTGGATTTTCCTGTGCGTTTTAGCACTGCCCTAGCTGTGGTTGATGAGCAGTGCCAGGTCCCACCCTGGCAGGGACAAGGACAGCTTCTCGAGGAGACGCCCAGGTGCTCAGTAGCCTATATAGTGGTTTCTCCACCAGAGATCCAGTGTAGTAGTGCAGACACTTCTGGGGGCTTTTGAATTCTTGCAGCATGATGGGCTTTTGGTTCATTTCTTGGCAGGCATGTCTGAAAGAAATAAAAGACTTTAATCTGTAGAGAAGGATGTGGGAAAGGGGCAGGAGAATAATTCTTGCAAGCAGAATATAGAAAATCATAAAAAATGGACACTGGCATGGGAGGAAAGAATAGGAATTATGAGAACAAGAAAGGTTACTATGGTGATGGGGTTAGTGGTTATGCTAGGCTGAGTCTGTTAAATAGGGCTAGTAACTGAATCATCAATCCTTTGTGAAATAACTGAAGTCTCACCCAGGTCATGGCCCACATCAAGGAAATAGGCCCCAACCCTGGAACAAATGGTTCCAGACGAATGGTCCTGTCCGGGTCATAGCTGACCAACAGACAGTCTGGGGGTCTTTCCAAGTCATTCTGTGGTTCTTCCTTTAAAGAAGAACAGGTCACACCTGGGTGATCTCTCAAGCATGAAATGATACTACTTTGTACTTTGTAATTATACTTTGTAATCAATCACCTTGTGCCCCATGCATGTATGCCGCTTTGCACTCTTTACAAAGAGCCTGGTCCTGGATTGCTGACACCAGAGTGTGCACTCCTTTAATAAACGCCTGGCTTGGTGTCTGTGTCGTGGGGCTCTCCCACCAGGCCCATCAGGACCCCAGAATTAGGGTTCAATAGTGTCCACCCTTTTCTTTCCAACAGCAGCATTTGCTTTGGCTTTTAAAAAACGATATTATTTTAATCGTTTTCTTTTCAGGTTTGCTGTCTACCTCACACCCCGTCCACTTTGTCTGGGCTAACTCATGGGTAGCCAGTGACAGCAGGGCTTCTCCCTGTAAAAAGGGAGAGCCCACTGTCTGAGGCAGGCTCTGCTTCATTGTCCCCAAGTTAATAAGCAAACGCTGTTGTTCTAAACTATGTAAGACTGAAAAACTCTCTGGGAAACCAAATCGGTACAAGATTTTACAGCAGAGATTATCCAAGATGGTTTAAGACTTCACGGCAGGCTGGCCATGGCTGGCTCTGGCTCATTGTCCTCAAGCTGCTAAACCAGTGCTCTTTTCTAAGACTGAAAAACTGTTAGGGAGAAGTTCCATGAGATGCCGATGTAAATTACTGTAGCTAATGTGTAAGTCATCCTTTTGGAAGTGGTGTTTGTATTATGCAGCCAAATTTCTGGTCTGTGCCGAAAAAAGAGGCTTGGGATGCCTCACAAGGAACATCTGCAGAGCCCCAGCCTCATGAGCTCCAGGCCTTGGCAGACCTGCAGTCCTGACCTCTGCCTTGCTACCCCCTGTCAGGGGAATTTTCACTGGGTGAGGGCTGTATAACAGGAACAGCTTCTGGGGCTGGTGGCCAGCTTGGGAGTCTGGTTCCCTGTCCTTCTTCTGTGCGGGAAGCCTGAAACCACAGGTTCTGGTGAGAGAGGAGGACTTGGCAGAAGCATCCCTTTGCTGAAAACACGCATCGAAATACAGCCTCCTAGCTGTGCTGGGGCTTCGATGGCCACTGGCATCCTACAAACAAAACAAAACAAAGCAAAGCAAACCAACCCACCCACCCACCCACCCACCAACCAACCAATCAAACAAACAAAAAAACTTGCCTTCAGTAAAAAGGAAGTGCATTGACTAGGCTTGGAAAACTCACTCTGCAGTCACAGCCCAAGAGCCTTGGGAGGCCATATGCACAGAGAGAAACCTCCTCTACTGGGCTCTATGAAGCTCCCAGAAATCAGCACCTGCCTCTTGTGTTCCTGGTCAATGTTTGCTTAACTGTATGCTTAAGAATGTTATACACATAGTGTTGGTGTGTGATGAGGCCAACCTGTGATCCCAGCACTCTGCCTGCATTGGTAGGGGATGGGGGCTGCAAATTCCAGGCCAATTTGTCATAGCAATCACTATCAGGCCAGACATAGCCAGACACAAGACTCTAGAGGGCCTACCCAGCCAGACTCTGGGAATTTTCTTCAAAATCTCAATTCATGTGGAACCTCAAAAAAGCCACAATAGCTAGTGTATTTCTTGTCACCACACCAGACATTAGATCTGTAGTAATAGAAATAGCATTCAGTTTATTGACATCCAGATACTTGCATAAACTGATGACATTTGTGATTGCATGGAATCAGTAACACCTTATTTTTCACCAAGATACAAATGAAAACAAATTTTGACAAAGACAGACATTACCTTCAACAAATCTTCCTTGCAAAACTTGATGGCCACAAGTAGGATGCAATTAAATCTCTCTCTCTCTCTCTCTCTCTCTCTCTCTCTCTCTCTCTCTCTCTCTCTCTCTCTACACACACACACACACACACACCTTGTAGGGATAGCAGTTCAAATGGATCCAAGACCATTCTCCTCCACCTAAAGCTCTAGAGCTTGCAGAGAAAGAAGTAGCTGAAACACTGCAGGCTATCCTCATGGCAGGCATTTTCTGAATAGGAGTCTGGTTGCCAAGGAAACAGTGCAACCATCTGGCAAATGATGTCATTAAATGGAAAATCTTAGGCCCAGCAAAAGAAGTGATGTTTGTTAAGTACCCACAGAATTGAAGATTTATTTATTTATTTATTTGCTAGCTCTTCACCTGGCAAAGAATTCCTATCTAGAAGACATCTAAGAACCCAGTGTTTTAAAGAAGAAAACACCAAATCTCCCAAACAACCAAAGTCCTGACAACAGTAAACCTTCTTTATTTTAAAACTTATTCTGTGATCAAAACTATCTGGGACTGACATGACAGATAGACATGTACCAGTGGAACAGATGGCCACAAACAAACTTTTTCATATATGGGCAAATGATTTTAGACAAGTGTGCCAAAAACCATTCATTAGGAAAAAACAATCTTTTTAAAAAATAGTGCTAGAAAAAGTGGGTATCCACATACAGAATAATGAAGCTGAATGCCCACCTAAAACCATATACGAAATAATAATCAACTAAAAGTGGACCAAAGACTTGCACCTAAGACCCAACAGTGTTTTTGGTTTTTTTGTTTGTTTGTTTGTTTTTTTCTTTTTTGGTTTTTTGAGACAGGGTTTCTCTGTGTTGCTTTGGAACCTGTCTGGAAACTCACTCTGTAGACCAGGCTGGCCTTAATGCCTGGCTCAAGACCCAACACTGTTAAACTTAGAGAAACAAAGAATAAAAAACCTGACAACATTGGCTTTAGCAATGATTCCTTGGATAAAAGGAATAACAAAATCAAAAACAGGCCTGGTGGCTCACACATGTACCCCATAACTTAGAAGGCTGATGAAGGAGGTCAACATTAAATTAAAATCTAGCATAGCCAGCCAATTGAGTTTGAGGCATCCAGAAACATATGTAGTGAAACCTTACCACCAAACACACATACAAAACAGATTGGATCTAACACCCAACAGCCTGAGAAAACCTCATATGTTGGTTATTAAAGATTAATAACAGATTTGTACCAGAAATACTACTTGATTGAGAAAAAGCTAAATCTATCCCAAAATTACTGTACATGACAGACACAGTGTAAACAATTTTCACTGGTAAAAAATGTAAAAGGAGTTTATTTTTTTTATTTTTCCTTTTGGTTTTTTCCAGACAGGGTTTCTCTGTATTGTTTTGGAACATGTCCTGGAACAGCTAGTAGCTCTGTAGACCAGGCTGGCCTCGAACTCACAGAGATCCACTTGCCTCTGCCTCCCGAGTGCTGGGACTAAAGGCGTGTGCCACCAACACCTGGATGTAAAAGGAATCTTTTAAGGCAAGACTTGAAGTGTAGGAGGACAATAAGGACACATGAGATATTTTATTTATTATTTAGGGGGATAACTAAAAACATGTTTGTTACAGAGGTCTTTTGTTCGCTTTTCAAGACAGGGTTTCTCTGTAAATCCCAAACTGTCCTGGAAATCATTTTGTAGATCAAGCTGGTCTCAAAAAATCAAATAACTGCCTCTGCCTCCCTAGTGCTGGGACTAAAGTCTTGTGCCATCCCCTCCACAGTTAGTGTTCTTTATAACTTTTTATAGCTCAAATATTTTGTAAGTAACAAAGGAAATAATAGCATACAGGAAAGGTAGTAGTGCCTAATAATAATTATAATAATAATCTGCAGAATAACTGATAATACTGCATCTGTTGAGCTAGCACGATAGCTCATGTTAAGAGCACTTCCTATTCTTCTAGAGGACTGTAGTTCTATTTCTAGTTCCCAACGCTGGTGGCTCTCTACTGCCTGTAACTACAGCTTCTAGAGATGACAATTTCTCATGGTATCCAAGGGCACTTGCATATTCATGTACATATATACACATAATTTAAAATAACTAAACACACACATATATCAATGTATATATATATATAATTTTTGAGACAGGGTCTTTCTTTGTAACTGTGGCTATCTTCCAACTCAGAGATCCACCTGCCCCTGTCTCCTGAGTGCTGCGACTAAAGGCTTAAACCACCACAGCCAGGCTAAATTCTTTTTTTAAGTGCATCTGCTTTCTTGTTGATTAAAAAGAAATCCTCAAATTAAGTAACTTCAGTAAAGCTCCAGAGTGCAATGGTTAAGTGTCTTTGGCTAGACTGGAGGTCACTGCCAAACTTCCTCTGTGAAACCTAGTTTAAAAACTTGGCCATCGGTGGGGGCTGGGAGCTCAAGATTTAACTGCTTGTTAACTCCAGGACTCAGGAGGCTAATGCAGGGAGATAGCCAGAGTTTGAGGCCAGTCTAAGCAACATAGTATGACTCTTCCTAAAAAACAAACAAAAAAGAAAAAAAAAACCAAACACAGGCACAGTGGCGCACTTTCAAGGTAGAAGGAGGACAGTCAAGCATGCAAGGTCCTCTTGTGCTACACAGAGAGCTCAAGTGTGCACTACATGACATCCTGTAGAAGGAAGGAAGGAGCCCACAGACATAGACAAAAACTACATACCATAACGGAACAAATCAAAACCTTATCATTTTTTATATCTACACTTAGTCAACAAAGCTTAGCAAACAATAACCTAAAAGATTTTAAAAGTATTTCAATTTTGGAAATATTTTTGACTGACAAAAGTTGCAATGGCAACTTTAAACAGCATCAAAAGCAGGTGTAAGATACTCACACACTAGTACACAGGGAAAACCTCTTAAATGTTTGGAAAAATTCAATGCCTAACCCTAACAATTATATTACAAGTATCATCCTTTCTTTACAAGTTCACTTTAAAATTGGATAATGGGGTACCTGTAACCATAATCTAGCAACCTCAGCTAAGTTTGAGACAATAAAGCAGGCTACCTTATACCCAGTAGTTCCCAGACCAGCCAAGGTATCATCACAAGAACAAAAAAAATTAAAAGCTTGGGTAAGCAGTTTAGATGTCAGCAGGCAAAGAGCTGAACCTACACATCCTTCTTTTACTCACAATGCCTTTTGACAAAGGCAGATAAAAAAGAGAAATATGTTGCACTAGAGACATGTGAACTTCATAAATCCACTACAGCTTACTTCCAATGCTTAAATTCAGTGATGTCTATTCGGTTAAGTATTGGCTACTAAGCTATTGCATCTATAATAAAGAAAATTATGGATTACTCATTTCGAGGTGTAAGTAATCCCAAGTCAATGGCCAAAGTGCATGCAGAATAGGCGACAGCAGTCACTGCTGTGGCAGAAGAGGGTGCATACACTCAAGAGACAATCAGCTGGGTCTCCTACTGCTAACAGTAAGCAGTATGAGAGCTGAAACCCATCACTGGATTCAGCGGTTCACTCCAAGATCGAGGACTGATAGCAGTGACTGGGATTGTGTCCCAGAAAGAACTGGTGGAAAGGAATTGGAGAGAGGAGGCACCTCCAGAGTGGTTTGCTTTTTAGGGCAGGAGAGGTCGGGTGGCTCATAGGGGGAAGTGGTAAAATCATTCAGAAACCACAACACAAGGGAAATACCTTTCCCAGAGCTGGAGGGCTGGACTCTTGAATTGAATGAAATGGAGAGGTCAGGAGTCCAGGGAGCAACAGGAATTATGTGCTGTGTGTGTGTGTGTGGGGGGGAGCCCCACTCATTTCATCATCTCATTTCAACCCAGCAGGAGAGGCGGCTCTGGGTAGGGGTGAGGGGAAATAAAACATTGTTTGTGGGCAGGTGCACCTGCAGGCGTTTGGGATCTATTGCCTGTGTCTACTCATCTTCAGCTGTGCATGGAAACTTTAGGCGATCCCGTGTTCTCACAGCTGAATTCTCGGCACCACCTTGCAGTGCCACCAGGCTTTACAGGGGTGGACCCTGGGACCTGTAGTTCAGAGCTTCCCTCCCTGTGTACTCGTCCAGGGCTGGGGCTTGCAGAGCCTTCTGCGCCTGTGCCGCAGAGGCCAGTGGGGTGGGGGGTGTTCCTGAGAGCCGCGAGGCGCCACAAGCCCTTTCCCCTTTCCCGCCTGCCCAGCTCCTTGCTTGTCCTGGCCCTGCCTTCTTGTCCTCCCCGTACCACAGCTGCGGAGATGATGAGCAGGTACCAAAAGTGACTGTAGAAATTTAATTTAATTAGACTGAATTAATAAATCCATGTTTAATCTGAGCAAAACATTCCTGGGTGACACAATGAGAACAGGAAATCAGGAATCAGAAGGTGTATTCAGAAGTGGGGGCTTTTAGCGCCCCTGGGGGTGGAGCCTCAAATGGCGGGCATTTTAAGGGTGGAGTCTGAATTGAGGTGAATCCAGGGGAGGACCCACCCCTTCTGCATACCTGGTCCTGTCTCTCAGGCTTCACTAGCCAATCAGAGCCCCTATCTGACCCGCCAGTCAAATGGGAGGGATCTTCTGGGAGCCGGGCGAAGTCAGGTCAAGTTGTGCCTTTGTTTCTGTGGACAGTGCTAGTCAGCTCAGCAGCCTCATCATGCTGAGCGAGGAGCTGCCCTTCACAGGGGAGGAGCCCTGGGCTGAGGAGAGCAAGGAGCTGCCCTTCACAGGGGAGGAGCGCTGGGCCGAGGTGAGCGGGGCCGCTGCCCCCGTGTGCGGAGAGGCTGGCTATGAGTGAGGACCGCTGTCTCCACGCTTGGCGGCGGTGTCCAGCCACAGTGACCGCGGGCTGCTCTCCCCATGTGAGCGAGTGGCTGGTCATGGTGAGTGAGGGCGCTGTCCCCAGAATAGGTGGAGTGTCCCCAGCTGAGGTTCGGTGGGCAGTGTGTTGGTTCTCCCTTGGCTGAGTGGTTCACCATATTCCTGCCTGGTCCTGCTTGTCCAGCATGGTTCTGTGTGATTGGTGCAAATCCATGGGCCAGGTTGGCAGCCTCTGAATAACTTCACTCCCCGGGGCTGTGTCTGCACAGAGGGTTGGGAGCAGAACTGTGTTTAAAAATACTCAAGTATGGTGGTATTTTGTTTGTGCCTTAAAGGTGGCACATGCCTTTAATCACAGCACTTGAGAGGCAGAGGCAGGTGGATCTTTGTGACTTTGATCCAGTTCCAGATGAAGCTCCAAATCTACACAGAAACCCCTGCCTCGAAAAATCAAACCACAAAAATAAATAAAATAAAATAAAATAAAATAAAATAAAATCAATAACAAACAAAAAGTTGCCTGAAGATCAGAGTGTGGAGCTAGGAAGTAGTTATCCGAAGATGAAGGTGTGGTGGTGCACACCTTTAATCCCAACCCTTGGGAGGCAAAAGCAGGTGGATATCTGTGAGTTCAAGGCCACCCCGGGCTACACCAGATTGATCCAGTCTAAAAGAGAAACGGAGATAGTTGGTGGTGGCTCAAACCTTTATCCCAGTACTTTGGAGGTCGAGACAGGAGTAATATTGCTGGGCGGAGAGAGAAATATAAGGTGGAAGGAGACTGAAGGACATGGTGTTCTGTCTGAAGATTCACAGGGAAAGGATCACACCTTTGATTTGAGGGTTCAGTAGAGGCAGGAACTAGGGGCTGGGTGCTCAGCTTCTCTGATCTTTCACCATTAACTCCTATATCTGACTCCAGGTTTTTATTATTAATACCAATTAGAGTTAGTGCTACAATCTCCAGTGTAGAGTAGTGTGCTATTGCTAAACTGTGATGTAGAGGAGTATAATTGATGGTATAAGGATTTGCCACTTCTTAGGAGACATGAAGTCACACAGTAGAATTTAGGTAAGAAAGGGTTGTATCTCAAATACCCCAATGATAAGCATGGTTACCACACCTGTTAGAGATTAGTGTGATAAATGTTCACCATGATTAATCAGCCTTTACATTCCCATAACAAGAGACAACCCTGACTTGAAAACACCCACAAGGTCCACCTCCCCATCAAAGTCCTCTAATGTGCTGCTCAAGGGGACATTGCAGGGTCACAGCCAACATTAAATCCCGGTGTGACATAAAGTTATATTAATTCTAGAACAGTGGCTTCTCCAGTCTTTTTGAAATGTGGTTTTGAGACAAAGTCTCCTATGTTAATTGAGGTGGCCTTGAACCCTGTCTTTAGTCCCACAGTGCATTGCCCCTGTTATCCTCCTGACTAATTTCCCTAAATTCTGGAATTACAGGTTTGTATCATCATGGAGTTCTAAAACTTCCAGTTTGAGTCACATAGTGGGCTGTCCATTGCAGTAATGGGAAAAGGATTTGTGTTCGGAACCTGGCTGCTTCCTTCAGACCAGAAGAGGAGGAACAGTGTACTGTGTACACTGCAGGGGAAACAAGAATAGACAATACAGTGTACTGTGTATACTGTAGGGGGGAGGAAACAGAGAATACAGTGTACTGTGTATACTGCGGGGGAAACAAGAGTAGACAATACAGTGTACGTGTACATTGCAGGGGAAACAGTAGACAATACAGTGTACGTGTACACTGCAGGGGAAACAGAGTAGATAATACAGTGTACGTGTACACTGCAGGGGAAACTGTAGACAATACAGTGTACTGTGTACACTGCAGGGGGAAAATTGACAATACAGTGTACTGTGTACACTGCAGGGGAAACAGAATTTCTATAATGATGTGATGCTGGAGACTACAGGAACCTCACTGCTATAGATAAGAGTATGAATTTTTCTTCACAATTTAAAACAATGGGGCGACTGTTTCTTGCTTATTGATGCTCCTCTGTAATTACAACTCAAACTGAGGAAGGATGATGTGAATAAATCATGCATGGTTCTAAGGTTTACTCAAGGTAATAACTTAAATTTTGCACAATTTCCAATAATATATGAGACATTTTCTGGTACTATATTTTAGGCTACTCAGAAGGTAATTTTGGTGTGCAAGCTAATACAAATATGCCTCAAGAATTTTAATGTGTCTGTAAGTTTTAAAGACAGCAACAGTGTAATTAAAGTGCTTAAAGTGCATTGATGATTATTAAATTCTCACAAAACCATATATCTCAACGCTGTGTATTCCTTTAGATCCCTACACGGCTGGAGACAGCTAAGGTAGCAATATTATACCTCATTTTGTAATTCTCTTACACATGTTTCTGTCTTCTGGACTATAACAGATACCAATTCTTTCATAAGCCTTTACAATCAATATATATATAATTTTTTTTTTAAAATTCAGGATTTAGTTAGTACAGAAGTGGACCTTTTTACTGTAGACCAGGCTGTCTCAAACCCACAGAGACCCACTTTATTCTTCTGAAATCAGTCTTTATTCTAGACCTCAGTTATCTTTGAAGGCCATTATATATGTAATTGTAATATATACTTTGTCTTTCTTTGAGACAGGGCCCTACTATGTGACCCTACCACCTCAGCCTACTGAATTATGGGGTTAGAGGAATGATCCACAGTTTCTGGGTCTGTTTTTATTTTCAGTGTGTTCAAAACCAGAAGAAAGTCTTGAGGGAATTCTTACAATTTTAGAAAACTTAAGAATCATACAAATAGTGTAGGAGAGAAGCTGTGTTGTCTTTGTAGGAATTCCATAAATTTATTCACAGTACTTTAGTCTTGGAATATCCATTTCTGTCCTCCAAGAATTAGTGTGACGTGTATTTGGAGTGTGTGGTACATGCCCTTTTTTCTTTTATACTGAGCAATGTCTCAGTTTAATACTTTTTGGTTTCTGAACTTTTGGGACTTAAGTTACATATTTCATTACTTAAAACTGAAAATTGTTTTTAGGAGATAGGAAATGTGCTTGTTTTAGAGAGTAAGTATTGCTCCTAAGAATTTTCAGTTTTTTTTAGGTATATGATGATTTTTTTATCCCATCTGTTCTGGAAATGAGTTCTCATCTTCTCATATGTTCAGTGGGTATGTTGAGCATACCTCATCAGAAAATCTGAAATTTTATTAAAATGTTAAAAACCCTTATACAAGCTTTGCTGGTAAAGTCTAAAGAGACACCCAGACGTCAAAAGGTACTGAAAACTTTTGTGTAGCACACTAACATCTTTGAGAATTACTCATTACTGCTCATTGGAAATAATTCAAGGTTTTTAGATATGATTTAGTAATGCCTGGGACTTCTTATGATAGTATTCAGTGTGTGCTTATGGTCGTTGAGGTACATGTATGCATTGTTTTGAATTAACAATAGAAACCGCTGAGATACAATTGGCCCTCAGGTTGACACTGGAAAGTAGAATAAATAGTAACTCTATTATTACAATTTTACAGAGAAGGAAATAAAATGGAAAACTATTGATAGGGGAGTCTGGAAATCCCTATACTGGTAAGTTCTAAACTCAGAAGTGAGACAAACTGAACACATAGTTGGTGGTTTTTACTATGGGATGAATTAGTTTAAAACTTGGCTTTCCTCTTCATAATACCTTCAGTAAACTTCCCTCTTTGGTTAGTTTTTACCTTAACTAATCTGTAATGTCAAATTTACAATTGTACATTATAGTATAGTATAGATGTACAGCTCTAGGCCAGGTTGTTACATGCTAGTGTTTTCTATTTAAAGAGATGTTTCAACTTTAAATCATACCAAAAGTTTTTCTAGGAATAAGCCACCCTTCCCCTTTCTTTGGATAAAGCTTTTTTTTTTTTTTTTTAATTACATTTTAACAAAGGGAGTTGAATATTTGGTACAGAATTTAATATACTAATATTTAAATTTCAATAATTTGATTGACTAATAAGTATTTTTGGTCTAGTGAAAACAGAAATACTTTTCTTGCTTTAAAACAATACTCAGCACATCTTTAATCCCAGAACTTAAGAGGCAGAAACAGGCAGATCTTAGTGAATCTGAGGCCAGCCTAGCATGCAAAATGAATTGCAGGTCAGCTAGAACTGTTTCACAGAGAAACTCTGTCTCAAAAAACTAATAAATAATAAAAACCACCATCACCAATAACAATGCAGACAGAATTGCATTAATTAAATATTGTCATTTGAGTTAAACAAAAAACACAGGAAACATTTTGTGATCAACAGAGTAAGATTGAAATATAAGTAGTCTGTTTTATTTATTTTTTTCTTTTTGTTTTTTTGTTTTTTGGTTTGGTTTTTGTTGACACAAGGTTTCATTGTAGTAGCTTTAATCAGCCTTGATTCTCCTGCCTTAGTGTCCCTAGTTCTTTCACTTTTTTTTTTTTTTAATGCATTTGTATATTTGTATGTAGTGAGCATGTGTGGAGGTAAGACATTCTCTCTTTGCTATCATGTGGTACCTGGGAATTGAACTCCTGTCAGCCTTTGTAGCAAGCACCTCTTCCCTCTGAGCTTTCTCACCACCTGCTCAATAATGCTTTTATTTTATTTGTTTGTTTGTTTGTTTATTTTCTTGAAACAGTGGCCCATGCTGGCCTTGAATTCCTGATCCTCCTACCTATATTTTTGAAGTTCTGGACCATATCACATTCTGCATTCTTAATATTTCAACTCTGGTAAATTTCTGGTTTATTTTTGAGAGAAATTACTATTGAATATTATTTTGTTGAATTTCTATTTTATACTACAAGCATTTTGGTGGTACCCTTTGACTGTTTAAAACAGTCTTCAACTAATTTCTGTTTATCTAGATTAAAAATATTAGTGTAATGTTCTTAAGGATTTATGCTCTATAAGTTATAGGAAAGTTATGATTGTTGTATGTGTTGAAAACATAACTCTTTTGTGTGTGTGTATGCAGTGTGATTTTGGGGTAGTGTATCAGTTGACTGATGCTGGAGTGAGGAGGACACTAAGCCAATAATTTGAAAAACTGTAACAAATGGTGTGACACTAATTATTAATCATTCCATTCCTTCATATTTCAGATTTATAATGTCCAGCCTCTAAGGGTTTATGTTACATCTGATATTTGCAAAGTCCCTTTTCAATCTCTCCGATCACATATCTACCCTTGCAATCACTTTATTACTTGTCCTGGTGAAGTCATTCAAACTCTTTAGTTCCCTGTTGAAAGTATCAAACTAGAATCTTCCTGTAAATAAAAATTTATTTTGGACCTCGGATTATAATTCAAGTTGAACTCATCCTGCTTCCTAGAATAGATGATTTTCATCCTCACTGCTACCTCCTATATTGATTCTGTAAGAGCCACTGTTTTTTTCCTCCTCTTTTTGCTATATATTTATTTCCCACACAGGAACCAGAGTGGTGCAGTTCTGTTCAAATCATGCCAGATCTGTTTTTCAGCGACTTTAAAGTCTTAGGCTAGCTCTTTCTATCATGAATGTAATTTTGTTATTGTTGTTTTGTTATCTAGCTCAGGCTAGCCACTGACTCCTGTCAGTTTTCCTCCAGCTTCTGAGTGAGAGAGTCATATGCCATGTAATCCTTTAAATAGTTAAAAGTTAGTGTAAGGTCCAAAGAGCCAGGTTTACTACTCCTTAGAGTTAGAAAAGAAAGTGGCTCAGCTAATGAGAGGTTTATAACAGAGGCTGCAGAGACAGAGGGCATTTGTTCACATCTATTGTTCCATTTACACTTTTTTTGTGGTTGATAAAGGGAATTTAAAAACAAAAACTCAACATGTGTAGAGTAATGTTAAGCAATTTTGGCTGCTTGCCAGGATTGCAAGAAGAACTTACCACAGCTTACTCTAAAACGTGTGAGTTACTCAGAATAATAGTAGTTAGGAGGTGGAACCTAGAAAATGGAATTTTAACTAAAACTGGTTTGATGTAGGTATTTGTAATATGTAGTTCTAGAGAGTTTCATAGAGGAACTCTCAGCTTGGCATCAGGTGGAATCTTCACACGAGAGAGATTATTTGCTAGTACATGTATTTGTAGCACAATTAATAAAAACCTAGAGACAGATATTGAGGTTCAAGTTAAAGATCAGAAAAGCAAAGTAGCCAAGCCACTAGAGAGTTCTTCTGTCTATCAAGGCTCAGATCAAAAAGGGAGATCCCGACCTCAGCATGACTACAGGCTGAATACACTGCGCTCTTGTCTCCCCACCTCATATTCCTCTCTAGTGCTAGATGTAAAGGGAGTCCACCAACACTGCCCAGATTCTATGACTAACTAGTATGGCTGCTGGGATTAAAGTATGCCAGCACTGCCTGACCTGTATGGCTGACTAATGTGGCTAGCTTTGCATTCTGATCTTCAGGCAAGCCTCATTTGTTACATCATAAACAAAATACCACCACATTTCTCTCTCTTTTTTTTTTTGTTTAAAATAAAGAAGGTTATAACTAATATAACAAAAACCAAATACAATAAGTATAATTAACTATGTTCAATATATACATGCAATAAATACATCAACAATATCTAGTCCATTTTCATTTGAAAAATTCAGAGAAAATACACCATATCTATCCTATCTCGGTGAGTCCAAAATGTTGTACCTAATTTACTTTCTATTCTAATTTGCATTATCAAATTATCTTTTAATGACTCTCAACCTTTTACACTTTATACTTCTTTAGTGGGTTTTTTTTTTTTTTTTTTTTTTGAGTCTGGTAAACAAGGAAAACTATAAGTATCTAGTCTTCAACTTCCTCAGAGACCTGAGAAGGAAATAATATTATCCAAGTAAGCAGAAAGTACTTACTTTAAAGCTTACTCTAAAACATGTGAGTTACTCAAAATAATAGCAGTTAGGAGATGGAACCTAGAAAATGGAATTTTAACTAAAACTGGTTTGATGTAGGTATTTGTAATCTGTAGCTCTAGAGAGTTTCATAGAAAGAGGAACTCTCAACTTGGCATCATGTGGAATCTTCACACTAGAGAGAAATGTGAGAAATGACAGAAACGTCTGGCTGCTTGGACAGTCAGCCAAGGTTCCTCTGCATTCATCTTTGGCCTATAGGCCTAGCATGTCTAACAGACTTTTCTGAGTAGCAGGATTTTTGAAGGTCTGTCAGACCTCGTCTTCACAAGGTTTTGCAAACGCTCTCTTTTGTGTCCTGCTTGTTCAATTCGACAGCATACTGTCAGCAGCTGAGGCAAGGACACTTTCTTACCCAATCAGACTTTGCAGGATTGCCCATCATGTGCTGTAAACTAGAAAGAATCAAAATGTAAGGTTTTGGATTCTTAGTCTGTGATTACAGTTTAGCAATGTTGCAGGCATCTATGCTTGCCAGAGTCAGAAACCCAGTGAGGAAACTGAGAGTTCATTGCATGAAGCTGTGATGATGAACCCTGGTGTTGTTGGTTGTGTTTTTATTTTTTATGCTTTATTCTTTTGGGGGCCTGCCACCCAGCTCTCAAATAAGACACACATACACCACAACACACACACACACACACACACACACACACACAGGCTTATTCTTTCGTGTAAATGCTCAGCCTTAGCTTGGCTTGTTTGTAGCCTGCCATCTCCATTTGTCTCTGGGCTTTTATCTTTATTCTGTATACCTTTCTTTACTTCTTACTCCATGACTTGCTGTGTAGATGGGCCCTGGTGCCCTTTTATCTTTTACCCCCACATTTCTCCTCCCATTTATTTCCTCTGCCTGCCAGCCCTTCCTATCCTTTCCTGCCAAGATATTGGCCATTCAGCTCTTTATTAGATCCATCAGGTATTTTAGACAGGCAAAGTATCACAGCTTCACAGAGTTAAGTAGATGCAACATAAAAGAATGTACCACATCATTGCATCATCAACAGATGTTCCACAGCATAAACCAATATAACACATCTTAAAATAATATTCCACAGTAGCCTGGATTGCATTTAGAGACCACAAGATATTGAGATACCTAAGCTATTAGACATCTTCCATGAAGACCTAGCTGCATATTGGGAGTGGAAGTAACCAAAGAGAGAGATGTATGAGAAGTTGCAGGGATAGGGCCATCTAAGCCCTTTCTAATTGAAGCTCTCTGCATTCGAGACAGAGCTACAGGATTTGATGTTTGTCCTGCTGTGCTTCAGTCTTGCCTTGGTCCAGTCTTCCCTCACTATGTCAACATTTCTCTTTTGGAATGTGAATAGTATTCTGTGCCATTTTATGTTGAAAAGATGTAACTTGTTTTCTGGTTTCTAAGATGTCACTGTCAAGCGAGTGTCTTCAGTATCAGAAGAGACTGTGGACATTTGAACAGCATAGGGGCTGTTGCAGGCTATGAGGATCATTGAAGTGACTAAACACATTTCCTTCATGGCTGACCATGAGCCTTTAGTAATCTGGGTCAGAATGTAATTGGTTGAATGAAAATCCTGCCAGATAAAATCATGTATTTGAACTTGTGTCTCTCTTTAGTGACTTTCTTTTAATTGCTTGTGAAACTTTTAGTAGGAGGAGCCTTTCTGGATGAAATTCCTCATCGGGGGTGCATCATGAGTCTCTGTAGCCTCAACCCATTTCCTGTTCTTTGCGTGCATTGTGTTGTGGTTGAGACTGGTCAGCTGGCTTCCTTCTTTTGTTTCCATGCCTTCACCACTATTATAGACTCTATCTCCAAATGACATAAGATGTAGTGGAAGAAAGTGCTATGCAGTGTTAAGGCAGTTTGGTAGCCTGCTTCAATTTTTTGTTTGTTTGTTTGAAAGTAGCTCTGTACACCAGGCTGGCCTCTAACTTAGATCTCCCCTGACTCTGGCTCCCAAGTCCTGGGATTAAAGGTTGGTCAACATTCCTGACTTGTTTTTGTTTTTATATTATTGGGTGATGGGCCTGGACTGTAGGCTTTTGTGTATGTCAAGAATATGCTGTTTACTGAGCTCCACTCATATCTTGAATTTTAAAATTTGGTAGAGGGTATTATTTTGTTTCCCAGGATGCCAAGCATTCATGGCACCGATACTGCCTGAGCCATCTGAGTCATCGGATTGCAGGTGCATGACCTTCCTGCCGTTGTATTTGTTTTGAATTTTTTGTTTGTTTTTTGAGACAGGGTTTCTCTGTGTAGCTTTGGATCCTGTCCTGAAACTAGCTCTTGTAGACCAGGCAGGTCTCAAACTGACAGAGATTTGCTTGCCTCTGCCTCCTGAGTCCTGGGATTAAAGGCATGTGCACCACCAGCCAGGTCTTGTCTTGAATTTTTAAGTGAATATGAATATTTTACCTTTATGCATGTACATGCACCATTGTGGATACCTAGTCCTCACAGTGGTAAAAAGATGGTCTCAGAAACACTGACCTTGGAATAATTGATAGTTGTCATCCACTGATGGGGGATGTCCTTCTGTGTATATGTTTCTTTTATTGGTTGACGAATAAAACACTGACCAGTAGCCAGTCAGGAAGTGTAGGCAGAGCTACCAGATCAGGAGAAGGTAGCTACCAGATCAGGTAGAAAGGAAGGCAGACACAGCTATGAGAGAGATACCATGCTGCTGAAGGAGTAACATGATGGAATACAGGTAAGCCATAGCCTTCTGGCAATACATAGGTTAATAGAAATGGGTTATCAATCGGCCAATCAGTTTCATAATTAATACAACATGTGTATAATTATTTGGGGATGAAGGGATATGGGATATGGCGAAACAGAAATCTCCAACTACAATCCCCATGTAAGTACTGGCAGTTGACCCCACCTATATATAAGATGAACAAGAGCTCTTTTACTACTGAGCAATCTCTCTTGCCCTGTAACGGTTTAAACACGAAGTGCCTTCTAGTAAAATCTTGATGTTACAGTTCAAATTAGGGGACTTCAGGTTTCTGGAAATGAATGCAGAAATGGAATGAATGCATAACTCAGTTACTGGGGTTCTTCTTGTCCTGACAGGTTTCTCTGCCTTTCTCAGCCACAAATCAACACAAGGATGCTATATTAATTATTAAACTGTTGGCTGATGGCTATGGCTTCTTATTGGCTAACTCTGTATTAATTATTAACCCACTTCTATTAATCTTTGTATTTCCACATGGTCTTATCTTACTGGAGAATGTCTGGTGAATCCAATTCTTCTGCCTCCTGATCCCTCAATGGCATTATTTATTTATTTATTTATTTATTTATTTATTTATTTATTTATTATGTATACAGTGTTCTGCCTGAATGTATCCCTGCATGCCCTGGACCTCATTACAGGTGGTTGTGAGCCACCAAGTGGTTGCTGGGAATTGAACTCAGGACTTCTAAAAGAGCAGTCAGTGCTCTTAACCACTGAGCCATCTCTTCAGCCCCTCCTGGCATCTCTTTTGGTGGGCTCTCCCTGCCTCCCTTTCCCAAAATTCTCCTTGTCTCCTAGCCCTGCCTTCTTCCTGCCTCTATTGGCCAAACAGTGTTTTATTTATTCACCAATAAGAGAGACATATATACAAGACATCCACCATCATAACTCTGTAGGAACTTCATTAAAAACCTTTGGGTTCTTTATATTTGTTTGACTGATTTTTGCGTAAAAGAAAGGCTCTTAATATGTACTTCTGGCAGTCCTGGACCTTACTGGATAAACTAGGCTGGTATTCAACTCAGAGGTAGATATACCTGCCTCTACCTTCTGAGTGCTGGCATGAGTCAATACACCCAATTTGTTCATCTTAGTTTTCTTTTTTTGTAGTTAGTAGTTTTTCATATAATTTCTCTCATGTGTACTCTGTACTGTTCATCTGTTTACTTCTCCTTATGTTTGTTAATAATGTATTTCTCTTGCAAAGTGATACCCCATTTAAAGGGTACAGTCAACAGGTAACCTCCTATTCAGTTTCCTTCTAAGTAAAGTGACTTGGTGACTACATTATAATGTCTATATTGAGGAATAAGTGTGGGTAGCACCAGAATTATATGACTATACAGTCAAAGAAGTATACATTTACAATGTTGTCAGTATCATACTTTCTGTTGTACACATGTATGGGATATTTTAGAATGCTATAACCTATGATGATGTGCATGTCAACTTCACTTGGGAAGAGTGGACTTTGCTGGATCCTTCCCAGAAGAAACTCTACAAAGATGTGATGCTGGAGACCTACAGAAACCTCACTGCTATAGGTACGACTGAATTTTCCTTCATGTTTTGAAATAAGGGGACAACTATTTCTTGTTTATTGATGATCTTTAGTAATTTGATTGAGAAAGAAGAAGAAGGAGCTGAATAAATCAGGCATGGTTTTAAGGTACACTGAAGATAATAACTGAAATGTTTCACAATTTTCAATAATGTAACATACATTGTCTGGCACTATATTTTAGGATACTGTTGGGAAGACCACAATATTGAAGAACATTGTCAAAGTTATAGAAGACATTCAAGGTAATTTTCATGTGCAAGCTGATAGAAATGTGCCTCTGAAGAAATTGTAATGTGTCCTGTAAGTTTTAAATAAAAGCAACAGTGTAAATAAGCACAGCTTAAAGTACATTGGTGATTATTAAATTCTCACACAATCATATACCTTAATTCCAGATAGGTGAATTACATGTGCAAGGCATTCTTAAAAGATAGAAGACAAGGAAACGATGCCTCCTCAGATACTGCCGTTTGATTCATACTACCATGATAATTATGCTATAGAGTTGTCAACCCATTTATTTCATACTACTCACATTTTTCTTAAGGTACATACATTGAAGATGGGAGAAGTGTATATGTTCAAAGCCTTCTAATAAGCAAATAGTCCATAGTAAAGCTATTGTTACTCATATACTTATTGTGACTGTGCTAATTTTAGAGAGAGGGGCAGTTAGAGTCAAGATTGAAAGGGCAGTTGTTGTGGAGAAACCTTAATTCTTATACCACAAATCTATGATAACAGAAAGTCCAAACTGTGTGAATTGAATGGGGGAAACATCTTATTTGTTATGCTTTTAGTAGGTTTATCGTATTTCACTCTGGATACAAGCCATAGAAGCATAGGGATATGGGAAGATGTAACACACCTCTCTATCTGAACAATTAGAAAATATGCAGCAGTCCTCACATTGAGTATTCTTGTTGAATTTGACTCAAGTATACAAGTAATTTGGATTTGCAAGTTTCATTGTTAATACATCAACAAACTCATACTGCAGAAAAGCCTATGAGTACTAGGACTATGGAAATACTGTGTTTGTCCTAGTTCACTTAGCAAATGCAGTATGACTCATAGTATAGGAAAGTTTATTAATGCAGTAAGAGTGGTAAAGTTCTGAGTTTTTCTAGTTCTCTTCAAGTATGTGAGAAATATCATACAGAAAAAAAGAATTCTGTAAATGTAAACTATGTAATACAGGATCTTACCATCACAGGTATCTTCAAAGATGAAAAACAACCCATAATGAAGGGGAACATGAGTGTAAACACAGTGATAAAAACCTTAAGATCTGACTCATCTTTACAATTGGACCAAACTGTGGAAATTAATTCGTACAATGGAAACATTCAGCAGTATATTGAATTTTGTAAAGTGTTTACATGTCCCAATTATCCTTGCAGGCTTGAAAGAAGTCAAACTGACAGGAAACCTTCTGTATGTGTTAAAGCCTTTGCATATGGCAGTCATCTTCAGGATAATGAAAGAAAACATAATGGAGAGAAACCCTATGAGTGTAATCAATGTGGTAAAGCCTTTGCATGTTTTAGTCTTCTTCGAACACATAAGACAACACATACTGGAGAGAAACCTTATGAATGTGATCAGTGTGGTAAAGCCTTTGCAAGCTACAGTAATCTTCTAAGGCATAAAAAAACTCATTTTAGAGAGAAACCTTATGAATGTGATCAGTGTGGCAAAGCCTTTGCACGTTACAGTAATCTTCTAATGCATGAAAGAATACATACTGGAGAGAAACCCTATGAATGTAATCAGTGTGGCAAAGCCTTTGCATTTCACACTTCTGTTCAACGTCATGAAAGAACACACACTGGACAGAAACCCTATAAATGTGATCAGTGTGGTAAAGCCTTTTCACAACTCAGTAATCTTAAAGTGCATGTAATTACACATACTGGAGAGAAGCCCTATGAATGTCATCAATGTGGTAAAGCCTTTGCACGTTACAGTCATCTTCTAATGCATGAAAGAATACATACCGGACAGAAACCCTATGAATGTAATCAGTGTGGTAAAGCCTTTGTGCGTCACAGTTCTCTTCAATGCCATGAAAGAACCCATACTGGACAGAAACCCTATGAATGTGATCAGTGTGGTAAAGCCTTTTCACAACTCAGTAATCTTAAAGTGCATGTAATTACACATACTGGAAAGAAACCCTATGAATGTAATCAATGTGGTAAAGCCTTTGTACGTCACAGTCGTCTTCTAATGCATGAAAGAACCCATACCGGACAGAAACCCTATGAATGTAATCAATGTGTTAAAGCCTTTGTGTGTCACAGTTCTCTTCAACGCCATGAAAGAACCCATACTGGACAGAAACCCTATGAATGTGATCAGTGTGGTAAAGCCTTTGTGTGTCACAGTTCTCTTCAACGCCATGAAAAAACCCATACTAGACAGAAACCCTATGAATGTATTCAATGTGGTAAAGCCTTTTTACAACTCAGTAATCTTCAAATGCATGAAAGAAAGCATACTGGAGAGAAACCCTATGAATGTGATCAATGTGGTAAAGCGTTTGCACATCTCGGTCATCTTCAACGGCATAAAAGAATACATACTGGAGAAACCATATGAATGTAATCAGTGTGGTAAAGCCTTTGCATTTATCAATAGTCTTAAAAATCATGTGAAAAAATCATACTGCAGAGAAACCATATATATGTAGTCAATGTGGTAAAGTTGTGTACTTTATACAGGAGTAAAACTTTGTGTGCAATCAATCTTTTAAAGCTTTTGCATATCGCAGTAGACTTTAAGTCAGTAGTTCTGAAAAAACTGATTCTGAAACTTTTGTTACTATAAAGTTTTTGGTAAGATCTTTCGCCAACATACTTGCATTAAGTTGCATAAGTGTATTCTGGAGAGGAAATTTTGACAGTGTGTCAACAACCTATTGAAGCCTTATGATGTCTGTTTATATTTTGTTTGTACCTGCAAACTCATGAAAACAAGCCCTGTGAATATAAATGATAAGGTAACTGGTGATATTTTGTTTATGATCTATCAAGTAAAGCTTGCCTGAAGATCAGGAGTACAAAGCTAGCTAATCACACTAGTTAGTTAGCCATAGAGGCCAGGCAGTGGTGGTACAGTACAGAATCTTGCTAGATTTCTAGGTTTTTTTGTTTGTTTGATTTTGATTTTGATTTTTCACTTACATTCTTCCTTGATCCATTTCTTGTAAATATTCAATTTACCATAAAGACTATACTTTTTTACTATTATTAATTAGTCAAGAATTTCATCTGGGTAGCTCGGGAATTGGGTCCTGGACAGCCATTGTTACCGTGTTTGTGTTTAGTCTTTGTCCCCTTCCATGTGATGGCATGCACGGCATTAAAGAGGCCCATGGAGTTCCAGGCAGTGATGCTGAGCTGAGATGCTGTGCCCTCTGCCTGGCCCCACTCAGGGTCTTAGGTTCCCTGGTCTCCAATTCGCCACCTGTTCTGATGCAGATTCTGCTGACTAGTCCCCAGCAACCTGCCATGCCTGGCAGTGAGCATTACCTTTCAACTCCTGAGAAAAATTTTCATAACATACAGCAAGAATATAGCCATTATTAGGGGTGGAGACATTTAGAGATTGTTCTCAGTCAGAGTGAGGCCTATACTTCAGAAAGCCAGCCTCCCTCCTTGGCACTTATGTCACCTAGTTCTCTAGGTTCTTTATGGATGAAGAAGGACCAGCTCACCTTTACCCTCTGAAGTGTGGATAATATATGAGCTTCTGTTAAAAGACTATGAATATAAGATCTGGGAGGAATACTAGCATATCTTCAGTGCCAAACTGGCAGAACGATATGAATCTTTTGGGAAATTCACACATGATCAGATTATGTGGCAATATGGACAAGACCAAAATGCTATGCATGCTGAAGCCTTCTTGTCTATCTGGGCACCAAGTGTGACCTCCAGAGATGGCTACTGTACACTTTTTGCAACTGGTTTGATATCACATTTCATTTCCAACTTTGCATCCTGAGAACACCTCAATGTTTCCACATGTGCGTTTATACAATTTGAAAGACCTTAAAACTTTCTTGTTCCACAAGTATATCTTCCTTTTCTGTGCATCCACTAAACAGCTGTACCCTACTGTGATAGGTTTTCCAAACAAAAGTACTTGGAGCAGCAGTTTAGCAAAGAATGCCGTCAATGACACTCAACATGTGGCATTTCCCCAAGCACAGAGAGCGTGTGAGAGTGCCTGTGTTTTAAATTTTTATTGTATTGTGTAAACTTGTTTTGAACTTGGGGATTCTGGCTGTGAATTTAATGCAGAATTATGGTTAGAAAATTTTTTTTTGGTCTACAGAAGGTCATTAATGTTTGGTGACCATATAAGTTTTAACAGGGAATTGTTTTATATGTAGGTTTTATATGTTTGCAGGCACAGAATTGGAATCATAAGTTAGGGTGGGCATTAGACATGATTATGATAATGTAGGGAAGGTGTGCAATCCTGACTCTGCATATACATGGTGAGAAAGTAAAACACACCAGAGACACGCCATCAGCACACTGACTGCTTAGCCGTGCTGGAAAAATACTTTGACTTCAATCTCACCCCATTCATATAGTCAAGGACCTCTCTGGACACTGGACTTCTGTAAAGTTTTCCCCTAGAGCAGAACATCAGGGTGTGCTCAGCATAACATGGGAGTACAGGGCGGGGCCAGGCCTTGCAGCACTGCTACTTGGGAGGAGCCACTTCTCCTTCTCAATGGCTACAACAAAGAATCTGGATCCAAACTTCCCTAAGGTGTCCGTGTTCAACTGTTAGAGCTTTGGTTTTGGCAACTCCCAGTCTGAAGTTGCTTATTTATTGGCTGTTCTCTGCTCTGGTCCTGAAGCAGAAAGCAGCCTCTGTTTTGAGGAGGTGGGAGTTATGTATACATTTATTTTTACTGTGACTTGTGCAGGACTACATTTTACAAAATACCTTCTTCCCTTTACTGTTTTGGAAAGGAAAGTTTTATTACAATTGTTTTAGTTTGAATATAGGATAATTTTATTAATTACAGCTCTATTTTTGAAAACACTTGTGTTTTAGTTCAAATGTTTGCCAATGCCTTCCAAGATAAGGTGATACTCTGAGATAGTTGTTGAGATTCACTGGCTTACAGACATTACTGTGGTATTCGCATTGGAAGATTCCTTATTAATGAATGTCTCTGACTTAAATCTAACCAAAACCTGCAATGTAATACTTTGCATATTTTCATTATATAGTGCTAAAAGCCTAGTTGCAAACAAAATACTTAGGCTATTTGTTTACCTTTAAAAAATTTTTATCTGAATTTCAGGAATAAAAAGTCTAAAGCAATGTAACCATCTCCCAGCTTTCTTGTGGGGAGGGGTGTAGAAAGACCTATCATCTTGTGAGTGGTCTGGTTCTTGCTTTTCTTTCATGGTTGTCTGAAGTTCCTGTGGCTACCGTGTTAAAAAATTACATGTAGTTTACCTGTCCTCCCCATGAAGTCACAGAACAAATACCTTAACAACAACTACTAAAAGAAATGCAGCTGGATTAATTCAACTTATATATTTTAAAAATGCTTTGACTCCAAAATTGAAGTCTAAGGACAGGTTATTGGGGAAGGGGATTTCTATTTTGTTTCCACAGAAAATGAAAAGTTGTGGATTCCTTCCAGACTAATGTGGTTTGATCAAGCAAGACCCCCTGAAGCATTGTCCCTGGGACAAGACAGCCTTGCAGACTACAGCCAAGATTTCTGTATCTTCTTAGTAACCCCATGACAGCACCCCCTACCAGCAGGAAGCAGTTTGGAAAGAACGACACCCAAATTCCCAAATGCTGTCTATAAATGTTTGTTTTCATTTAAATGGGGTTGGTTTTAAATAGTTAATGATCACAACCAATCTATTTAAAGGTAAAAAGGGGATTATGGTATAGATGTGAATACTTTGTTTTGGAATAGATTTTCTTTTATTGATACAAACTTAAGGTCAATTTTGTGATATGTATATTTCTCTTGTTTAGGTATTGTGTTTATATAGCTCATTTAGAAATGTAATGTATAATTTAATATAGATTATAGATAGTTACCTATGATAGTCAAAACTTAGAGTTAAGTTAGTTAGGATTTCTAGATATACAGAGATGCATTTGAGATAAATAGGCATTCTTCAAACCTTTCAAAGACCTGCAGAACATGGCATTTAAAATGGTTTAGGGGTTTTCTTGACAATGAGGCACAACTGCTCCTGGTAACACCACCTGCAGCAGAAAGGGAGATGAACATCGAAGAAATGTGTTACGGAGTTTGCTTTCAATATGGCAAGACTAGCCATTTGGGCAAGATACTGCTCTTGTCTGGACTGTTTGACTTTATGATGTATAAACTGGACATGCAGGCTCCACAGAAAAGTGACTGCTGATTCAAGATGGACATTGTAGTTGCTACAAAGTTCCTGCTACTTGAAAGAGTCTGCCACACATTCTGCCAGTCACAGAGAAAAATGATTGACAAACTGCCAATACAGGTAAACAGTTTAAAGTTTCCTGCTTTACTGAGGAGTCTGTCAGACACACTATGGCCTATGGGCTGAAGATGGAACATTACAGAAGAACTTCGGGTGACTGACCAGGTAGTAAGATGTTTCTGTCCTTCTGTGGTCTTTGAAGGAGTTGAAGATAGATAGTTATGGTTCTAGTTTTCCTTGGTTAGGATTAAAGATAAGTTACATATAAGACTTTAGACTCACAAAGATAGGATAGATGATGGAATATTTTCTTTAAATCTTGCTAAATGTTAATGGACTAAATATTGTTAACTGTGATTCTTATTTGATAACTGTTGTGTTAGGTATTTTGCTATGCTAAGGTCAAACCCCTTTTTACTGTAGACAGAAAAGAGAAGATGATGGGAGATGTCATTCTGTAAATATGTTTCTCGTATTGGTTAATGAATAAAGCACTGTTGGCCAATAGGAAAGCAAGATAGGTGGGACTAGGAGGAGAGAGGAAATAGTAGGGAGGAGTTCCAAGATGGTTTACTGAGAGAGAACACCTGCCCCTCTCTTGGGTAAGATAAGACCATGTGGAAGTATTTAGATTAATAGAAATGGGTTAATATTTAAGACAGAGGTAGCCGATAGGAAACTAGTAACTGGCCAACAGCATTTATATCAAAGAGTCTTTGTGTATTCCTGGCATGGCAGTGGGCCCAGACTGGAAGGGAAAAAAACTACTCGTAACAATACTTTTTGTGTCCTAAATGCTGTCTTTAATTTTTAGTATTCTGGTCATCCATCCACCTGTGGGACAGGGGAATCACTTCAGTCCACATTGACTAATGGCTGTGTAAGCTAACCACATTGTGTTCTGGATGAAGAATGAGAGGGGCCTGTAAAGTACAGGAAGATAGCAGGGTCAGCTATTGGATCAAGGGGCAAGTGATACTGCAATGCAGATCTGGAAAAGGTCTGTGTCTTTGGGAAGGCACAGCCAAGAAACATTGTGCTGTGTCTTTAAGCACAGTGCAATCCTAAGGGAAGTGCTTTTGTCACTCTGGCCTCACTCGGCAATCAGATCCTCCAGACCTGCAAGTCAGAAGTGGCACAGGGCCCTTTTGGCTGTCAGCTTCAGGACTGGCTTTGAAGAAGAGTTGGTGACAGTGGTGTTGTGTGCTGTGGTACAGGGAGCTGAGCAGAGAGCTTGGGTAAGCTGGGAAACCACGATAATGTTGAGCAAGGGGCTGATGTCCCCAGATGGGGAGGAGCAGATGGCTAGGTGCTGAATCTGGCCAGATTCCATGGTGGTCTGTGAGGTCCCATGTGGTCTGAATAACTTTGCTTTGTGTGCTGAATCTACTCAGAGCATTGGGAGCAGGGAGCTGTGTGTAGAAACATCTTTCTAGTCAACTTCAACATGCTTTTGGTACATTCGTGGAAAGCATGTTGCCAAACTCTAGTATCTTCTAGATGGTCAGTACTTTGCATTTAATTTGTAAGTTTCATTTATACTCAATTTTGTTGAGGTTGTAAAAGACATCTTGTGTGTTGTGCTCCACTACTACTCTGTGATGTAGAAGAGTACAATCGGTGACATAAAGGATTTACCAGTGCTTAGGAAATAGTCTCTAACAAGCTACTCAAACAGAAAATGACAGGGTCAAAATCAGCCTTAAGCTTGGTGTGTCATCAAGTTCCAGTTTTCTTGAGAAAAGCATAGTTCTGCCAGATGGGCAATATGACACCAGGTGACAACTATTTGAAAAGTAAAACACTGTTTTGTTTAGGACTTTCCTGAAAAAGCAAGGTTTTTATTTAGGCCCTCAGGCAGGGAGGAGAAACATTCTTGGGAGAGCTAGTAACAGCCTGGGGCCTAGGCCTTGGGATCTTTCCCTAAGGGCCTGATGTATTGACAATAACACAGAGAGCCTTGTCTAAAACCAGGAATATGCTTGGGAGAGCTAGTAGTGGTCTGGGGCTATGGCCTTAGTGGATAGGTTGCTTCATATCCTGAAAGCCCAACTTTTCCCACCATATGTAGCTATGGTTATCAGCCCCTAAGCCACTGTGGGCTTAGTAATTAATAATCTTGAGATAACCTGTGTTTCCCATATGCTTCATTGTTTTATTAGCCTCCTACCGGAGTTTGTCCTATTGCATGATATTTTCTGCTAACTTCATGTAAGTTCCCCATTTCCTTCCATTTATCCCTGGAAGTAGTATACAAGATCCTTTCTTTCTTTCTTTCTTTCTTTCTTTCTTTCTTTCTTTCTTTCTTTTTTTTTTTTCCCCCCTTCTTTTAGTGTTTCAAGACAGGGTTTCTCTGTGTGGCTTTAGAGTCTGTCCTGTAACTCTGTAGACCATGCTGGCATTGAACTCAACAGAGATCTGCCTGTCTCTGCTTTCCTGGAGCTTGGATTAAAGTCCTGTGCTACCACCTTCTGGCTAAGATGCTATTTTTCTTAATAAACTTACTTGCCATGGGACATAGCTTGTGCAAGACCTCCCCACTCCAGGTTTACCTTTTCTACCTTCTATTTGTCCTGACTTTCTTATCCTTTCCCCTCCCACCTTCACCTCAGCACCCTGTCACTGAAGAATGACCTGTGGTTTCAGGTCAATGGGGTACTTAAGAAATTGTTCCGTGGATGTCTTGGCTGGGTAACTCTTCCATCTGCCTAACTATCTAGACTTGCAAGTTATCTGTACTTAAGTTGTTCAAAGTGTAACCTGAAGCATGAACCTAAAAGACACTTAAGGATGACTGAACATGTGGAATGCAAATATGTGTAGGCTGTCTCCTCTTTGACATTAGCCAGAGATGGATGCATACTAGCATTAAAGAGTTTATTGTTTATTAATTTCTTAAGTGTGTGAAGTGATTTCTCCCAGGGAAGGCATATTAATTTTAGAAAGCTTCATTTCAGAGGACTGCCTCTGCTTCTGCTGGCATTAAAGACCTGTGCCACCATACCCACAGTAAGTGTTCTTTATAACTATTTAATACTCAAATGTTTTGTAAATAACAAAGGAAATACTAGCACACAGAAAATGTACTTGGTCTTGGGAGAGAGAAGGACCTGGTCCCCCATGTTAATTGGGGGTGTACAGGGGTTGGTGCATGGTGGCGGCAGGGAGTATTCAGTAAAGTTCCGTTGGAGGGAACAGAGATGATGAAGTAAGGGTGTAAACAGGTCAGGGAGAGGTGACAATTTGGATGAGAAACCAGGTGTTATGTACTGGCCTCCCATACATAAATTCAAAGGGTGAGATGAGAAGCGGTATTTTGGGGAGAGCCCTAAGCCTGAATAGAGCCAGAGGCAAGAGTTTTGCCCAGACAAGGTGAAGTTCCTGTGATATTTTAAGAATATTTTTAAAAGAATGG
>JANBXA010000727.1:0-37500 GCA_030556225.1 Cricetiscus sungorus | reverse complement strand
GTTTAGTTACATCAGGGAGGTCTAGAGCAGGTGCGCTCAGCTGGCATCAAATTTTTAATGGCATTAAATGCCTCCTGATGCTCTAGGGCCCAGGAGAATTTTTTCTTTAGTCAGCAGGTAGAGTGGAGCTGCTAAGGTCGTGAACCCCGGGATCCATAGCCTGCAAAACCCAGATGTCCTCAGAAATTCTCTTACTTGCCTGGCCATGGTTGGGGCCATTATCTGGACTACAGTTTTCTTCCAAGCCTCAGTCAGCCATCATTGCCCATCCTGTAGATTGTATCCCAGGTACGTTACCTCTCTTCTGCAAATCTGGGCCTTTTTGGCTGAGGCTCGATAGCCCAGGTCAGACAGTTTCAGTAGCAGTGCTTTTGTTCCATCCATGCAGTCGTATTGGGTGGCTCCTGCTAGAAGTAGGTCATCCACATACTGTCAGAGAGCCACCTGGGGGTGTTGGTTCCTGAAGCTGGCCAGATCTTTATGAAGGGACCCATCAAAGATGGTTGGGGAGTTTTTAAACCCTTGGGGCAGTCAGGTCCAGGTGAACTGCCCAGTTCTGCACGTGTTTACATTATTGAGTATACAGTGAAAGAGGGCATATGGATCAAGAGGAAGGGATGTGGTGTGGACCACCATTTGGTGACCGTTGCCATTTGACAAAGTTACAACATGACAACATTGCAGACAGACCACACTAATGTTTCTTGACATTTCCCTTTGGGAAATTTTGTAGAGGATAAAAACTCGTATGATGGTAGGTAGCCTGGGCTCTTTAAACAAAATAATTCTTTGGTGGGGTGGGGGTGAGGGGCAAAATCCCCAACACCAGGATATCCACCTCCCCTCCCTAAGGCCACCAAGAACAGGACACGTTAGAGATGTACTAGACACATCTGATGACCTACAATTCAGATGCAGAGGAGCCTAAGAGAGCCTGACCCCATGAAAGGCAAGAATACAGAGAAATTAAAATGGTACATTATCCTTGGAGAAGACTGAGTTGTCAAAAGCTTCCCTTTTGGGCGCATCAGGAGAGGGAAGAGAAACAGCTTTGTCCTTAAACTCTAAGCCTCTGCTTGCTCCCTAGAAGATCTATTCCCCCAAAGATCATGCATTTGCATAAAGGTCTCTCTCCATCCATTCCCTTGGGAGGAACTCCACAGGTCTTTCATTAACATATGACAAGCTGGCTGGCCTAGGACTCACAGGGTTTACACCTGGCTCTGCATCCCTGAGTGAGTGAGTGAGGCTGGGATTAAAGATATGTACTCACTTGGGGTGCAACTATGAGGTGGAACCTTCTCTCAGTGAAATGCTACTAGCAGAATCCTGGTTCGTCCTCAGATTGTGGCAGTCTCCTCCTTCTTTCCCCACAGCCTCTTACAACCTGTATCACCTGAGCGAAGCAGGAAATCTTCTTCCTTCTTATGTTGGGGTGATGAAGTTTCTTCTTCTTTTGCATGTTGCAGATGGGCTGGTGTATATATAGTCCCAAAGGCCAGTGGATCTCTGATCAAACACAAGAAAAGAAAAGAAATGAAATGAATTGCTTTATTCCAACAGTTTTAGGGAATATGATGGTTTAATAATTAATATTCAGTCCTATCCAGCCTTACTTAGTTCCACCGACTCACCAGGCAACAGCTTCCTCACCACAATGTTACCACCCTCCATGCCTGTGGACAGATGTGTGTCTATCTGTCCCATCCCTCCATCTGTCTGTTTAACCAGAAGGATTCAAGCAAACCAACCAACAAACAAAATCAAATAGAATGTTTGTAACCCGGGTGTGTGTGCCAACACTCACATTTTAGCTCCAGCATGTCCTTCTCAGCCAGATATGTTTCCAGGTGAGCCATGCAAAATAGATAGATAGATAGATAGATAGATAGATAGATAGATAGATAATAGGAAAACTGAAAATAATTAACATACTATAACTAAAGCAAGCAAGCAAGCAAGCTATACACAGATTCAGAACTTCTAAAACCCTGTGTTCAAGGAAACAAAAGAGGTAGGTCCTGAGTTCCATTCCCTAGGATCTGATGCCCTCTTTAGGTATAAAGGTATACATGCACATTGGTGCACATTAACTAAATTAAGAAACAGAGGGATGAAGAAAATGAAAGAAAAAATGAATAGACAAGACAAAAAAAAAAAAAAAAGAAATGCATGAACGAAGGAAAACTAAATATGTGTGCAAGGCACAGAACAACCGACCAAAGACCCCCCCCCCAGCTTACCAGGCCCCTTGCCCCCACACCTCAAAAATAAAGAGTCTTGACTTTATGTGTTCAGGGTCTACATTTAATTAAAAAAAAAAAAACTGCACAGGGACACCTAGTCACCATACAACATACACACAGATACACAGACCACACACGCACACACACACACATACATACAGACAGACATATATATAAAATTATATATGTAAATAAATAAATGTTAAAAAAGAGAGCAAGCCAACTGGTCAACCTCCAGATATTAAACAAACAAACAAACAAAAGAATCCAAAGAGACAACTGGTGGGCCTTACATTTTTATAAATAAATAAAAACAGTTTTGGCAGAACTGGTCTGTCGGTCGCCCTCCACATATTATATATACATACATAAAAGTATATAATGTGTATATGAATAAATGCAAAAAACAAAAATCCACACAGACACTGGTCAACCTTAAAAAATTAGATAAAAACAACGGTTGACCTCCACACACACGTGTGTGTATATATATTAAAAAAAAAAGAGAGAGAGGGAGAGAGAGAGAGAGAGAGAGAGAGAGAGGGTGTGTGTGTGTGTGTGTGTGTGTGTGTGTGTGTGTGTGTGTGTGTGTGTGTGTGTCCAACGGAACATCTGGTCAACTTGCCCCACCCAGGGATGACCAGAGCTGGAGGGTTCATATCCGATGACTCTGCCGGGAAGAAAGCCGGGGTGGGGGTAGGGGTCTGGGGGAAGGGTTGGAAGCACATAAGAGCAAAGACAGAGATGCATGGATCTCTTTGACTTTGAGGCCAACCAGATCTAAAAAATCAGTTTCAGGCCAGGCTCCCAAGCTACACAGAGAAAATCCCAACTTTTAGCCACAGATGATCACTCAGGCCTGTGTTCCAAGAATTCTGGAGCCTGATAATTGGTGGCCCACCTGGGTTACATAGTTCTATGACAGACATGGCTACACAGAGAAACCATGAAGAAGAAAAAAGACAGAAAGAAAAATTGATAGATTTTTCACTCAGCACCAAGGCTTCTTATCCAACCCTCACCTTCCACCAGAAATAACCCAATATCACTGGAATCAATGGATGAATGAATGAATAGATACATAGATAGATAGATGATAGATAGATAGATAGATAGATAGATAGATAGATAGATGATAGATAATAAATAAGAAAGGTGAAATTAGCCAAGCTGTTGTGTTAGCACTCAGGAGGCAGAGGCAATCTGATCTCTGAGTTGGAGGCCAGCCTGGTCTATAGAGTTAGTTCTAGGACAGCCAGGATGATACAAATAGACCCTGTCTCAACAAAAACCAGAGGAAATGTGAAATCAGAGATCCAGCTGACTCTGCTTCCTTTTATTTCTTTAACATAAAAATAGTGTAGGTGCTGAGCTATGAGCACACACACACACACACACACACACACACACACACACACACACACACACGCCTATGGGTTTACAGTTCATTTTTCTGAATTCCAGGGCTATGCAGAGAGACCCTGTCTCAAGTATATGAGACAAGGTATCTAGCTGCTGGTGTTAGTATTCAGGCATCTGTACTTGGGGTTCTGACAGGATGGGAGCTCAGCCTTAACCTCTAAGAGCACCATCTGTGCAGATTCACTATGTTCCCTTTTAAAAGGGTTCTGCCTATGTCCCATCCTTCTCTCTATCCTTTCTTTTATCCTCTCTCCTGCTGCTCATGTCTCCAGATGCTGGTCTCCCGCCTGCCCACAGCACTTTCCCTTCTTTTCCTCCTTTTTATGATCCCTTCCCCTAATTTAAAAAAATAAACAAAACAACTCTCTGCTTGAACCCTGTCTCATGGTGTCATTCCCTCATGCCCTGCTTTCCCTAAGTTACAACAGCAGGGCCATAGTTTTTCTTATCTCTTGATGATTCCTATAGTTCTTTTTCATGTTTGAGTTTATGTATTTGTTCTTTGTTTAGGGACAAAAAATAAAAACCAGTACTGCTGCAAGTGTTTGACATGAAAGACCCCCAAGACTCACTCCAGCACTACATAGAGAAATCTTGTCTCAAACAAATCAGAAATCATATTAAAAACATTGAGTTAACCTAGTTTTAAAAAGAAAGAAAGGCTACAGAAAGAATACCTGTGGTAGAGATTTAAAAATGCAGTTAGACTGACTGATGGGTGATAGCATACACATTTATTCCCAGCACTGGGGAGGCAGGCAGATCTCTATGACTTGAAGGCCAGCCTGGACTACAGAGCAAGTTCCAGGACAGCCAAGGCTACACAGAGAAACACAAAGCAACAGTAGCTAAAAAGCAGTCTTGAGCAGGAAGTTTTGGCACACACCCTTAATGTCTGCACTCTGGAGGCAATGGGGGGGGGGGTCTCTGAGTTGCTGGTCAACCTGGTCTACAGATCACATGCCAGGGCTAGCTACACACAGAAAACATGTCTTGAAAAACTAAAAACAAGAAGCAGAGGAAGGAGGAGGAAGAGGAAGGAGAAAAAGAAGAGGAAAGCATCAGAGAAAGTACCAGCAGCTAGGGGCTGACACAATTAAGGAATGTGAGACTCTGTGAGAGTGAAGCTGGTGGCAATGGCAATTCTGTCATGTCTCCTTTTAAAGTCTCCTTTTAAAGACATTTTACTGCTTGTTTGCACTTTTGGGTATACTGTTGGTCAGACAATATGCACGATCACACCCAGTTTCCTTTTATTTCTGTAGCTGTAGTTGATAGGGAGCATCACTCAATAAAATTAAAGCAATGACAGCTCCATTTTCCAATGCTTTAACAAAACCTCTGAAGGAGTACACTATAGCTTTCCTTTGAAAGTTTAAACTAAGACACAAGTTGCTTTTTACTGTAAAAGAGTAGACACTTAGCGGGGCTGAGCTGATGCATGACTTAAATCCCAGTACTTGAGAGGCAGAGGCAGGTCAATCTCTGTGAGTTCAAGACCAGCCTGGCCTATAAGAGCTAGTTTCAGGACAGTCTCCAAAGCCACAGAGAAACCTTGTCTGGCAAAAAAAAAAAAAAAAAAAAAAAAAGCTAGACAAACAGATAGACAAACCAATAAAATACTAACACAGCTCAAATTTGTGACTGTAAGAGTTCTTTTCTGCATATTCAAACACTCTCAGCTAGCTAGCTAGTGTGCAATTCTGTCCCAGGTGAGGAATCTCCAAAATATACAGGGTGTCCAGGTTAGGAAAAGGGGGCTCCAGCTGTCTGGTTATAGAAAGCCATCATCAATACCAGGTAGAATTTCCAATCAATACAGCAACTCTAAATCTATCCTGAATGCCCCAGGTAACTCTGTAGGCAAGCCTTCAGTTCCCCAGGGTGTTCTTGGTAAAACCAAAACTTTTGAAAGAGCATGGACCTTCAGGCTCCCACTCAGGAAAGGCAGCACCCCAAATCACTCACAAGAAGCAGTCTTAATGCAAACTGCATGAGGTCTTTTTTATTCCAAGTGCACTGGGGTCCACAGTCATGCGCCACACAGAGGTAAAGGACTGAGGACCTCGAGGGCAGAGTTGAGACAGTTTTTATAGGGTTTATAACAAAGCCCACACACCAAACTAATCATCAAAATCCCACGTGGTGTGAGACAATCAATTTAGCTGTATTGGTGTGGGCTCCTGGGTGGAGTGATAATTGGCAGTTAGGATTTGGGGTGGGGTTTCTGCAAGTGGTTTACTAAAGTTAGATATGCAGCTGGTCAACTCATCCTTATTCAGCCAGAAAACAAGGCCTTGGGACAGTTCAAAACTTGTGTGGTTGTGACTTTTTGAACAAGATGACCCATAATAATTCCCAGAAACCAGACTGTTGTTGAGAATAGCAACATTCCTTAGAAACTAGGTGGTTATGAATAATAATAATTCCCAGAAACCAGTCATCATGACTGGGCTATTTCATGTGTTCCCTTTTTCCTGAGCTTTGCATGTAGCTAGGGTGATTTTTAAATACATGCTGGTGGATATTTTTAAACTTCTAACTTCCAGTGGTCATTGGAGAGCTAGGCTGTATTTTCATTCTTTCACTTTCATTGGTGTCTAAAGGAGGAAGGTATCAACATACATACATACATACATACATATGAATTTTTAAAAAAACAAGACAGAACAATATAACTTACAAAGAGATGAGGGTTTCCCCAGAGTGGTGGTCTTGACCCCTTCGCTTATCACTTTTCCCCCTCTACAACTGGATTACAGGAGTTTTTCTCATTGCCTAGCTGTGGATCTATGCTTCTGCTTCCACCGGCTTCTCGATAACTACTTCAGAAGGAAACATTATTTTTTTTCAACAAGAGTTTCATTGAGTATACAATCCTTACCTAAGGACAGGCCCCACCCAGGTGGTTGGAATGAGTTGTGAGAAGGGAAAATAAAAAACGAAAGCAGAAATGAATCATTCCCAACCAACCACCCTTCAAAAACAAAATAAAAAACAAATCAAAACAAAAACTAAGCTGGGTCCTGGTGGCACATGCCTTTAATCCTAGTGCTCACTTGGGTGATAGAGACAGGTGAATCTCTGTTGTGAGTGTGAGTCCAGCATGGTCTTCTGAGTGAGTTCCTGGACATGTTCCAACAATACAGAGAAATCTTGTCTCCAAAAAACAAAGAAAATAAATAACAACTACAAAAACAAAACAAAAAAACCAAAACAAAACAAAACAAAAAAAAAAAACCACAAAAAACACCTGAACTTTGTGACTGTAAGTGCTCCTTTTCTGCATATCCAAACACTCTCAGCTAGCTAGTGTGAAATTCTGTCCCAGGTCAAGAATATCTAAAATGTATACATTATCCAGGTTAGGAAAAGTGGGCTACAGCTGTCCAATTATGGAAAGCCATCATCAATATTAGGTAGAATTTTCAACCGATACAACAGATCCAAGTCTTTCTTGAATGCCACAGGTAAACTCTGTAGGAAAGCCTTACAAATCCATCAGTTCCGAAGTGTGTTCTTGGTAAAACCAAAACTTAAGTTGGTGTCTATAAAGGAGGTAGATAACAACAGCAGCAGCATAAATAAATAGATAAATAAATAAATAAATAAATAAATAAATAAATAAGAATTCTTAAAACACAAGACAGAACAAATATAACTTACAAAGAGATGAGGGGACTAGATTTTCCTAGTATTTTAACATGCTTTATTTTTTTTCAAGCTTTATGCCAAATGAACAGTAATTGATTACCAAACAAGTGCCACCAAACCTCTCTAGATCTCTAGGTGTTCAATAACCACCTAGAGAAACAAATCGGTAGCCCTCCTATATACAAATAATAAAGGCAATGTAAAGAAGTCAGAGAAACAATACTTGTTGCAATAGCCACAAATAATATGAAATATTTGGAGTAAATCTAGCCAAACCCATGAAAGACTTGTATAACAATAATAATGGAATGGCAATTTCTTTTTCTTTTTAGGTTTTTAGATACAGGGTTTCTCTGTATTGTTTTGGAACCTGTAATGGAATCTCTCTGTAGACCAGACTGGCCTTGAACTCACAGAGATGCCACTACCTCTGCCCACCACCAACATCTGGCGATAATGACAATCTTTCCAAAAGCCATCCACAAATTTAATACAATGCCATAAAAATTCCAACTCAAGTCTTCACAGACCTCCAATGAACAATAGTCAACTTCACATGGGAAAACAAAAAACCAAGGATAGCTAAAACTTTCCCCATACAATAAGGGAACTTTCAAAGGAATCACTATTCCTGACTTCTCACTCTAGTATAGAGCTAACATCATAAAAAAAAAAAAGGCTTGGTAGTAGCATAAAAACAGATACTTGGATCAATGGAATCAAATTGAAAATCCAGACATTAATCCATACACCTATGAATACCTATTTTTTGACAAAGAAGCCAAAATTGTACAATAGGGAACAAGAAATCACCTTCAACAAACAGTGCTATCATAAATGAATATTGCCATGTAGATGAATACAAATAGATCCATGTCTATCATCCTGCACAAAACTGAAGTCTAGTGGATCAAAGACCTCAACATAAAACCAGTTATGTAAAACCTGATAGAAGAAAAAGTGGGAAGTAGCCTTGAACACATTGGCACAGAAGCCTACTTCCAGCAACTCAAAGGGTTTTGCAGGCAAGCAGGCAGGCAAAACACCAACACTCAAATAAATGATAAAATTAGGTTATCAAGCAGGTTGGCCAGCAGCTTCACTGTCTGCTCACACTCACCTGCTTCTGAAACTTTATAATGAGTTGCTACAATAGCATACCCATGTATCTTACCTTCTACATTGTCCTGGAAGTTATCCTTAGTGATGGTATTGCACAATTGTGATATGCTCCCTGAGAGACATGCACACCCCATTCATGAACCTGAAGTTTTCATGAAACTCAGAATCAGGTGCTGCTGAACATGTCTGCCAAATGTTACTGACTGGTGACATACTTTGATGACATCTGTTAATGACATTGACTGAAAGGCGAAGGAGGTCTCACTGTAATTGCTTACTGTGATCACATGAAGAGAGGAGAGAGGGGTTTTACTAACTTTATCCTCAGTACTTGAAAATATCTCCTGGGCTAGGTGTGGTGTTCCCGCCTTAATCTAAGCACAGAGGAGGGTGAGGCAGGCAGATATCTGATTTGAAGGCAAGCCTGGTGTACTTAGTGAGTTACAGAAAGACTGGCGATACAGAATGAACCTGTATCAACAAACAAACAAAACAACAACAATACAACAAAAAAAAAAAAATGCTTCAAGGTGGTGTCTAGTGATTCAGGTTTAATACCAATACTAAGGAGCAGACCATTCTTGGAATAAAAGTGCTAGCATCTTAACTGTGTTCATAGAACCTATGTTAGAAGAGAAAAGACTCCTGCATTTGTCCTCTTACCTTCACATACACACCCAGGATCATCCCCTCACTCATTTATAAGTAATTAAGTCAGTAATCAGGGGTCCCAGAACAGAAATGTGCTCTCCATAGCACAGAATCATGTGTGAACATGGTCCCAATCCACTTGGATCCTAGCATTGAAGAGGCAAAGACAGGAGGAACTCTGACTTCAAGGTCAGCCTGGTCTACAGTGCCAGTTCCTGGATAGCTAGAGCCACACAAACTGAACCTCAATGAACAAATGAAAATAAACAATGGGAGTGGCTCAATTAAAAGGTAGACTCTAAAGATGGTGTTTTGGCGACCTCTACTGGCAAATCAGTCATCATGCATTTCTCAGGGTGAAATAGAGTGGTTCACAGAAGACTGTCCTATCTATCTATCTTCTGTCCTTTTTGTCAAATGTCATTGGTCAATAACAATAAAAAATAGAACCTTACAATGGTCAACAGAGAAAGTTTTATGATGGCCAGTGCTACACAGAGAAATCCTTACTCTAAAACAAAAACAAAAACCCAGGAAAACGGCATGGGGGCCATAGTTATGTCTGGAGTGAGTCAGGGTTACAGGACTGATGCTTTGTTTATTTATTTATATTTTAATTTAAATACATGGTGTAATCCTGTACTCCTCTTCCAGGATAGGTGAGGCCATCTTCTGGACTCTGCCCACATCTGGCAAGCATGTGATGCACCCACTAATACAAACAGATAAAACACTCATAGACATAAAATAATAAAGCGAGGGGAGAGAGGGGGAGGGAGAGAAAGCACAGATGTGCACACACCTAAGTTTCAACCAACTTGCAAAAACATTCCTTGGGCAGAGAACCCAGGATTCCTCTTTACTCAACCAGAGTCACACAATGTCAGAATCAGGCAGCCAAACAGAATTACCTGCAACCAGTTACCATAGAAATGACCTCATTTGCATGTATAGAATTGCTTGGTGGGAAATAGTAGGCAAAGTTTCTCACCATAACTGAAAGAGAACTCCTTCCACATGGATTCTTAGAGATAAGCACAGCTAATATAAACTAGTTATTCTGCAACTCTTTGTGTTTTGAGATCTGAATGACAGCTCTGTTTTGTCTTTTGTGGAAGTTGGCTCTCATTTCAACCTTTTGTTTCTTTTTCTCTAAAAAAAAAAAAAATACTTTTTCACTGTATACTTTGGTTGTCCTTGGGCTCTCTGTGGGTTAGGGTGGCCTAGAACTCTCACTGACACATCTGTCTCCCAGGTGCTGTGGAATTTAAGGTATGTGACACTGCTCTCTGGCTGTTTGTTTTAGTAGTAGTATGGCTTGGCTTCCAAAATATCCTGTGAGAGTCATGTATTTTATCCCTACCTACACCTCTAGTACCCTTGTGTTTTCAGAGACTTTGTGTATCCTTGGCTGTCTTCTGTAGACTAGGTGTGGCTGAAATTCAGAGATCTGCTTGTTCAAGTTAAAAGGTGTGTTCCACCATCACCTGGCTACATTAAAAAAAAAATTAAGATCCATTTAACATAATTTTATGTGAATTAGTGTGAAGGTGTCAGGACCCCCTGACTGCCATGCCATATAGGTTTGAACCTAGGTAATCCAGAAGAGCAACCACTGCTGTTAATCGCTAAGCCATCTCTCCAGATGTTTAGATTTTTATATTAAAGTTTTCATCACTTTTATTCTTATTTGCCTGGTTGCGTGGGTTTCTAAGTTTGTCACAAACTCTTAGATTGAAAAAGTTTAGTTTTACACTATGCACACAGAAGGGATGCAAAGTATATTTGCAATGACATGTTCATCTTGATTAACAATTGCTGAAAATTTATTTTGGAACAAGTTTCTTTTGTGTATATTTAGCCTGGAGCTATTTATGTAGACCATGATGTTCTCCCTAATATCTGCCTGCCTCTGCCCTCCTCTTGGAGTTCTCCAAATAATAGTGGGCACCACCACAGCAGGCAGCTTCTTCTTGGCGTCCTATAACCACAAATAATCACGTTCCTAATAACTCATTATAAAATATACCCCTTGTTTGTGGGGTTCAGGCTAATGACTGAATTTTTATCATGAAATCTGACATGGCTTATTAAGTAAGAACAGCTGGGTATTTGGAGAACAGTGTCACATTGGACTAGACAGACGGCACTGGCCTGAGCTGTCCAATGATATTCAGTGACCTGGATACCCTAGCATTATCATTGGTCTGAAAGACCTTTAGACTTTTGTCATGTAGAAGGGTGAGCATGAATCTCAATAGAGAACAAGTGTGCATTTCCGTTATTACTAAGTCTAGGAAACATAGAGACCAAGACAAATGTGAGAGAAGATACTGATCAGGTGCACTAAGTTATTACTTCCACAAGGTGGCACCCTACACCTGGTATGCATGTCCTCATTTCTGCAGGACAAGGAGATGATGAACTTTGGCCAGAAGATGGAGCAGCAACACACTCTGTTTCCTCGCATATATTTTGATCATAATGTCCCACTCCCCCAACCAATAGCATATGAAAACTAAATAATACTGGTCTAAAAGAAAAAAATAGAAAACATATTGAAAATTACTTCTAATGATATTTTGATATACTAATAGATCAATTCCTTAGTCAGAAAATGGGAACAAATACAGAGTCTCATAGCCAGACACTTGGAACACTCAGTCCTAAAAAATGGGATATCACCATGAAATGCATACCCTCAGAACTCAGGGAACCCCACAGGAGAGGAGTTGGAAAATAGTTTATGAGGCTGAGGGAACAGTACACACGTAAGCACACACACACACACACACACACACACACACACACACACACGCATGCACGCACGCACGCATTCATGCACGCACCAGACCTCTAAAGAAACATGAGCTCTGCAACATTTCCACTGTGTCTCTGTTGAGGGCAATCCATTCCATGATGCCACATGAGGAATATTCCATCAATGACACCATGTGAGTGCCTCAGGAAGTTCCAGGTTTTGGAGAATTTATAAATGATACTCTGCTGAGTCGGAGCCCTTGCCCAGCATGTGGGGACCCAAGGTTGTTCCCAACAATGAAAACAATAACAATAACAAACTCCTTTCAAGTTTCCTCCAAAGTCCACAGTGACCTGGCTCTATCTTCAGGACCCAACATGGCCTCTTTTACTTGTGAGAAGGGATCTAACTTGGTGACCTGTTACAGCAGGTTTTTCCTACCCGCCGGTGCTATCCCGCTTGCCGCCAGTCTGGGCCCATAGCCGCGCCAGCCCCAAATAACACTCAGAGACTCTGTATTTGATACAATCCTGTTGGCCAATTACCATTATTGTTTATGGGCTAGCTCTGTCTTAATTATTAATCCATTTCTACTTATCTAAGTATTTCCACGTGGTCGTTTTATCAGGGAGCCGTGGCAGGCTTCTTCCTTCCTCCATGTTCTACATCTTGACTCCTCCCTCCTCCTTCCTCTTTCCTCCTTGTCTCCTAGCCCCGCCTATCTTGCTATCTCATTGGCCCAACAGTGCTTTATTAATTAACAAGTATGAGAAACATATTTACAGGATAACATCTCCCATCACCTCCTCTTTTCTGTCTAAAATAAAAGAAGGGGTTTAACCTTAACATAGCAAAATATAACATACAACAGTTATCAAATAAGAATCACAGTTAACAATATTTAGTTCATTAACATTTTGTAAGACTTAAAGAAAATATCATCTATCCTATCTTTGTGAGTCTAAAGTCCTATATGTAACTTATCTTTAATCCTAACTAAGGAAAACTATAACCATAACTACCTGCCTTCAACTCCATCAAAGATCACAGAAGGATAATATATAAACTCTAGAAATGACAGAGACAGCCCATTGTCTGGTCAGTCATTGAAGTTCTTCTGTAATGTTCCATCTTCAGCCCATAGGCCACAGTGTGTCTCCAGACTCCTCAACAAAGCAGGAAACTTTAAACTGTCCATCTGTGCTGGCAGTTTGTCAGTCATTTTTCTTTGTGTCCTGTAGACTGTCTGGCTGCCTTTTCCATGAAGCAGGAATCCTGTAGCAATGTCCATCTTGCATCAGCAGTCACCTTTTTTGTGGGTTCTGCACGTCCAGTTTCTACAGCATAAATTCAAATAGTCCAAAAGAGCAGTACCTTGCTCAAATGGCTAGTCTTGCCATATTAGAAGCAAACTCCATAATGTGTTTCTTTGATGTCCATCTTTCTTTCTGACGCAGGTGGTGTTACCAGGAGCAGTTGTGCCTCACTGTCAAGAAAAACCCTAAACCATTTGAAATGCCATATTCTGTAGATCTTTGAAAGGTTTGAAGAATGCCTATCCATCTCAAATACATCTCTGTATATCTAGAAATCCTAACTAACTTAACTCCAAGTTTTGACTATCATAGGTAATTCTCTAATCTGTACTAAATTATACATTACATTTCTAAATGAGTTATATAAACACAATACCTAAACAAGAGGAGAAATATACATATCACAAAATTGACCTTAAATTGTATCAATAAAAGAAAATCCATTCCAAAGCAAAGTATTCATATCTATACCATAATTCCCTTTTTACCTTTAAAAAGATTGTTTGTGGTTATAGCCATTTATAACCAAGTCCATTTAAATGAAAACAAACATTTATAAACAATATTTGGGAATTTGGGCGTCGTTCTTTCCAAACTACTTCCTGCTGGTAGGGGGCGCTGTCATGGGGGATCCTAAGAAGATGCAGAAATCTTGGCAGTAGTCTGCAAGGCTTTGTCTCAACTGCTTTGAATGTTGGATCACCTGGGGAGCTGTTTCAGGGGGTCTGGCTTGATCAAACCATATAAGTCTGGAAGGAATCCACAGCTTTTCATTTTCTGTGGAAACAAAAATAGAAATCCTTTCCCCCAGTAACATGTCCTTAGGCTTAAATTTTGGAGTCAAAGCAGTTTTAAAATATATAAATTGAATTAATCCAGCAGCATTTCTTTTATCAGTAGTTATTTTCTCAGCAATCAAATAATTTAAAGACAACAGAAGCACGTATAGTATCCAAAATTTCTCTGTGTTTTCCATCTTTACGTGGCTTTTTTATTACTCTATTTATTCTACTTCTATTTTTACATATTTTGAGACAGGGTTTCTCTGTGTAACTTTTATCTGTCCTGGAATTCAGTGCATACCAGGTTTGCTTTGAAATCACAGAGATCTGCTTGCCTCTGTCTGCTGAGTGCTGGGATTAATGGTGTGAGCCACCATACTCATCCATTCTACTTCCTTTTTTCTTTTTTAAACCATTGTATCCCGTTTCTTTTTCTCTCCCAAGACAGCGTATTTTTTAAAACACAGTGTAAACCTTCATTGCAGCTCTTGTACACACCAATGAATTGTTAGCAGAGCTCTTTAAAAGCAAGGCGGTTGTTTGCCGCTTATGCTAATTTTGGAAACCTCCCTTAAAGGAGCCGCGTAAATCTCTGTCTACAGCAAAACAAATCCAACTGAGAAAATGCTGCTACCAAGAAGTCTTGCTAGTTTCTGTTCCTTTTTTTCTTAAACATTTCTTAAGCTTTTATTAGTTTTAAGTGAAAGTTCTTACAGCCACGTTGGGCGCCAATCTGTAGCATGCATGTTTCTGCCAGTCCGCCAGCCCGCCAGTCTGGGCCCACAGCCGCAGCAGCCCCAAGTAACATTCTGAGACTCTGTATTTGATATAATCCTGTTGGCCAATTACCATTATTGTTTATGGGCTAGCTCTGTCTTAATTATTAGACAGAAAAGAGGAGATGATGGGAGATGTTATTCTGTATATATGTTTCTCTTACTGGTTAATAAAACACTGTGGCCAATAAGAAACAAGATAGGTGGGGCTATGAGACCAGGAGGAGGAAAGAGGAAGTAGTGGGGAGGGGTCAAGATGTAGAGCATGGAGGAAGCAGGACGCCTGCCAAGGCTCCCTGATAAGACGACCACATGGAAATACTTAGATAAGTAGAAATGGGTTAATAATTGTATCAAATACAGAGTCTCTGAGTGTTACTTGGGGCTGGTGCGGCTGTGGGCCCAGACTGGCGGCAGGCGGGCGGCGGGCTAGCAGGCTGGCACCGGCGGAAAGGAAAAACCTGCTGTAACAGTGACCCAGTACCACAGGTCCTGGGTGACAGTCATCACTCAATCCAGTGTAACCTACATGGGGGATTGGTTCCACTCATGACACCAAGCAAAGCCCAGGCCCTCCAGCATGGACAGGTAGTGTGGAAAGCATGTTTCCCATGTACAGCAGAGGCTGCCTCTGAGCTGATTGTCCTCACACTCCAAGACTCTTAGTGGGTATGGATCCCAGGGAGAAGCCCAACAAACTGTCAGCCATTTGTCAAGTTGTGAACATTCAGTGTGCCGGGGTTATACTGTGATGAAGTAATGTGTAGGGTAGGTGTCCCTTATGCTTGCTCCAGCTTGAGTGTGTACTTTTCCACTAGAGATATGACTGTGCATCTCTGAGGCCTATATTCTCATCCCCATCTGAGGTCTCTTGGAAATACTGCAATATCTTTGGTGCTTGAATAACTCCTGCCCACCCTTTGTGGAGTCTCATGGCCTCCCCTTGTCATGTAAAGAATTCTGTTTTTCTTTACCTAGTGTTTTGCATTATGTGAGACAGAATCTCATCCACAGGCAGACCCCACACTGAACAAGTCCCCTCTTCTTTCTTCCACACAGAAGGGAGTAGAGAGTATTCAGAGTTTGTTTGTGTTGCCATTTCCTAATAATCATAGGGCAGGTTCCAGGGAGGGGAGGGATTTAAATGCATCCTCCAGAATTATGTGATATTTTAATACATTCCTACATGTCTTACAAAAGCAAGTTCATATTATCGTTGAGTTTGTCTCTATACCAAAGAAGAAAGGATTGTCATGGGGCTTTCCCTTTCATTATCATCCTGACAGTACTTCATTCAAGCCTGAGCTTTTGCTCTTCAGATTGTTTTTGGATTTACTTCCTTACTGAAAGAGTGTGCAGAGGCTCTGCCATTCCTGCGCTGGAGGCACTGCAGGTGCCCAGCAGCACCATGCTCACTGAATCTACACAAAAGTGTGTCTGTGAGCAACAGGACGTCCTCCTGGCCATAGCTACTTCTGCATTCTGCACAGGCTGCCCAGTGGACTGAACTCCTTCTTTTCTATCCTGCATGACAGAAAACCAAATCTAAACTGATGTTAATGAGCAGAAATTCCTTGAATCTTCATGCAAATGAGAGATTGCTTCCCTATAGCTCTGAGAGGGTGAATTGGAGCTGGAACCTACCTCATAGTCCATCTGAAAAACAGAAGCATCAACTAGGTTAAGTAATAGTGCTGAAATTCTTGTCTATGCATGTAGCTTCTCCTCTTTCTATTAAAGATACATAGACAGTTATTGTAGATGTGTTCCTACATGCCTTTACTTCCAACACATGAGATGCTCAGGCACTTGGATCTTCGTGAGTTCAATGACAGCCTAGGCTATATATTGATATGTCTAGTCAATTCAGTCAACCTAGTAAGACTGTCTCAACAAAAAAAGAAAGAAAGAAAGAAACAAACAAACAAACAAAGGGGGCATTGTGATGGGAACTTTTAATGACAATGCCTAGAGGCAAAGCCCCTTGGATAATTGTGAGTCTGAGGCCAGCGTAGTTTACATACTTTATGAGTACCAGGACTGCATGGAGGGATCTTGACAACAAGAAAGTTACCAAAAAAGGCACAACACATGAACTCACACATGAGAATGGTTTGTGAGGGTGTCAGTAAAAATATAATACTCAACACATTTGAAAGTTTTGTTTTAATTTTATGAGTATTGGCCTTTTAACCTAAATGTCTGTCTATACAGTACATGCATGCAATCATGCAGTGAACATTTTACCAACACATGTAGTAATGTGTCCAAATGTTACATCTTTTGTACTTTGGATGACAAATATTAAGATTCCCAGCTAAGTGTTCCTTGCTGTGTCCGTTCAGCACATGTTATCATTTCCAAGGGGAGCAGAACATTCATTAACCATTTGAGCAAATTGGCAATACACATCATACACACTGAGCACACATACCCTTTCAGATATTAATGGTTCCTATCCGTGTGGAAAGATGCTGATGTTTATGTAACTGTCAATACCAGGCTAACCTTTTTATTTTAAATATTGTGTTAATTCAGTTTTATATGACTATTTTTATTTAAATTGTTATATGAGATAATTGTATTCCTGGAAAGGTGTCCCAAGTTCAGTCAGAGGTGAGGGCTGCAAGTCTCAAGCAGAACAACTTTGCGTGACTTAATGGTAAATATTCACAGAACCATTTGACTCCTCTTTTAAAGCCAGAGAAGGACTGGGGGCAGATAATTCTATTGGAACATCTGAAAATGATGTAAATAAGATGTAAATAAGATTTCTGTAAATCAGATCTGCTTTTTTTTTTTTTTTTTTTTTTTTAGATTTTATAGAATGTAAAAGCACATGTAACATAAATGGCTGTAGTTGCTAGGGAGCATCACTCAATAAAATTAAAGCAATGATTGCTCCATTTTCCAATGCTTTAACAAAACCTCTGATGGAGTACACTATAGAAAGAAAAATTTAAACTAAGACACAAGTTGCTTTTTACTAAAGAGTAAACACTTAGCACGGTGGTGGTGGTGCATGCCTTTAATCTCAGCACTTGGGAGGCAGAGGTAGGTGGATCTCTGTGAGTTTTGAGACCAGCCTAGTCTACAAGAGCTAGTTCCAGGACAGTCTCCAAAGCCACAGAGAAACCCTGTCTCAAAAATCAAAATCAAAACAAACAAAAAAAGCCCGAGCCAAACAAAACATACAAGGGGTGGACACTCATAAAAGGAATCTGATGGAGCCAAAGAGATCTGAGGTATATATATATCTGGAGCTTTGTGTTCTGCCCTGAAACTGACTCTGTAAAGCAGGCTGGCCTTTGCCTGTCTCTCCCTCCCAAGTGCTGGGCTTACAGGCACACAGCACAGCCTGAAGTTATATTTTGGGTGCAGGAGATTTCTTGGCTAGGCAAATGTTCAAGCAGATAACACATTTACTCAGCTCTCATTCTGAACGTTTTTTAAGGGTCAGGGGACAGGGATGGAGCATGACTTTTTTTCCAGCTTTGGGTGCCCTGACACCATTTCATGTCATATCATCACTTCATTTCATTTTATCACATTCAATTACATTTTATTGTACTTGACTGCATGCATCCCATGTCATTCCATGAAACTTTATTTCAACTCATTATTAATTCTTCTGAACCTCTTATTACAGTTCATCATCATGCCAATACTTCATTCATTATTTTGCATGCTATAAATTAATTTCACTTGCAGCCTTCCATTACATTTGCTATATATCAACTAATTTTAACATGAAATTATGCATTTTTTTTCCTTCGTGGATTCATTTCATTTCATTATTTCATAAAGTCATCATTCCCTTTGGGTTTTAGTTGCATTTCAGTTCATCACTGCATCACTCTGCTTTGTCTAAATTCCTTCATGGATTCATTTTGTTTCATTGTATCATAAATCCATCATTTCCTTTGGTGTTTTTTTTTGTTGCATTTCAGTTCATCACCACATCACTCTGTTTTGCCTCTTTTCATCATCTCATTAATTATCCTATTTAAAAAAATCAATGTATTTCATTTATTTCCTTTTGTCATTTTGTTTAGCTTCTTTTTGTTGTTTCATTTCATTATTTTTGTATTACATTGGAATAATATGATGAAATTACATTTCACTCTATTATATCATATTTCATGTATTATTTTTCATCTATATTGCATTGGATTCTATCTTTAAATTTATACCACCAATTAATTTTATTTTGTTTATCATATAATTCCATTATCACATTTTCATTATTTATTTCAATAGCTATATAATATACCTTTCATCACTTATTTTCACCATTTCATGTTATAATTGTTCATTTCAGAATATTATTTCACTTCTTAAAACCACTTAATCATAATTTATTTTCATCTCCAGGCCACTGTGGGTGTCTGATCCTTTTGAGACAGAGCCCCCTGAGTTTTCACGGAAATGTGGCTGTCACATTATGAATAAGTTGCTTTCTATGTTGTAAAATTGGGGGTGGTGTTAAACAAATGAACTCCTTCACACTATGGGTTACACATTTTGGTAGTGAAGGCTGAACAGTACCTGATGAAAGTCCATACTGTTTAGTCAAAAATTAATTATTAGGTCAAGAATTGCTCCAAAAAGATAAGGACACAACAAAAAGTTTTAGTATGTCACCTTAAGTTTTTAAAGTTAGTACTAACAGCTGGAAATATGTAACCAATGCTTACCAAAGTGTAAAATAGATATTTGCTCACGAGAATTATTTACACTATCTATGGTGAGCCAGGCTCCTAAATCAGAATCTGGGTTTTCACAGAGAGTTGATGCTGTTGCTTTTCCAACCGACTATTTTCCAGAACTTCCCATTTGTAAGCTCGTTCGCAGACCTGTGCTTCAGCCCTGCGGGGTGTCCAGCCTCCCAGCTTGGTGGATGGTGAAGGCTTGGGTGAACCTGGCCCGCAGGGCTCCGGGTCCTGTTGCAGCCAGGAGTGTGGCTGTGCCCCAAGAAGTCTTGACTTAAATGGACAAAGTCCCAGGTTGTTGCTGCTTGGATGCTGTCCATGTCACTGACTCCTTTTCTTATTCCCCACTAAAGATAGCTGCAAAATGAAGGTCAAAATGAAGGTCAAATTCGAAGGGCCAGACACCTGCCGGTGACCTTGCCCTAGCCAGGCCTGCGATTACTCAGTGGCGCTGGTTTGCACACTCTGCAATTGTAGCTTTTAGAGTTTTGTATGATCAGCCGGTGCGGCACTTCCCCTTTGTTGAAGGCACATTTTTTTGGGGGTGGGTGGGGTGGGTGCCAGGCTCCTCCCGGACTTTGTTGTGCTTTTTCAGCAGGGCACTGGCCGTGGCAGATGGGCAGCGCCTCACGGTTGGAAGTCCAGACCTCTGACGCTAAGCACTTGGGCCAGTGCGGTGGGCCTGACGCTCCGGATTGGTGAAGTCCGGTTTTATTGGCCTCCTGGAGAGGATTCATTGCCCGTGGCTATCTGTCAGCTGCTGCCCTTCAGTCTTTGTCACCAGGGATCCTTAGAGAATATTGATACCTTTTGCGCTACTGCTCCCTGCAAACATGCTTCCTTTCCGGCGTTTTCAAAATAAAAACGCACTGGCAACTGCCTGACTTTCCTGGCCAATGTTTCCTTTATTTTATGGTAAAGAACGTTATATACAAGACGGAGCTGAGTGTGATGGAGCAAACTGAATGAAAAAAAAAAAAAAAATCAAAACGCGGACCCGACTGTGCCTAAGGGTTTGCTGCTTTTGTTATAGATATGAAGAAGCATACAGAGAGGGGAAGAGGTTGAGGGGAGGCAGAGACAGAAAAATCTGGGAAAGTCAAGAGTGTACACGGCCAGACCTAGCTGGGCTGCGCCAGTAGAGAGGGGGACCGAGAAAAAGAGCAGAGTCTGACCAAAAAGGGCGACCTGGACCGAGACTAGCCACGAGTTATGCAGGGGCCAGAGGGGCAGAGGAAAGGGAATCCAGCACAGCACCAGGGCTGGAGAGTTGGGGTAAAGGAGCCGGGTGTGCCAGGTACCCGGGAGCTGAGAGGGGCGCGGTCAACATCCACTTTGATATGTTAATAAGCACTTCAGGCAGCCTTTTGTCTGGGCTCTGAGGGAGCACACCGACCTGTAATCCAGGCACTCCACCCTCAGCGGTTGCCAGTCACTCCAGGGCAGACTGGAAATTTTCTTAAAAAGTCGTAATTCATGGGGAGTCCATCCCCCAAATCCACACGATATCCCGAAGTTTCCTGACTTTCAAACACAATGCAGGATTCATCAAATGTACTGACAGTGTACTCCACTGTACAGTGGAGTCAGTTTCTCTCTGCATATGGGCACTCTTGGGCTGTGAAGGCGAGTTTTAGAGTTTTCCAGGCCTGGCCTGTGTACTTTGCCTTTTTTAAAAGCATTTTTTTTTTTTTTTTTTTTTTTTTTAGTGGTGGTGGTGGGGTTGGTGGTCCAGGGTCCATCTGGGCCCAGCACAGCTAGAGGGCAGCCATCGCTATTGCATCTATAATAAAGAAAATGATGGATTACTCTTTCTGAGGTTTAAATAATCCCAAGTCAAAGGCCAAAGTGCATGCAGAGTAGGCGACAGCAGTCATTGCTGTGGCAGAAGAGGGGCACATACACCCTGTCACTCAAGAGGCCATCAGCTGGGTCTCCTACTGCTAACAGTGAGCAGTATGAGAGCTGAAACCCATCACTGGATTCAGCGGTTCACTTCAAGATCAAGGAGGACTTTGATAAAGTGCGTCACAGCAGTGGCTGGGATTGTGTCCCAGAAAGAACTGGTGGAAAGGAATTGGAGAGAGGAGGCACCTCCAGAGTGGTTTGCTTTTTAGGGCAGGAGAGGTCGGGTGGCTCATAGGGGGAAGTGGTAAAATCATTCAGAAACCACAACACAAGGGAAATACCTTTCCCAGAGCTGGAGGGCTGGACTCTTGAATTGAATGAAATGGAGAGGTCAGGAGTCCAGGGAGCAACAGGAATTATGTGCTGTGTGTGTGTGTGTGTGGGGGGGAGCCCCACTCATTTCATCATCTCATTTCAACCCAGCAGGAGAGGCGGCTCTGGGTAGGGGTGAGGGGAAATAAAACATTGTTTGTGGGCAGGTGCACCTGCAGGCGTTTGGGATCTATTGCCTGTGTCTACTCATCTTCAGCTGTGCATGGAAACTTTAGGTGAACCCGTGTTCTCACAGCTGAATTCTCGGCACCACCTTGCAGTGCCACCAGGCTTTACAGGGGTGAATCATGGGACCTGTAGTTCAGAGCTTCCCTCCCTGTGTACTCGTCCAGGGCGGGGCTTGCAGCGCCTTCTGCGCCTGTGCCGCAGAGGCCAGTGGGGTGGGGGGTGTTCCTGAGAGCCGCGAGGCGCCACAAGCCCTTTCCCCTTTCCCGCCTGCCCAGCTCCTTGCTTGTCCTGGCCCTGCCTTCTTGTCCTCCCCGTACCACAGCTGCGGAGATGATGAGCAGGTACCAAAAGTGACTGTAGAAAACCAAGAGCAGTCTCCATATTATGTTTAAAAATCCCTGTTAGAGGAATGGTTAATGGAAACCCATAGTTGGTATGCAGCACTTTAATTAGACTGAATTAAGAAATCCATGTTTAATCTGAGCAAAACATTCCTGGGTGACACAATGAGAACAGGGAATCAGGAATTAGGAGGTGTAGTCAGAAGTGGGGGCTTTTAGCGCCCATGGAGGTGGAGCCTCAAATGGCGGGCTTTTTAAGGGTGGAGTCTGAGTAGAGGTGAATCCAGGGGCGGGCCTATAGCGTCTGCTCACCTGGTCCTGTCTCTCAGGCTTCACTAGCCAATCAGAGCCCCAATCTGACCCGCCAGTCATATGGGAGGGATCTTCCGGGAGCCGGGCTTTCACCTCAGTGCTTCACCTGAGGAAGTCAGGTGAAGTTGTGCTTTTGCTTCTGGGGAGAGTTCTGGTCAGCTCAGCAGCTGCACCATGCTGAGCGAGGGTCCTCTCTTCACAGAGGAGGAGCAGTGGCCGAGGTGAGAGAGGGGCTGCCCTTCACAGAGGAGAAGCACTGGGTCGGGGTGAGCGGGGAGCGGTGGCCGAGGTGAGCGAGGAGCCGTGGGCCGGGGTGAGCGGGGCCGCTGCCCCACGTGCGGAGAGGCTGGCTATGAGTGAGGACCGCCGTCTCCACGCTTGGCGGCCGCGTGTGCAGTCACAGTGACCGCGGGCTGCTCTCCCCACGTGTGCGTGAGTGGCTGGTCATGGTGAGTGAGGGCGCTGTCCCCAGAATAGGTGGAGAGTCCCGCTGAGGTTCGGAGGGCAGTGTGTTTGGTTCTCCCTTGGCTGAGTGGGACCCGGTCACCATATCCCTGCCTGGCCTGCCTTGTCCAGCATGGTTCTGTGTAGCCCAGCGTGGCCCAGGCTGGCAGCCTCTGAATAACTTCACTCCCCGGGGCTGTGTCTGTAGAGGGTTGGCAGCGGAACTGTGTTTAGAAATACCCAAGTGTGGTGGCATTTTGTTTGTGCTTTAAAGGTGTCACACGCCTTTAATCATAGCACTTGAGAGGCAGCGGCAGGTGGATCTCTGTGACTTCGATCCAGTTCTCGGTCAGGCTCTAAAGCTACACAGAGAAACCTTGACTCGAGAAATTAAACCAAAAAAAAAAAAAAAAAAAAAAAAAAAAAAAGTTGCTGAAGATTAGAGTGTGGTGCTAGGGAGTAGATATCCAAAGAAAAAGGTGTGGTGGTCCACACCTTTAATCCCAACCCTTGGGAGCCAGAAGCAGGTGGATCTCTGTGAGTTCAAGGCCACCCTGGGCTACACCAGATTGATCCAGAGTAAAAGAGAAATGAGTAATGAGAGACAGGAGTAATATTGCTGGGCAGAGAGAGAGAAATATAAGGCAGGAGGAGACGGAAGGAAGCTCATTGTGTTCATTCTGAAGAGTCACAGGGAAAGGATCGCCCCTTTGATTTCAGTAGAGGTAAGAAGTAGGGGCTGGCTGCTGTGCTTCTCTGATCTTTACCATTAACCCCTATATCTGACTCCAGGTTTTTATTATTAAGACCAATTGGAGTTAGTGCTACAATCTCCAGTATAGAGTTGTGTGCCATAGCTAAACTGTGATGTAGAGTAGTATACTTGATGGTATTAAGATTTACCACTTCTTAGGAGACATGAAGTCACATACAGTAGAATTAAGGTAAGAGAGGGTTGTATCGCAACTACCCAATGATAAGCATGGTTACCACACCTGTTAGAGATTAGTGTGATAAGATGTAAATATTCACCAGGATTACTCAGCCTTTACATTTCCATAACAAGAGACAACCCTGATTTAAAAACGCCCATCAAAGGCCTCTAACGTGCAATGTCCTCAAGGGGACATTGCAGGGTCACAACCAACATTAAGTCTTGGTGTGCCATAGTTATATTAATTCTAGAAAGTGGCTTCTCCAGTCTTTTTGAAACACGGTTTTGAGAAAAAGTCTCCTATGTTAATTGAGGTGGACTTGAACCCTGTCTTTAGTCCCACAGTGCATTGCCCTTGTTATCCTCCTGACTAAACATTATAAATTCTCGCATTACAGGTCTGAAGCACCATGGAGTTCTAAAACTTCCAGTTTGAGGCACATAGTGGGCTGTCCATTGCAGTAACAGGAAAAGGATTTGTGTGTGGAGCCTGGCTTCTTCCTTCAGAGGAGAAGAGGAGGGACAGTGTACTGTGTCCACTGCAGGGGAAACAGAGTAGACAATACAGCGTACTGTGTACACTGCAGGGTGAAACAGAGTAGACAATACAGTGTACTGTGTCCACTGCAGGGGAAACAGAGTAGACAATACAGTGTACTGTGTAGACTGCAGGGGAAACAGAGTACACAGTACAGTGTACTATGTACACTGCAGGGGAAACAGTAGAATACAGTGTACTGTGTACACTGCAGGGTGAAACAGTAGACAATACAGTGTACTGTGTACACTGCAGGTGAAACAGTAGACAATACAGTGTACTGTGTACACTGCAGGGTGAAACAGAGTAGACAATACAGTGTACTGTGTACACTGCAGGTGAAACAGTAGACAATACAGTGTACTGTGTACACTGCAGGGGAAACAGTAGACAATACAGTGTACTGTGTACACTGCAGGGGAAACAGAGTAGATAATACAGTGTACTGTGTACATTGCAGGGGAAACAGTAGACAATACAGTGTACTGTGTACACTGCAGGGGAAACAGTAGACAGTACAGTGTACTGTGTACACTGCAGGGGAAACAGTAGACAATACAGTGTATTGTGTACACTGAAGGGAAAACAGTAGACAATACAGTGTACTGTGTACACTGCAGGGGAAACAGACAATATAGTGTACTATTTACGCTGCAGGGGAATCAGAGTAGATAATACAGTGTACAGTGTGCAAGCAGGGGAAACAGAGTAGACAATGTGTATATCACAGACTGGCATGGCTTCTTCCTTCAGACCAAAAGAGGAGGAATAGTGTACTGTGTACACTGCAGAGGGATACAGAGTAAACAATACAGTGTCTTCTCAGAAGCAGAGTAGACAGAAGAGGAGGAATATTGTACTGTGTACACTGCAGAGAGATACAGAGTAAACAATACAGTGTACTGGGTACACTGCAGGGAGAAACAGAGTAGACAATGGATAGATCACAGACAAAAGTCTAAGGCATTGAGCCACAGGAGGGGTCTCCATCATAAAGAAGGGTCTGATGGGGCATGGTGAGTGAGTGTAATTTCCCTGCATGTATTAATTCCTTTCATGAGCATGAAGACAGACAGGAATTTGTGGGTATACAATTTAGGTAGGATAGCTAGAACTAGTAAATACTCATTTTCCAATTAGCCAACTCTCCTATACTGATATGTGCAATCCTGAGCTGACAGTTAAGTCAGCTCAGAGGTTTGAGACACATGTGTCAGCTTACAGCACTCAGTAGCTAACATTTCACATGGGACAAAGTTATACAATGTGTTATTGATGACATTCTCCCCTACCAGGAAGTGCCTACTCTTTCAAAGTCAGTATAGCTAAGTGTTCTTTCAGTAATTTTTTATCTCTTCAAAAAATCAATTATTGATAACATTTTCAAAATTTCATTTTCTTTAAATGCATTACTGCCATAATTCCTTTGTTTCTGTTTCCCATTGTTTCCCGGTTTAATAATCTCATTCCCTTTTTTCTTAAGTGCTTTTTATTTATTTGTTTTGTTTGTGTGTTTGTATGTATCAGTTTAGAGCAGTGGTTCTCAACCTGTGTGGTCACAGCTTCCTTTGTGGGAATTAAATGACCCTATCACAGGAATGGCCTAAGGCCACTGGAAAACACAGATATTTATATTATAATTCATAACAGCACAGTTATAGTTATGAAGTAGCAATGTAAAATAATTTCATGGTTGGGGATCACTACATCATGAGGAGCTGTATTAAAGAGTCACAGCATTAGGAAGGCTGAGAACCACTGGTTTTGATCAGTGTCTCCTTTAGCTCAGGCTTGCCTCACACTATGTAATTGAGAATTGTTTTTAACACCCAATTCTGCTTCTTCTGTCCATGCTGGATCTTGACTAGTCTCTGTGAAGGAAAAATAACCAGTAAATGAATATCCTCCAAGTTCTCTAGATTTTATTGTGAATTTACAAATGAATTGGGAACTTGTAAGAATTTCATTCACCAACTGTGAAGCAGGTGTAGTCACAGCACAGAAAGGGAGGGGCAAGAAGAAGAAAGATTTCCTGCTGTGAGAGTAGTATTAGCCATGTGGAGTCAGGTAATCAATTTTATATGTCCCATAAATGTCCTGACTGGCCATTTCTTAGTTGAGCGGATCAGGCAATCAAGAATTTAGATAAAGAACAGAACTTATAATGAAACAAAACTACTGTACTTACAACATGACTTTTTTTTTTCCAGGTTTAAGATGGTAGCCCTGAGAGAAATAGTGTGAGTAGTACTTGGTGTGCTATAATACAAATCCCTAGTCTCTGGAGCACATGGCCATAAAGGCCTGTTTCAACAGTTTAACATAAATTTTGGGATTATACTTACATTATTTCCATTGTCTCTTTCCTGCCCTAAGGCCTCCCATAGCCCCTTCCTTGTGCTCTCATCCATGGCCTCTTTTTGTTTAACAACAAAGACTGTTTGAATGTGACCTGTGTTTGGTTGCAGGACCTCCCAGCTATTAAAGAAAGTGTTGGCTGTGCTGGACATTGAGTGTATAATTGAATGTGCACACATAGGACCCTGTGCCTTGTAAAGAACAGGAAATGTTCTTGGAGATTGGAAGATTTTACTAAACTATAAAGTTCTGAGTCATAGCATCTATTACTTCCCTTATTTCTCTGTTAAGTTTTTGTCTAGCAGACCTGTCCACTGGTGAGAGTTGGATATTGAAGTTTCCCACTATTAATGTGTGAGGTTTGATTTGTAATTCAATCTTTATTAATTTTTTCTTTTAAAAATGGGGGTGCCCCTTGTATTTGGGGCATAAATGTTAATAATTGAGCCTTCATATTGATGGATTTTTCATTTGAATAGGAAATGTCCTCCATCTCTTTTGCTTAGTTTTAGTTTGAAGCTTATTTTGTTAAATATTTAGCTACACTTTAGGTCCATTTGATTGGAAAATCTTTTTCTGACTTTTTATTTTGAGGTAATGTCTGTCTTTCAAGTTCATGTGAGTTTCTTGTATGCTGCAGAAGGATGGATCTTGTTTTCATATCCATTCAGTTCCCCTGTGTCTTTTTATTGGTGAATTGATATTAAGATATTGATCACAAGCTACTGTTAATTCTTGTGGTTTTTGGTTTTGGGGGTGATGGTGACATAGTGTGTGTGGTGGTAGTGTGTGCGTTTGCATGTTTCCTTTGTGTTTTGCTGGTGTGAGACTATATATTGCCTGTGTTTTTGTTAGTGCAGCTAACTTCCTTTGTTTGGAAGTTCTTCTAGTACTTTCTGTAGGGCTGGATTTGTGGATAGGTATTTAAATCTGGTTTTGTCATGAAATACCTTGTTTTCTCTTCCTATGGTGATCACAAGTTTTGCTGGGTGTAGTACAAGAGATCTCCTTGGTAAATTGGGGGAAGTGGGGGTGGTTGGGGAAGATTAGAACAACGGAGATCTGGTTGGCTAGATTGGAGATGGAAGGGCAGAATAACTAAAATATCTTAATGGGGGGCATTTTGGGGTTAGGGAGGAACCTAGTGCCAGTGAAATTCCCAGGAATCCACAAGGGTTACCATAGCTAAGACTGGCCATCTCCTATAATCAGATTGGTGACTACCCTAGTTGTCATCAGAGAGCCTTTATTCAATAACTAATGATAGCAGATGCTGAGATCCACAGTCCAGCACTGGGTTGAGCTCTGTGAGTCCAGTTGAAGACATGGAGGAGTCAGGAGAATCAAGGACCCAACAGGGGATCCCACAGAGACAGCTGACCTGAGCTCATGGGGGCTCATTGACTCTGGACCGAGATCTAGGGAGCCTGCATGGGACAGACTTAGGCCCTCTGCATGTGTATAACAATTGTGCAGCTTGGTCTGTTTGTGGGGGGCTCCCTGCAGTGGGATCAGGAACCATGCTGGTTTGCCTTCTCCAGCCTTGATGCAGGGGGGGAGGAGCTTGTCCCTGCCTCAATTTTATGCCATGCTTTGTTGACTCCCATGGGAGTCTTTAAGGAGATATGGGGGAAGAGTGTATGGGGTCTACATGGGAGGTGAAGGGAGGGAATAGGAGAAGAGGTAGTGGAAACTGGCCAGTATGTAAAATAAATGAAACAATTTAATAAAAATTAAAGAACAAAACGAAAAGGAACCAAAGTTATAATACAGTGAGAGAGGGTACCTTGGCAGGTGGGTCCAAACCTTGGCAGGTGAGGCACAAATACTATACAGACTGAGCTTATGGGAAGTTTTATTGGGGGAAGGTCCCCTAGTCCTTGAGTCATACATAGTGCCAATGAGGACCACATATAAGAATTATTAACAATTTAACAGCAATTTTCAACAAAAAGGAAAGGAGAAAGCATATATATATATATATATGCTTTATATATATACTAATTTGAATATATATTCAAATTAATAATAAATAAATGCAGGAAAATAAATCTCAGGCACTAAAATGTAAAAGTATTACTCAAAATGGTTGTAACAATATAGATGACAGGATATTAATATTTTCTCCAGGTTTGATATGCACCAAGTTGAAAATACATTTAGAAATAAAAGTAAACACTATCATTTTCAAGCAAAAATGTTGTAAAGGGGGTATTAGTAGGTTTGGAGCTGTAGGACTCTGAGCTAAGACAATCATTGTATAGCATTATCCTAACCTGGTCAGTATCAAGTAGGAAAATATGGTTCTTTGCTGGGGGAGAGGGTTTTCTTTTATTAATGAAAAGAACTGAGAGTCCAGAAATCTTCATAATTAGCATCCAATGTTTTTTCTTATTTTTTTTTTTTGGCATGTTAACATTATGAATAGACAAATGCTAAATATAAATCATCAGGGACTCTGTTCAATCTCTGGTTTATGACCAGTGTATATAGACCCTGTGTTATGGCTGAAATGGTAATCAAATGGGGCCAAACCAAGAATCAGGAATACAATATTCCCGACCTGAGGTGTCATTATGGAGATGAAACAATTCCTGAATAGGTTTCTTCTTTCACAGTTTGCACAGATATGTCTTTAAGAATCATGCATAGTTGGTTTATACCATATGGTGTCATCATAGTAGTCTTTTGTAGATGTTGAGGCTGGGGTGTGAGTTCACTCAGGTCTGTGGAAAGTAGACTCTGATACACTTTTAATAATGAATTTAGCCTTTCACAGCAGCTGGGGTCTCCAGCCTCAATGGACTGAAGTTCTTTCTCTGTGCCCATGGCATTTTGTTTTTCTCAATATTTACACTTTAGTGATTTGATTACCATATGCTCAGAACAACTTGAATGAGGCTTCCAAAAATATGATGCCAACTGCAAATTCTTGATTTATCAGCTACAAGAGTTTTCCCTGTTTCCTGAACCAGTTAAAGGCATGGGCTTGTATACCCAGTTTGCCCATTTTTCGTGTGGTTGGTAATTGTTCATGCAATGTCTCTGATGTGCACCTAGTATTATTGATCTGTTTGCCTCTCTCTCTGTGTTTGTTAATAGGCATTTTAGAAATGACAGAGGTGATCCTCCTATTCAGTTTTCTTTTTCAGTGATTTGGTGATTACATTAGAATTTCTGTGTCATGGAATAAGTGTGGCAGGCATGATAATTAAATTTTCAAATTAGTACAGATTTATAGTGTTGCCAGTATCACTTCTATTTTCATACATTTATACTTAAGAATGCAGTCACCTAAGATAATATGCATATTGACTTCACTTGGAAAGAGTAGGCTCTGCAGGATCCTTCCCAGAAGAATCTCTATAAAGATGTGTTGCTGGAGACTACAGGAACCTCACTGCTATAGGTAAGACTATGAATTTTTCTTCACAATTTAAAACAATGGGGTGACTGTTTCTTGGTTATTGATGCTCCTCTGTAATTACAACTCAAACTGAGGAAGGATGATGTGAATAAATCGGGCATGATGTAAGGTTTACTGAAGGTAATAATTTAAATTTTGCACAATTTCCAATAATATAGCAGACATTTTCTGGTACTATATTTTATGCTACACAGAAGGTAATTTTGATGTGCAAGGTAATACAAATATGCCTCAAGAAATGTTAAGGTGTCTAAGTTTTAAAGACAGCAACAGTGTAATTAAAGTGCTTAAAGTGCATTGATGATTATTAAATTCTCACAAAACCATATATCTCAGTGTCAATTAGGTGAATTGTGTTTGTAAGACATATTAAGAGAGTAGACAAGGAAACAATGCCTTAACAGATCATCATTTTAATCACAGCCCCATGATAGCTCTGCTGTAGAACCAGCAATCCATTTAGTTTATACCACTTATTACAAAAGTTATGCAATGTGGACATAATGCCACATTGATACAATGCCACTCTTGATACAAGCCATATTAACATAGGGATATCAAAAGGAGCAACTTACCCTCTATCTCTGTCAGAACAATTAGAAGGTATGTAGCAGCCCCCACTTTGAATAGATTTGTTGAATGTGATACAAGTGTATAAGTAATTGCTTTTCTAGCTTCACTGGATATATATCAACCAACTCACACTTCAGAAAAGCCCCATGTATATTTGAAATGTGTATGTATATTTGTCCTGGTTCATATTACCAATATATTATGACTCAGACTATAAGAAAATTTATGAGTTTTTCTAGTTCTCTTCAAATATGTGAAAAGTCCAATATAGAAAAAAGATGCTATAAATGTGAACCATCACAGCTGTATTCACAGATCCAAAACCACCCTTAGTGAAGGGAAACAACATGAGTATAAACAGTGATAGAACCTTAAAAGCTGATTCTTCTTTACAATTAGACCAAATTGTAAAATTAATGCATATAGATATATTCAAGTGTTTTATGGGTGTGTTAAAATTTTTAACTCTGCCAATTATCCATAAAGAATCTATAGTGGATAGAAACCCTATGAATGTAATCAGTGTGGTAAATGTTTTCACAACAGTCATCTCCAAATTCATAAAAGAACCAACATTATAAATGTAACCAATTATAATCCTTATAATTGTAATCAATGTGGTAAAACCTTGTCACAGGACAGTAGTCTCCTAACACATAAAAGAACATATACTGGAGAGAAGCCCCTATGAATGTAATCAATGTGGTAAAGCCTTTGCATATCATAGTAATCTTCTAAGGTACAAAATAACCCACACTGGAGAGAAACCCTATGAATGTTATGAATGTGAGAAGGCCATTTCTCAACATACTGATCTCCAAATTCATGAAATAGTCCACACTGGAGAGAAATCCTGTGAATGTAATGAATGTGAGAAAGCCTTTTCACAAGAATCCTCCAATTTCATAAAAGAACCCATACTAGAGAGAATCCTTATGAATATAATCAATGTAGTAAAGTATATGCATATAATGTAAGTCTTATAGAGCATAAAATAACCCACACTGGAGAGAAACCCTATGAATGAAATCTGTGTGGGAAAACCTTTACACAAGAGTCCTCCAAATTCATAAAAGAACCCATACTAGAGAGAAACCCTATGAATGTAATCAATGTGGTAAAGCCTTTGTATATCATAATCTTCTAAGGTATAAAATAACCTACACTGGAGAGAAAGCCTATGAATATAATCAATGTGAGAAAGCCATTTCACAACACACTGATCTCCAAATTCATATAATAGGCCACACTGGAGAGAAACCCTATGAGTTTAATCAATGTGGGAAAGCCTTTTCACAAGAATCCTCCAATTTCATAAAAGAACCCATACTAGGGAGAAGCCCTATGAATGTAATCAATGTGGTAAAGCTGTTTCACAGGACAGTCTCCAAACATAAAAGACTACATGGATGAGAGAAAGAAACCCTATGAATATAGTTAATGTGATAAAGCCTTTCACATCACGTAAGATTTTAATGCATAAAAGAACACATTGGAGAGAAACTATGAAAGTAATGTGCTAAAGCCTTTGGGCATTATTGTAGTCTCAAATTATGATGAGAAAACTCATACTCCAGAGAAACTATAAATGTAGTCAGCGTGGTAATGTTTTACACATTGGGGTAGTTTTTATACAAGAGTAAAACTGTTAGTGTTTGATCATTCTGTTAAAGCAGACTCATATCACAATAGTCTTTGAGTACCTGAAAAAACCTCAGACAGAAGAAAGTCTGGCTATAAAATATTTCATAAGATCTTTAGCCAACACATTTTAGTTACCCAAGAGTATTCCAGAGAAAATTCTGACAGTGTCAACAAATGCCAGTCTTTATTTTGTTTGCATTTGCAAACTCATGGACAAAGCACTACAAATTTAATGACCCTTTCAGTTTTCCTCTTTGATAACATGAAATAAATACATGTTATAAAACCTTATGGACATTTCTTTGTGTCTTTTCTGTTGTTATAAAACAATGTCAACATCAACTCATGAAGGAGTTTAATTTAACTCTGGGTTCCAGAGTGATATAGCATCATCATGAAAGGGGGCATGGTGACAGGTGTCAGACATGACTGCTATAGCAGGATGCTAAGATCTCACATCCTCAACCTGCATGAACCAGAGTGCGGGAAGTGGAAATGGTGTGCCTCTGTAAATAATGAAAGCATACGCCCAGTGACACATTTGCTCCAGCATGGCATCATTTCCTAAATCGTCCTAGATGATACCACCAACTGTGAAGTATTGATTTCTCTGACTTCAAGCCTACATGCTTGCTTTCTGTTACATGAATTAGTTCATGATCCCAAAAAACTAGGTAAGCCTTTATATGCCTCAACAACTGGGTTACAGGAATGAATGCTTACAAAAGAAAAATAGTCGTGATTGAAAATGTTTAATGTTTTTTGTTTATTTTTATTTTGTCATGTCAGTGTGTCTTTTGATATCTTCATGTGCTTAGAACGGTAAACCCTTTAGTCTTACTGTATTTATTTCTAACAGGAATTACAGAATGTTGTCAGAAACCTCACCTGGATTCTGGTCAGGGACTTGTCTTAACTAATCAGCCCCGTCTTTATCCCTGTCAATATTTTAGAGCATTGGATCCTATGTAGTAGGAAGTTGTCAAAAACTGACCTTCGTCCTGGAATGAAGTTTCAACTGCTTGGCTATATGTCTAGCCCTATAGTATTGTACACCTTTATATGTTATGTTGACATTAGGAAATAGGGAGAATCTGAAAAATCCTATTCATGTAAACAATTGTTAAAGATTTTGCATATTACGGTTTACTTCAGTTTCAATGAAAAATGCTTCATCTCTTTCATTATTGCCTTGAAGCAAGTATATTGTTTACTATATTCATTCAAGTATGATGGTAGAGATCACAGTGTTGTTGTTTGATTTTGAAAGTTTTGTAGTAGGTATTGAAGTGTCCTGTATATGTGGCAAATCCACTTACTGAGGTTTATCTGCTGGCTCATATATTCTATCAGTTTGTGGGCTCATACATTCCTTCTTTGAATTCTGTTCATCTTCTGTTGTGCTTTCACTTGGTGATAGGCAGTTTTGTTTTTTCTGCTGAAATGTATAGAATGGGTTGCCCATTATGTCAGTGGTTCATCGTTTACTTAAATATTAGTGTTATCATATTTTTTCACATAAATGTATCTGGGAAAGGGTGCTGTGTTTTTGGTTCTGGTTTTGTTTTTCTTATTATCACAAATTCCCTTCAGACGATGTTGTTTTTATCCATCCTGCGTTGGATGTCAGTAATTATTCAGGGATACATTATGAACTCATAAGTCTCATGTTTTAGCCTTCTGAGTTCAAGACCAAGGATAGTTGATCTCCCCCCGGTGTGTGCTCCTTTGTTACCCTGTTTTAACAATTATTAAAATGATTAATAGAAGAGAATATAAGACACATTTAATACTTCATGTGTGTATCCAAAACAGCATTTACATCTGTCTGGTAGAGATATAATAAAATAGTATAATCATTAATCAACTGTGTATCTCATAGCATAGTTTGTTGTTTTATGGATATGTATATATTTTTAACATTCCTGCTTTTTTTTCCATGTTCCAGTTTTATTCATTTGGTACTCACCTTGAAGTATTGCCTCCCAAAGGAATTATCTAGAGATGCCAGGTAATGTAAAGACAAATTTAGTTTTTAAAAAAACATGTCTGGTGTGTGTGTTGTGTGTGTGTGTGTGTGTGTGTGTGTGTGTGTGTGTGTGTATGTGTTTGTGTATAATGTGATTATGGGTTTGAATGGGTAACAGATATGTTGGTTCTGGACAAAAACTTTGTGGGTTTTCTTTTAGCCCTATTCATATGTTGATCAAGGTCAGGTCACTAGTCTTGCATACCATAGACATTTTTCCTTCTGAGGCAGCTCACTAGTGTTTAAATAAGCTTAGAAACTTTACATTAGTAAAATACCTTCTATTCAAATTATAATTGTCATTGAAGAAAAGATCAACACAGTATATATTTATACTGCCATCTTTTTGGTATTTTTTTAGTTTATTCGTGGGGATTTTTAAGGATCAAGCTCTCACTTCACCTCTGAAGTCTTTTGTGACATGAACTTGGTGTCACATTTCCACCTTTCCTCACTGGAAAGCTGATGGAGTGACAAAGAAGGTCTTCATTGAAACCAAGTCCTCAGCAGCTATAGTGAGGAGATGGGCTGGTTCCTCCCACCTCTCTTGGGGTGTTGGAAAGGTCTTGCCTTCATTTATTTCCCCAGAGGCTGACCAGCCAAGGTCCCCATGGTCAGAAGGGACAGGGGTTAGCTTTTTGTCCCTTGCCCTTGGGATGGCGAGTGCTCTGGGCTGACCCAAGGCCATGTGTACCCAGGGTTAAAGGGGGCTGAGAGGTCCTCCTGCCACCCACAGGCTGCTCTTGTTCCTTGGGTGTTCAGCATCACTTTTAGGTGTATGTTTGTAGCATGTTTGAAAGATGAAGTTGGCTGTGCCAGGTAATTTTTAATTGGCTGGCTGACTGGCATTTGTTGTTTGTATGTGGCCTAATATGTACTGATACCCTTTTGTGGATAATTTGCCTTATCCTATTCTCAAGTTTCTGCCATCCCACACCTGGCACTATTTCTTTACTCCTCCTGTCTTCTCTACTCCAACTCCCTTCTCCAGTCTCTCTGCTTTCCTCCTAGGCTTTCCCTGGCTCCTCTCCTCCCTCTGGCCCCTTGTCTATGGCCTGCCTCCTCCCCCTCCTCATGCCCTTCCCTTCCCAGTCCTCTGCTCAGGTGCATTTGATCAGGGAGCATGGGGCTCATTTTTTCACCTGTGCTGTCTTCCCCAAACATGTGCATGCTAGTGCAACATCAGCCAGAGCACAACTTGTTCCAACTGACACGTCAAATAAATCAGGATCAGGATGTCAAAGAGGGGCTTGGGCTGCCGCCTGTGCATATCATTTCCATTCAGTTTTATAATTTCATTTATTTTTCTTTGTAGAACACAAGCCAAGGTACTGAAGGAGGGAAATACCTGACTTGTGAGTGTTTAACCAGAAGACAAACAAGGAGCAATGGATGGAAGACAAGGACAGTACCCTGAACCTTTCCTGTGCAGTAATCTCTTCAAAGATCACAGCCTTGAAGAGGAGAAATGATGACAAAATGGCAAGGTAAGTCGAATGGAATTTTCACTTTGAGAAACTAGTATTAGGGTTAGACTCAGGGCTAGACTCAGGGCTAGACTCAGGGCTAGACGACTCAGGGCTAGACTCAGGGCTAGACTCAGGGCTAGACTCAGGGTCTAGACTCAGGGCTAGGGCTAACTCAGGGCTAGACTCAGGGCTAGACTCAGGGCTAGACTCAGGGCTAGACTCAGGGCTAGACTCAGGGCTAGACTCAGGGCTAGACTCAGGGCTAGACTCAGGGTTAGGGTTAGACTCAGGGTTAGACTCAGGGTTAGGGTTAGGGTTAGACTCAGGGTTAGACTCAGGGTTAGACTCAGGGTTAGACTCAGGGTTAGACTCAGGGTTAGACTCAGTGTTAGGGTTAGACTAAGGGTTAGGGTTAGACTCAGGGTTAGACTCAGGGTTAGACTCAGGGTTAGACTCAGGGTTAGACTCAGGGTTAGACTCAGGGTTAGGGTTAGACTCAGGGTTAGGGTTAGACTCAGGGTTAGACTCAGGGTTAGGGTTAGACTCAGGGTTAGGTATTAGGGTTAGACTCAGGGTTAGGGTTAGGGTTAGACTCAGGGTTAGGGTTAGGGTTAGACTCAGGGTTAGACTCAGGGTTAGGGTTAGACTCAGGGTTAGGGTTAGACTCAGGGTTAGGGTTAGACTCAGGGTTAGGGTTAGGGTTAGACTCAGGGTTAGGGTTAGGGTTAGACTCAGGGTTAGACTCAGGGTTAGGGTTAGACTCAGGGTTAGGGTTAGACTCAGGGTTAGGGTTAGACTCAGGGTTAGACTCAGGGTTAGGGTTAGACTCAGGGTTAGACTCAGGGTTAGACTCAGGGTTAGGGTTAGACTCAGGGTTAGGGTTAGAGTCAGGGTTAGGGTTAGACTCAGGGTTAGACTCAGGGTTAGGGTTAGACTCAGGGTTAGACTCAGGGTTAGACTCAGGGTTGGGGGTTAGGACTCAGGGTTAGACTCAGGGTTAGGGTTAGACTCAGGGTTAGACTCAGGGTTAGGACTCAGGGTTAGACTCGGGGTTAGACTCAGGGTTAGACTCAGGGTTAGGGTTAGACTCAGGGTTAGACTCAGGGTTAGACTCAGGGTTAGACTCAGGGTTAGACTCAGGGTTAGACTCAGGGTTAGGGTTAGATTCAGGGTTAGGGTTAGACTCAGGGTTAGGGTTAGACTCAGGGTTAGGGTTAGACTCGGGTTGGACTCAGGGTTAGACTCAGGGTTAGACTCAGGGTTAGACTCAGGGTTAGGGTTAGGGTTAGACTCCGGGTGAGACTCAGGGGTTAGACTCGGGGTTAGACTCAGGGTTAGACTCAGGGGTTAGGGTTAGACTCAGGGTTAGGGTTAGACTCAGGGTTAGACTCAGGGTTAGACTCAGGGTTAGGACTCAGGGTTAGACTCAGTGTTAGGGTTAGACTAAGGGTTAGGGTTAGACTCAGGGTTAGACTCAGGGTTAGGACTCAGGTTAGACTCAGGGGTTAGACTCAGGGTTAGACTCAGGGTTGGACTCAGGGTGATAGACTCAGGGTTAGACTCAGGGTTAGACTCAGGGT